>CM068963.1:1386777-1409943 GCA_035128595.1 Eptatretus atami
ATTTGAATAGCAAAATGAATTATCTAAAACTTGTCGTTGTCCGAATTTTAATTTTCCTCTCAAGGTCAAGGTCACAAGGTCAAAAACTCAGAAAATTGCGAATTTTGACATAAAAAATCATACGACCGCCCAAACTTTGAGAGATAGGACGACAATATTTTTAGCCGCGTCTCGCGTAGCGAACACTGGCTCTAAGAGAACTCAGCATTGTTGTTGTTCTTCTTCTTCTTCTGAAGACAAAACCTTTAGGACGCGGCTCTTTTATATACAGGATCCGGATCTCCTTAAATACTAAACACCTGTACACATCCTCGCACTGAGGGTTCCTTTTGAGAGCGTCTATCATGAACTTTTAAATATATTCGGACATTTGCTTTAAAGTTTCGAAAGTTCACGTTACTATTTAAAGATTATCCACATTTAATGTGTTGTAATTTCGTAAATACACTATTTTCTCGTCATGAACGAGGAGCCTCCATGACGGTTCTCGCTATTGGCTCCATCAAGGCACGTGACGAAATATCGGAAGTTGTTGTTATTGTTTGTTTTTTTTAGCCGCGTCGTGTTGTGAACGCTGGCTCTAAGAGAGCTCTGCGTTGTTGTTGTTGTTCTTCTTCTTCTCTGGTGAAGACAAAACCTTTAGGATGCGGCTCTTGGACACATTTGTCCTTGTTTACATAATTTGAGGTCATTCCCACCTAAAGTCTTGAAACCATTTTGCTCTATCTCGAACACCTTGCCCGTGGAGCCCCTTCAAGTGTTTTTACGCTGATCATCAAAGTATGGATAATCCGAGGAGTGCGAAATGCCATATAGCCTATATGACATATATTGTTCCTGGAATGTTCCGGAGGAAGTTTTGCACCAAAAGTTATAATCCTTGACCTTTGACCTTTAAAGGCCACAAGGTCAAATTTTCAAAGTTGTGGGAATCGAACCGGGTTTCGACCTTCTTCGACGAAACAACTCCAATAAGCCTATAGCACGTATCCTGTTCCTTATTTAATGTCCAAACATTGTTTTGTGACCTTTAAAGTTATGCGAAGGTCAAATTTTGAAAGTTGTTGAACGAAACAGGGTTTTCGACATTTTGCAGCTAATAACTGTCACTCGTACCATCATGTTGATCATTTTTAAACTTGGTCAAAATTATCACATTGCCTCATCGCTTGACTTGTGAAACAATCTGCATCGTCAAATACCGCTCGTGAACCATCGTCGTCTTCAGACTTGTTTTTACAACGTTTGTTTTATTTCAGGTTAATTACACTGTCCTTTATTTCGTGAGCAGTTTTGTTCGTAAAAGATATGTCTCGGTACTATAAACATGCCTATGAATTGTGAATGGGCTGGAGTTGCTGCGAGCCGTTCTAGCCAAGCAAGTGTGAGCAGCTCAACACATCCATTTAACGCGTTGACCAGGAAGCATGGAGTGAGATGTGAGACGATCCATTTAAAATCCTACAACTCTGCTTCTTCGGAAAATTTGTAATTTACTACTCCTGGAAGAAAGGAGCAAAACCCTCTGAACCAATCCTGGTGGAAATTTGGCAATAGGGTTTTCAAGTCTGCACTTGGCTCTCTTCTGTTCCACAGAGTTATCAGGTGCTGCATGCTTTCTGTAGAAATTACTCAACAAAATAAGGCTTCCAAAAAAAAAACAATAATAATAAAACAAACACAGCAATAACACTTATCAGTGTTGATGAATCAGGTGGGCTTGGCAGAATGGCCGACAGGTACTCACACTCACCTGTAAGGCCGTCGAGCCTGAGTAAAATCCACCCACTCACAAATTGTCATCCCGTGTTTTCACAGGCAAGAGATTTCCCATATCAATGCTGTGACCATCCATCAGACGGTCAGAAATCGATGTTTCCGTTATCTGCACTTAGTTGTGAATGTTCGACGATCCTAGGCACTCGTTTTTCGCAAGAGTCCGCGTGAGCTATCCTCCCCGCCTAAGCACCGATGACACACATTCAATTCTCTCCGCCATAGACCCTTCGTGAACATCAGACTGGCTGCTTTTTGAACACAGTGAAGACTTGAGCCAAGCTCCCCTGGCTAACTGCAACACAACGTGGTGAATCATTGTGGCCATAGAAGAATAAGAGCACGAGTTCGTCAGGTGATTGAATTGATGTGATACAATGCTCCCAACGTCTCGAACAGCCGCAGGCAGGTTTTGCTGAACATAGGTAAAATGTGTCAACTTCTTGACATGTATTGTTGCCAGTTTCCTCCGTGGCCTTTTACACTTTGTTTTGCTCATTTTACATTTAAAAAAAGTGCATTTAGCAGACTTGATACTCAATAGGTTAGTGGACAAATGCTCTGATTTTGCTGGGGTGGCGGTTCAAACCTGGCGAGTCATACCAAAGACTATATAATGGTCCAGCATTTAAAAGAATAAAGCAGCAGACAACACCCACAGGGTTGGCAACCATTCAACAGGCTGATGAATCTAATGGGCTCTTTGGCTAATTGAAGATCCTTGCAAGGAAGCTCACATGACCCTTGCCACCTAAGGTGGGGAGAGTTGTGTTTCACCCTGTTTGTTGTCTGTCTGTTTGTGTGTGTGGCTGTGTCTTCCGTCGGCAGGATATCTCGAAAAGTTATGACGATCTCAGATGAAACTTGGTGGAACAGGTTGGTGTGTGGCAAGGATGAATTGAATTAGATTTTGGTGAGGATCCCGATGCGGATCCAGATCGGCCTATAATGGGATATAAGACGTACTGGTTCAGCCTGGCGAGGTATGCGCTCCACTAAATGCTTTCTTGGGGGACCAGTTTTGATTGGGCTTTCTTCCTTTTTTTTATTTTATTTCTCACCACATGAAGAACTGCAATATCATGAGCTATTTTATGCAATTATGATAATTCAAGGCCTATAGCTCAGGCTGTTAACCTAAACTTGCGCTCTTGTATGTCGGAAATTGGCCTTCCAAAGGCAAGATATCAGGTTTCACTAATTCCGTAAGCCAAAATATTTTTTGTCAATCCCATCGTCGCAGTGTACAAGGATTATGTATAATGCGTGTCACAAACTGTGGCTTTCCACATTTGCGATGGCGATTTCTTACATCCGAACAAAACATTGTGAAATCAATGCTCAGAGTATCATTATAGGCTTCTGGCAAGACTAACGAAGAGAAATGCCTTGCAATGCTTCTTGATAGCGAGACAAGTTGGGGCCTCTTGGTCTAGTGCATCTGTTGGAGGTTCTCAAATCGCTCTTCGTCATTTAATAAGGGGCTACAGTATTGTTATATAATGTTATTTATATATATTTTGTATGGTACAGTATGATTGACTCACATGTCCTCTAGCCAAAGTAAGTTGCATAAAGAACTTACTTACACAAGGTAAAGTGCTAAACTACCACCAAATAATCCTAGCCACATGGTGTAGTCGATGAGGTGATGAGCTGATTGGCTAATTCCTCCAATCACAGGTGAGAGGATGTGGGTGGTCTATTATATATATATATATATATAATATGAATGATGTCATACTTTTGTTTACACTCTTTACTTATCCTGCCTGATGAGGTTGAAAAAGTCCCCAAATCTGACATGTTGACAATCTGAATACGTGGAATGCTTACTAAAATTTCTCATATGAAGGTCAAGGTTACCTCCCTTGATTGAAGAACAAGAATTTTACTTCAACAGCAAGAACTGTACAGGGAACCTGTTTACCCACATAAATATGTTAAGTTTCTCAGGTTATCCCTCAACTATTAACTGCACTTACATCTCCCTCATTTACTCCATGTTTTTCTTGAACTCATCCTTAGTTTGAACAAAAACAACTTTCAGCCAGAAGAGCTTCTCAGATGATGATCTTTTTTGGTGTTGTATACCAGTGCTGCGTGCAATGCACGTGCTGAAGACAATCATCCAGAGCATAGAGATTCGCCATGATCATTGTCAAAGAAGACAGATTCACCTCCTTATGGCTGACTGTGCTCTTGGCTTAAAATCTGAGCAAACTTGAGACGCCTTCCAAACGCCACAAAGTTCAACGGCGTACACATGTGACAAGTGCATGCCTGCTCCGGTCTTCTTGATACTGCCGAGGCCCTCTTGGCTTCCGAGGAGGGCTCACCTCAGAAGGTGGTACAGCGGTGGCCCGGAGTTGAAACGCGTTTTTCCACCTTTGCGCGTTGCTCCTGCATCGCATAGTTTCGAGTTTTTTCATGGAGTTCTGCATCTCGTCGTAGCAAGGAAGCTGAGGTTGTCGATTCAGACATATTCCTGATGACTACTACGGTGCAATGCTGTCAACAAAAAGAAATATCAACGCATTTATTTAAAAACTCTGAACTTGCTTCAAAAAACACGGCCATTCATTTGTTGCAGCTGAAATTGTGAATAACCAAAATTTTTTTGGCGAAATTTCAACAATTCATTGATGTCTCAAAGTTTATCGGACGTAAAAATGGAAATAATTTATTTTGAACGAATCTGCTTTTCGACGATTCACTGTTGTTCAAGCTGTTCACAAGATGAGCCAGCAGGTATGACGGGGTACGCTTGAGCGGTAATCCAATGGGCCTGCTGAGTGAATTGGCTCTGATTCGATACCGTTACGCAAGTCAGAATCCTGTCTCATGAGAAGGCAAGAAAAGCTGGCTGTTCTAATTTAGCAAGCATACTAGTTTGAGAAAATAAGGTTCCCTCAGTACCATTTAAGGAGTTGGTGCGATGACACCGAGGGTCAATAATGACACTAACGGTCAACTGCGAACTGCTGTTCTGGTGAAACGCTGCTTTCAGCTTGCACTTGCACCACGGAGTCGCGACTGACTTTGTGCGGCGGTAAATTTATCATCAATATTCATAGTGGTCGTGAGTACCTCGATGGCCCCCGAGGTGTAGTGACAGCACAAAAATAAGTTGTCGCAAAATGTCACAGCATAAATCCTGATAGATGTTCATGACAGAACGAAACAACTGTGTGGACGTTTAACATAAAAAACATCGTGAAGTAAGGCAAGTCTTTGGTTTTTTTGGGAAGGGGATTATTTTTGAGTTTCTACTTTTACGTTTCTGGATCTTTATTAACAATCGGGGTAACTTGGTAAGCAGCCTATTCCTTTTGTACGACTGTGCACGTGGATTCCTGAAAAGCTTTTGAGGAGCGCCAGATGCAGCCTTTTGTCAGTACGAGAAGAAGTCTTCAAGCAAGTTGATAAAGACATACTGCACTAAATCGTCCGAAAATAAAAGAACTTTTTTAACTTTTTGAACATACATTGTGTTCGAATACATCAGATACATATACACACACACACAACCAACAACACACAACACACTGACACACTGGGGACACAGCTGACAGACACCACAGCACCCAATGTTTGGGCAGCCTGGGATTTATTGTTTTATCTGTTTCATATATACTTTACATCTCTATTGTAATGTGAGTGGAATACATGATACCTTAAATGTCCGAGTTACATTTGTACTTAACATTTCCATGACCAGCTATAACATTTATAATGGTTAAAACATTCAAAGTGGGACTGAGTTCCCCAATATATGGTCTAGAAGAAAGAAAAGTCAACAATTTAATGCTTCTTCAGTAACAGCTCCCACATCTCCTTTATCAACCCCTTTTAGGACACATGTGGGTCCTTTGGCTGGGCAACTAGAAACGGAATATTTGGCATAAACACAACGGTATCCACAAAAAATCAAAAAATAAACAATGCAAACGAAATCAACTCGAATCAATTCCGAAGGTGACAATCCAAAAGGAGGATCAAAGTGAATATATACATAACATGTTGTTAATGAAGATGAAATTTCTTTGGACATGTTAAAAACACGAGTAAGCAGGAAATTCAAAGTGCAGAAACACACCCGTGATGGCAGAACAATCATCGATCCAAAAATGCTGAACGGTGGGAACCCAGCACGGCCAACGGACCAGGCAAGGTGCGTGCGTCACCGGCAGCGTGTGGTGGATCGCGAGTCCGAACCACCCGGTGCAAGACAAAGACAACAGTGCAGGCTCAGCGCCTTGGGACGATTATATGGTACGGGGCGGGTCAGGGGCGCGCCACTAGGCGGGTCACAGCTGTAAACTGGGTAACCAAAGGGTGCACGGACAAGCAAATCAACGTACCCAAGGGTCCCACTTCCATCTCCGATCCACTCGGAAGGCGCAACACACTCGAACACAATCAGACAAAATAACCCAATGGAAAGGCAATGGACTCATGTCAGTAGCAAGCCAGGGAGGCGAGGGAGCTCGAGCGTCTATCTAGTTTCGAACTCACGTGTATCGAGTGCAGCTGTGTTTGCGCGACATGTATGCTCCTTGTAATGTAACCAAACACGATCGGTGCAAGGCAGGCCTGAAGACGCAGCATCTCTACGTAGCGGAGGTCAGTGCAAAACGTGTCGGATATGCGCGTCTGTTGATTCCCCGTGTAGTCTTGCAGGCTGGAGTTCCTTATAGTGGAGGAGAGCGAGTGAAACACCGTTGAATGTTACTGAGGGCAGCGTAGCCATAGGTCGACAAGAGTTTGTCGAGGCGTGTTGCGTCGCACGGGACACCGATTTACGATTAGGTGGCTTGTCGAGGCGAGACGTAGGCAGAGCAGGCGCAGGAAACTTTCACAACAATTCTCTCACTTCCACTTTTCAATTCTTTCAATGACCAAAACCACATGCTGTTGCTCATTCTAATTAAATTCGATTCAATATCGATAGCTGACTTGCGATACAATTAATCATATAAACTACGGAGCTGAAAATCAGATTTCAAACACTCGTAGAGGACTCTGTCACACGTGACTTCATGAGTATCATTCAGCATCATCGTGAGTTCGGGCCAGGAGAGAGCATGTTGTAGAGCTTGTCAGAACTCTCTGACTGTTATACGAAAGACTAAGTTGATTACAATGCATGACAGCATTGTTCACTGAGCACTCATACACTCGATTGGGACGAACATTTTAACATGTAAGTCGTGTCTCTTTACATAGTGATTCTTGCTTTGTCAGGGTGCGGCGCTCTCACAGCGCAGAATACGACTTAGTCAATTCAGGCACCACGCAACTGGCGTACGCACACACATAACGATGAACTATCAACACGCACCGTCTGGTTTTGGCAATTAGTAAACACAAACGAGTCGGAAACTCACAAACATAGCTCGACTACACGTAACCAATGGTCTCAGTCACAGACACACAGTCTGAGCATATTCATCTATCATGCCTCAAGAAGCGTCGCTGGGGACAGCAGATAACACACATGCAGCTACGGACGAATGGTCAACTACACAGGCATTTGTCAGAAATGAATGGAGGGGCTAACATAAAAAGGGAAAAATGATTTAATAATAACTAAAGACCATCGCAGCACCACCAGTGTCATCCCATCGACACAAGGAGGGTCTAACTACATGTATATTATGGAAAATGATAGGACAACTGATGTTGTAAATGCTACGCACAGTTTCCGAGAACCGTAAAATATACATATATATAGTATAATTTAACACCATAACACTCACAACTACACTCACAAGATCCATATACACACACATACACATGACACATACAGACACACAGACATAAATACACACAGAACACACAGACATTTACGTACGCTCAGCACAGGCAGGGGCTACGGCACTCAGGAGAACATAGACATCGAGTCTAAGCGCACAGACAGCACATACGGGCAGCTTTGAGAGATCGAGCATATACCTAAATAGGTATCATCCATACGAACATTAGACAGATCAGACATCCATCACGGACTAACCAGACACCACGCACAAAGCGGCGAGAGTCCGATTATACCGACACTACGCACCCGATCAACAAATTCGATACCGCAAGACACAGCAGCGACATAGCATAGATAGTGCTTCACACATTCAGCACACACACACGCATACCTACACCCATCATCACATACATCACACACACAGAGTCTTGGCTACAGGGGATTCAACACACGCAAATCTGTACATAGTGTCTATTGTACTGTTGGCTATCTTCTGCAGGTGTATGATGTTCATACTTAAGAGATGAGTGTAGCAGTAATAGATGAATCACTAATGTTTGTGAGTGTACTTCTTTGATATATCTGGTATATCTCGAGTTGTTCTAGAGGCTCGATAACTGAAACCTGGCATATGAGCAGTGTGAGCGAGAATAGGATGAATCGGTACTCAAGGGTTGTGTATAAATGGGCTTTAGAGTCACTATCTGTGTTACGACAAAGACGAAGATGTTAGAGACACAACGAAATAGATAAAGGCAAATACCAAAATAGGACAAGGAATGGAAGAGCTTGGGAAACATTTCTAATTAATTTATTTTTCAGTAAAGCAGAGTAGTGATACGGACAAATGACTTTGAATTACGAATGATCAGATGTGATGGATGTTGATGCATATTTCGTGATACATCTCAGTAGTATTAACACAACTCATAACTAACCAAACTGTACAATCGCGACATCGCTAAAACTCGACAACAGTACGGCTCTACACAATATAGTGTATACATAACGAAACAACTAATCGGGAGGATTTTTTAATGGGACCTTCTCAAGAATGACAAAGGGTAGTGTAGGTGTAGATAGATGTGTGTGTTAGATGTCGTGGTGTGTGGTGTTGGCTGAAGGTGTGTCGGGATATGTGTGTGTGTGTGTGTTGTGTCATGAGCTGTGGGCTCCGTCAGTAGGGTCTCGACGCCACGATCATATTCCTGTGGGGAAGGCTACAGGTCGCAGACTAGGGCTGGGGCAGTCGCGGTGGTGTTGGAGAATTCGACAAAAATTTACTGAACTGGACAAAGGCACAAATTTGGTACACAATTCCTGGCCAATAAGATCTAATTTTGGAAGGGGAGAGGTCGAGGTCAACCAGAACGGTCAAGGTCAAAATGTCAAAAATGATTTTCTGTATTTCCAGAGAAGCAGACGCTTGCTCTATCAAAATACTGCTGTTACAAATCAGTTAGTCACCCTCATTTGCATCTAATACGCATCCTAATGTCGAATATATTCCAAATCGTATTACTAAGTGGCAATAAAACTGGTTATTCCCAAGTTATACCAATGCGGAATGTCAGGACCGTAAAAATCTCACCACAACTTTACCTCTAGATACCAGCAACAACTTGCTAAACAGCATACTTGGACGCGAAACTGCATTTCCAGAATGGGGGGGGAGCCAAGTCGAGGTCACCCATGGAAGGTCAAGGTCAAGGTCAAAACGTCACAAATGACATTACTGTATTTTCGGAGAAGATGCATGCTGTATCTAAACACGCTGTCACAAAGTATGCATATGTTTTCATCTATGTTTTATATACAAACGGAAAATGGCAAAATATCTTCAAATCACATTACAAACTGCATAAACCCCAGTTTTCCCACTTTATTACCATGTCCTGGATCAATTCTCTCAAGTTAAACGGCACGGGACCTGTCAACGTAAGTTGACATGGGTTAAAGATGGGGTATTGTACCCCATCAAACAAGGTAGCCCTGACCGGGATGAGGTAGTGTCGAATCTTCGGCGACAGTAGGTTCCTCTTCCACGGTTATTCTTCTTCTAACCTGGTATCGATTATTGTTTTCTTCACGCGCGAGGTCTCGAGCCGATTCGTGTAAAAGGTTCATGGAGCTCGCGCCTAGTTTTGAACAAGTAGACATTGTTCCTCCCGAATTGACTTCCTTCTTGTATGTGATTTTCGACGAATGCCCGAGCTTCTTTCAGTTTACAGTCATTCACTCACATTTGAGGCTCCTTGTCGCATGCGCGCTGCGACCGCGCAAGTATCGATTCGTAAATGACGTAGGCATTCGATATGATACCTCGCCTCCAAGGCATCAAGTCACTTCCACTAATCTTGGCCAGTAGTGAAAGTTCTGACAGTGCAGTCCCATCATCTCGGACATTTTCCGGTTTCAGCCCTTCGAATGTGGTGAAGGAGCGCAATGGACCAGTGGAACGATGAGCAGGATATCACAATATCAAGAAGTCGTTTTGTTGCTGGCGCCATCTCTTTGGGGTGGGAAATCTGCATCGGTCTGATCTGAGACGGGGCTTCTTTTTGAATTTCCTTCGAACTTACGATCAAGTGAGGTGCGAATTTTGTCATGGGCAGATGTGTGCCACGAGCCTTGGTTTCATGAAACACATCTGCTGTCCCAGAACTACCAAACCCCACATTGATGGGAAGTGCATTCATTTCTGAACAGAGCCCAACGTTCTGAAGGGAAATTGGTGTATGCTGCACCATTTCCATCCCATGAGTTGGAATGAGGGCAACGTAATTCCTTGCAGATAGTGACTGGCACACGGACACAAAAGGTCATATCAACCCAGCGGTGAGAATATGGAATAAGAGTTATAATAAAGGTGTTCTGTATCTTACTATCGGGACTTAAATGATATTGTCATAATTATAACATCCTATGATAGCTTATTTAATGCCACAACTGATTGTCATACAGGTTTGGACTTCCTCGAACATATATATCATTGTTAAGAATTTTAAATAGATTAAGATTAACTGGTACGAATTGCAATTAAGTTTATAACCTACTCCTTGAAATTATAAAGTCACACTTATGAGAATTGAAAAAATATCATAAAGTTGGTTTATAAAAATTGATAGACAAATACACACTTATTGAATATTATCTCATCTTTTCTTATTTGTTATGCAGAATGATTTTCATAAACCATTGCTTTATTAGTTCGATAATATCATCATAATGTCAAATGGTAATCTATGTCAAATATAAGGCGAAGAATTATCATGTAAATTAAAAGATTCACCTGGTCGTTCGTTGTTGGGCTTCAGGGTGACAATAGGATTGCTGGCTCTTCGGAATAAAATAGGCGATCTAAAAAGCTGTTTTACAGCTAAATAAAGGTCCGAGGATAACGCTTTATTTGATGGAAGTTTTCAACTCTGTGGCCATAGTTTTAGGCCAGGTAATTAGAAAAAAGACTTCAAAAAAAGGTCTCTGCTGGCACACTCTCGTGCGTGGGGGTCACATCCCCTTCTTGCCCTTTTTTTGGCTTCCTTGCCTTTCTTTACTACCACCCCTCCCCTCCTGCTGAGAATTATCCCCATCATAAAACGTTCAAACTACTAAAAAGGCTTATTTCTCTCTATCTGAAATTGAACACAAAATGAAGGCAGCCTACCCAGCCTCTCCTGCCTTATCATCATTCATCGATGACGTTTGATCGCATCGTCTTCCTCCAAGGTAAATCGGATCAGCAAATTGACGATCCGATTTTATTTCTACAATCATGTCAAATATTACTCCACAATATCCACACATGAGCTGCTTATTATCTCTCATTTAATAGTAGTATGCTTTTCTTTGTCATGATCAATGAGACACAAATGCATTGAAAACACAAATTTCCGAGCAGGATTACAATTAAAAACACCACTTACTGCCGGCCAGTGCCGCATTTTGGTCCACATTTCAGTGGTTTCCTCCGCAACAATAGGAGCATTTTGGGCGTGGCTAAACACAAAAATTTGAAGGCCTGAAGCTGCAATGCAATTTTGTGCTTGGCTCCCTTCAGAATTGTTTAGCTACATACTATAGAAGCCCTGTACCAAAGTTTGTGCTTTTTGTCCAGCTCAGTAAATGTTTTACCCTAGGCGACTGGACTAAAGTTGGCTCCAAAGCCAGTCGTGATGGCTCTATGTCGTGCAAAGTCCTTTCCTCAGGAACACCTGAGCTTCTAACCACTTACAAAACTTTCTATCCGCAGTCTTGATGGAGTACTGCTCCCTCTCGTGGATGGTGCTTCCTGTCACACCCGCTCGACTTCCGTTGTGAACGAAGGGTTTTAGGATCATGGTATCCTCCGGTTGATGAATGCTGAGCCTTTGGTCGTCTCACCTCTCTCGCTAGAGGCAAGGTCTTGTGTGTCTTTCCTGTCTTCTAACGTCTCCTCTTCGGCATTGCCCCCCTCTGCTCTGTCTGTGATTGATCTGTGTCCCCCCGCCCCCCATATTTTTCAGGACACTACAAGGTTCTGCCAAAAACCTTCTGTTGAAACTGACCAAAAATCAAGAACAACTGTCACCTTCACTTCATTCCTCTTTTTTCCCCACTCTGGAACAAATCTCACACTCTCTTCGAATCCACTATCCTCACTCTCCTAGCCTCTTCAAAACAGGTGTTCACCACATCTCCCATCAAAAAATCCTTGATCTTTTCTAACCCCATGTAATCCAATCCCCAAACCCATCCTCTCTTCAAATTCCTGTTTTCCTCCTGAAAGTCCCGTAGCTGTCCATCTTGTTTACCCTATTGTACCCGCCCCATCACCTCTCCCTTCACAGATATCCGATTGTCTTTGTCGCCCACTATTTTGTGCTTCCCTCGTCCCGCCCTCTTGTTCCTACCTTGTTAAATGTTTTGTGTGTTCAGCTTTTACACGAAGCCTCGATTGGTATAGAAAAAAAAAAGGTAACCAACTGCTCTAGGAAAACAGCCCGAGGTAAAGGGAAAACGTGGTCACTCGTAGCGCTTGTTGGAGTTAAAAGTTAAAACCTTTACGTCTCTACTGTTTAAATCACCGGGTTCAGTGACCTCCACTCTGCATGGCAAACGCGGCGTGTTCCAATTCCTTACAAGTTCCGCACAGATAAAGTACACGGTAAACGGAGAAACCACAAAAGGCTTCCCTTTAAATATGAATTGTGTTTAACTATGGGAATTCAAGTAAAAATTAACAAAATTCAATTCAAAAATATTCAATCCGGAGAGAAAACAAAATGTACGGTCTTCTGCTTTGCACAGCTCAAAACAACATGGAGGAGCTCCGGACCGAAGTCGACAGAGGTGGTTTTTTTTTACTGTGTGTAATGTTGGAGTACGGGTAAATAATGAAAACAGAATTGCAACATAAAAAGTTAACAAAGAAGATGTTGCGTTAAAGAATGAAATGCAGAACATTTTCAAGCCTGCGGGCACCCGTCCTCAGGAACCGCAATACCGCGGCCAACAACAGACACTGCGGTTCCAGGGTTTAATAAGCATTCAGATGTCTGCACTGATTCGTAGCTATGACGAACAGGCATTTGTAAATATGAGTGAAAAGTGGAAAAAAAAAGAAAGCTTTGTCATTAAGAAATCGGTTGCAGGCCATGGTCAGTCAAGGCATGGTTGAGCAGGCCAAAAACATGGCGGCTTTCAGACCCCAGCGAGGTTAACCCAGATACGCCTTTAACGACGCCATCGAGAGTGAGATGCCGAGGAGGCTCCTGTAAAGGATGTAATTATAAATAAGGCCGATTAATTATCTTCAAAAGGGATGTTTTCATGAACCCAAACACACAATTTTCACTTCTTGCACTTCCCGCTGAATTCTCTTATAACATGCAAAGTTTTCAGAGCTGTAGGTTTCATTGGTTTTGGAGTATGGAAAGGAACACAACACACACACACACACACACACACTTATTAATTACAGATAAGATATCTGCAATTACAATGCATCAGCGGTTCTCGGACAGTTCACTTCAATGTGGTAGGTGATTTCCTCGTTGGCGAATGGGTCATCAAAGTAAAAAGTGCAGGACAGGAACTTCATCAGAAAACTTTACACTCAAGTGAGCACAACTGATAGATCCAAGGCATGAAACACCAGGTCGGAGTCGACGGATGGACGACGTTACGACAAACAAACAATATTCAACAGGGGGCTCGGGGAGAAGAAGATCAACAAGTTGATGTAAAAGGTCAAATCATTGCAATAATTACATAACCGGAGTCAGATAATTACTTTATGTTTTTCTTTTTAGCTCTCAGAATGATCCAAACCTGTGCTGTGGAAATGACGTCAGGCTTAACATTTTATTTTTCACATCAACATGTTTATACCAACGCTTTGTGATGTAACAGTCGTATTTACAGTTACATTCAAGATGTTGACAAAATAGAGGGTGACGACCTACAGGGAAACAAATTTGACCATTTGCTTCGCTTAAATTATTTGATTACAAACAATGAGATTGTGGTGTTACTCTATTGTTGTTTTAACTTCATTTACATCTTCTTTCATAATTTAAATTTGTTTTATGGTGTGAGTTCTGAGGCTGGAAGGCTGTGTGGACCACATTTCTCAGCTAAACTGTCTGCAGTTTGCTTGAGGCCACAGTCGCGCAGTGGGCTGTTGCAGAGATCCCACAGGTAGATGCAAGCTTGTGTTCAGTTTACAATCAGCTGGCTCACGCTTCCTTATAACGGTTTCGAATGAAGTGTGCTTGCTTGAATTTTACGCCATTTGGTTGAGCGTCCACAAGAAACTTGGCAACTGAATAAGTGGAATTCGCAACTCCTGAGCAAAAGTGGTTGAGCGCAGAACAATTTAAGCCTGGTCGATCAGATGCCAGGATTTTTTTTTGTATTGAGTGCTGAGGCTCGTGGAGGAGTCTGATCACAGAATGGATCAGGAGGGTAACAGAGCGAAAGAACCAGCATAGAGAGAAGGGCAGGTGGGGGTAAACAAACCAAGAGCAGGGATGAGATACAATATCGAGAAAGACTTCGAGAATTAAGGGACGTGGGGAAGAATGACAACAAAGGGTAGGGGGAGGACAGGGGATGTACAAGTGGATTATAGCCATAAACTCTCAATACAGAAGTAGAAGGAAAACCTAGATGTGTAGAACGAGGTGGACATGTGGGGGTTAATGGGGGAAGAATGAATGATGATTGTGGATGGGGGATGGTATGAATTGTACTGAAGAGCAGTCTTGAAACCCTTGAGGGAAGAATGAGATTTTTTTTTGAATATCAAGTCGAGGCTCGTGTAAGAGCTAATACACAAAAACATATAACAGGCAGGAGACAAGAGGGGTGGGAGAGGGAAACACAAAATAGTGGGGAACAAAGACAACAGGTACCTGTGGAAGGGAGAGGGATGGGGTTGGGGAACACGGGGTAACAAAATGGACATTACAGGGATTTTCAGGAAGGAAAGCAGGGTATTTGAAGGAGGTGTGTTTGGGGTGATTAACGGTGGTAGACAAAGATCAAGATTTTGGATGGGGAAGAATATGAGATGGTCGTGAACCGTGTTTTGAAGACTGGTAGGAGGAGTGGGATTGAAGGGAGGAGTGAGATTCAAGAGAGTGTTGGGAGTTTGTTCTAGAGGTGGAAAAAGAGGAATGAAAAGAGTGAAGGTGAGCAAGACTTGTCAGGAATTGAAACACGTATTACAGTGTTGCTCCAGCTTGTGATTCTAATTGAGGTCGGCAAAGAGGAAGGGTGTCAAGCTGAACTTATCTGAGGATGTTATAGCAGAGGGTGGAGCTTGTCACCAAAGAGAAAAGGGGGATTTTCCAGAGAATCAAAAAGGTTGTTGATGACAATTAGAAATAGGACTCTGCCAATATACTGACTTGGGCATTCCAGCCTTGACAGGGAGAGATTGGGGGGGGATCCGTTGAGAGCTCTCGTTGGCTTTGAGAGTAGAGGAAGTCAAGTAACCTAAGTGTGGAATTGGCATTGGATGGCCATGGGCAAAGAGTTTTGGAGTGCCAGAACGTAAACGAATGTTTGATATATCCAGAGAGATAGTCCAATCTCATGTCTGAGATCGAGGGGGCCTCCATCCGTTGTTGGAGAGGCAGAGGTAGCATGTCCACGGTAAAGCGACTGGGTTTGAATCAGTATTGATGGTCTGAGATCAGACATTGGAGAACAGGAAAAAAATTGATGTGAACTGTTGAATAATGGATTTCATGACCTTGCTGATGATAGGAATGAGGCGAATCATTCTTTTGTTGAGGGGAATCTTATGTAATGCAAGTGATGTTGGCTGACTTCCAAACAGATGGAAGATGATGTTAGGGAAAAATGATTGGGTGAACAGAGCAGAATATAACACCTGGAGACGTCAGCGTTCGTTGCTTTAATTTCATTGACGCACATGTGATCGCCGTGAGTATCTTTTTAAACTAAACAGAATTACAAAACTTTAGCTCCAGAATCGAACTTTACAAGCAGTTCTACTCCTAGAAAAGTGTTGATTTTTCCAATTTGGACATATTTGATATTTCAGGCGTCTCCAGAGAGGTGTATGTTTAATATGCGCGAATCGCATGCCAAACGAGCCATTTTTATCAACCCTTTCCATTTGAGTGCTTGCATGAGTGCTTAAGCACATTAGAGAGATATAGCTGCTTGGTTGTTCGTTTTGGTAAAAGTACCCGTGTCTCAATGGAATATTCGATGAGACACGACGCACGTTTCTGATGTTGGGCCCTGCGGTGCCGTGAGGTTGGTGCCTCGGAGGTGAGTCTTCATCCGCTGAAAATGGTGCAATTTTATTTTCAGGACATCATTTTGTTTTACCTTTTTGTGTGATCTCAAATATAATCCATCCTCACTTCGACAATCAAAACAGATTGTATATAGATATAATATAACTGGAAGGGCACTTGTGGAGCGCATACTCGCCATGTAATGCTGATCCAGGAGAACATATCGGGCCCAATACATGTTTGAAATATCATACTATACAGTACTATATATCGTTTTCAGCCGATGCACGGGCCCTCCACCGGACCCCGACCACAGGAACAGCTGAACACCCTAGGAGCGCTGACACAGGAAGCACGAGCACCGGACCACAAAGGCAGGCACAGTGTACACGAGCCGGAAGAAGCAGCAGGGCAGGACCACCGGAGACAGGGGAAGAGAGTCATGAACACAGGGAGATCTCTCAGAGAGCCCGAGCTCACGTACGGTCCGCCCTTTATAGCGCGGGGCTCGCCTTCATAGCGGCGGGGCTCTGCCTTCGCTCCACCATTTCGGCTCACTCCCTTCGAGGCTTTTCGAAAGCTCCCGAAAAGGGGCGTGCCCTTCGCCCCTCCCGCGCGCCGTGCGGGGGACGGGGGAAGTCAGTTTTGGCTCAGGTCCAAGGAATTATTCCCAAACAAGAGGCCCCCCCTTTTCTCACCTTTGACCCGGCTCGGATCGCACTTCCCCACCAAGCGTGGGGAAAATAGGCGGGAAAATCAGCGGGAGAAGCCGCGCGCCATCGGAGATCCTCTTGCTTCCCTCCTCGCGTTCTCGGACGGATTCCGACACGGAAAGGGGTTGTAGCGTGGTCGTGGAGGATGGCGTTCGCAAGCGGGCGTAGTGGCGGGAAGATGGTGGTGGTTGTTTAATGGTGATTGTAGCGTGGTTGGCGTTGTGGCGCAGTTGGTGGTGGCGGTTGTTGGCGTGGAGGTTTGTTGCAATGGTGGTTCAAAATAACGATAGATAAAGAAAAAACACTATCTCCAAGGGTCACAGCCGGTGAACACGAATAATTCCCATTAAACAACGGTGGGGAAATCTAACTGAACAGAGACTTACCGGGATAACTGATCTAAGGAACCTATATGGTGTTCTGCGAATTTCCACAGCCGTAACAATATTATCATTAAGCCATTGTCATTGGACAGAATTGATTGACTAATTTGTGGTTATAATAATTTTTTGACGAAAACTCAACTTGGATGACATGGGGCTGGAGTCGAGATTGGAGGAAGATGTACAGGATCAACAACCTAAGGTATCTGATGATACCATTCTGTTGGAAGAAAGTAAGAGGATTTGATGAAACTGCTGCAGACAGTGAAGAAGGAAAGTGAAAAGCTGGTCTTTATTTAAACCTAACAAAATTAAAATCTTCACTGAGAAGATTGACGTGTTCAGAAAGGGTGTGTTCATTACAATGAGCTTGTAAGCACTCACCAAGTGGCTCGCTTGATTTTAAGCATCAAGCAAGCATCCAACGAGATGGTTGATAAGGAACAGCTGGCTTGGCAAGCGATCGCAAGCTGATTGGTTATGGAAATACCCGATGGATGGGCTAAAGGCTGCAACCAAGCTGTCTGCTAGAGTTTTAGAAAGCATTGCAGGGTAGGATGTTTGGAGACATCTGATCATAAATGTAACCAGAAATCGGCCAACTTAACTGGAACTGGTTAACTGGATAGAATAGCACCGATAGGTGTGTGGACCAGCGACTGTAGCAGATAACACCACCATGCATAAGTACGTCGAATATTCTCAAATTTCCTCTGGTGAGTATTAAACAATGCTGTTGAACCTGGAATATGGTTATGCATCAAATAAAGGTCAGATTTTGGCCAGAAGGGTGACGGTGGCAATATCGCACTTGAAACTATGGCTGGGAAAATCACACGAGGCTCAAGAGAGGTTATGAACAATCCATATACAGTCCACATATAATCTCATCATGGCTCGAAAAATCGAACAGGCAATAGCATTATCATTCATGTACAAAGACTCATGTAAGCAGTTTTGTGAGCAAAGATCATTGCTGCTTAGCTAGAGGCTAACAAATGAAGACGGCTCTGATCCGTACATCTTAGGGGGACGTGATAAGGAGAGAATGCCTCAATCACGTTGAGTTTCCTCCAAAGTTCTTCCAGTTTAATAGCGACTGTTTAAAAATGTTGTCAGGTCAAGTCACGTGAGATCTCTGGTGACTTGCTACAGGTTCCATGTACACCTGTCCTAACCTGTTCCATGGTCGGGTTGTCGGCGACTAAACGTCCTCCCACCAAGTTTCTTGTGAGGAGGGTGTTTGGATATGGACACCCAGCAGGAATGAGAGACAAAACCTGTCAAAAGGCGGAGGAGCTCTTTGTGAGCCAACGGCCATCCATATCTAGTGCTCAACTGTGTGTATGGACGTCCTCCTGCAGTTGGGTTACTTCTTCTTCGGAGGTTGGTGGCAGAATTTGCACTCCGGCCACCATAAAACCTTCATTCCGCAAAACATACTACAAGCATTAAAAAAAAAATCTAAAAAACCACTCCGTAGGAGTACCTCCTGTGCAGCTTCCCTTCGCAGGGCAGCTCACGGATAATGGGATTGGGCAAAAGCTTCGGGACTCCCAATCATTGATGATAGGAGGGAAACCATGGGGTAACATTCCCGGTCAGATTGTGGTAGTGTGTGTCGCGGTGGTGTTGAGGTGTTGTCCCCCAGATGGTGGTCTCCTTGGGTTAACCTGAGGCGGTCCCTTCGGGTGGGTGCCTGGAATGTCTTTATCCATAAGAGAGGATACCTGTCTGTTTTCATCTGAGCTCAAGCATTTGAACATCGGTATTGCAGCACTCTCTGGCGTTTGGAGACCGGATTGGAGCAAGATCATGGCAAGGTAGTTCCACCTGCCATTGGTCTGGTCGCTCTGATGGTTACCATGCCCAAGGAGTTGCTGTAGCTGTGTCCAATAAGCTGACTCCAATGATAATTGAGGTAATAGCGGTCAACGAGCGTATTATGAGACGAAGGATTCGTCACTCCTTGGGTGTCATTTCCCTGGTCTCTGTATATTCTCCGACTGAGGCGAGTGATCTCACCGTGAGGACGCATTCTATGCACGCTCGAGTTTGTGGTTGATCAGTGCCCCAGGCGAGATACTCTACTAGTTTTTGTGGATTTCAACACATCGACTGGAACGATAGGGATGGTTATGAGACGCGTTGGTCACCATGGGTCTGGAATTGTGAACCAGAATAGCACTAAGTTCCTTGACTTTGCAAGAAGTCAAGGACTTAGGGTGGCTGGTTCATGGTTTCACCAGGCTGAATGGCAGAGCTGTGCTGTTCAGGGAGCTGAGACGTAACTATATGTGTACTCAGGGTGACAAGGAGGCCGATATGTGAGGAATCTGTGAGGGGTAGAGCATCACTTGTGATCAGGTGATTCTCATCCTGCTTAGAGGGGAATTTGCGCATTGCGTTCCTCCAAGCCCATCCTCGGTGTGCTGCAGTTAGAGCGGAGGGGAGAGGGCTCTTGACAGAGGAGTCCGAAGGGAAGGCCCGCTGGGCCGGTTACATTGAGCGGCTGTATTGAGCACAAGTGATGCTCGGTTACATTGAGCGGTTACATTGATTCCTGTACTTCCTTGGAACACAGTTTCTCTCCCTCAAGTGTCTGATGATGAGGGTTGTGATGCTCAGGTCTTTTATGAAAGCATAACCCTATACCTTCTTTATACTCTTCATTTGAGATGACAGTCCATCGAGTATTCCCAAGAAGGTGATTTATTTACTTCCTTGTTATGCCATCATTTCTGTTCCAAGTATACCGTGAATGTTCATTTTTGAAAATAGGAACCACAGATTCATAGTCTGAAGGCACGGTTTAGGTATACGAGTCGTTCTCCATTGCCATTTCTTTCTCCAGAACATGAGGTCCAAGGGCTGTGGAACAACTAGTTTCTGTTTGTACCAACATAAGTGTTGAATTCAATGAAGATTACCAATTACCATTAAATTCTGCTGTTAGCTGCTCCTGGAGTAAGGAGTGCAGCATAGTGTAAAACTATTTATCCTCTGATATGATGATATGACATAATTAGGCAACATGGTGGAGGCATAACCAAGGATGATGGTCAGGTAGCCATGTTGGTTCTAAATCTGCCTGTTCGGAGCCTGCCACTGATGGGCGACCATGTTACAAGAGCTTTTTGGAATTATAATTAGTTGCAATGGCGACTCCTTCTCTATGTACGTTGTCAACATGGCCTACATGTATGTAGGTGCAGTATTCATAGGTGTCTAAGATTCCACTTCCAACCAGTGAACCTATATGAGTCCCACTATGGTTACTTTTAAATGTTTCAGTTTCCTGGACATGAGAGATGCTGCTCCTGAAGCCAGTATTATTTGTGTATTCTAAGTAGCAATACGTATCTTTCGGTGAGTCTGCAAGTCAAGGTCAAGAGCACTTCCGGTTGAAAATCTGGTTGTGTCCATCCATTTTCCACATTGTCTGTTTCTTTCAGAATACGTTTTCCCTGGCTGACTCCTCTATGCCCATGCAATCAGAGTTGGCAGGTAGGGTCGCCATGTTAATGAAGACGTTCAAAGAAGGGTATGCCGACACACCCTGGTTTTACCCAGAAAGACCTGGAAGATGTTCATCCAAGGGGGCAGAGCGTCGACATTAACCTGGTTCCTCCACAACCAGTTTCCAGTCTACACCACAAGGACGTGGGGTTGGTTTGTGGGTCCAGAATAAACCATCAGGCTTTTCGTCCACTTTTTGCCATGAATGGCTCGTGACCCGAGAACTGCTGGCATCAGTGCCAGGCTAAGGACACACTTTACACAAGAAATAAATTATTTGAATCTCCAAATAAATTCAGTCAAATATGCTAACACTACTACTACTATGACGAGTTGTCACGTATTTTCACTGATCTCGAGTTGCTTCGACATTTCATCATTATAGTCATACTACTCCGCTTCTATTAGTATTTTTGTTTTATTTGGTTCTGTGTACCGAGTTGGTTCATTTGTTGGTTCACGAGCACCAGCCAGAGTGACCACTATATTCATTATGTCTGTGTGTCTGTCTGTCCAGAGCATAACTCAGTGGACTTTGTCCGATTTGATGAAACTTGGTTATGTGTTCGATATCAATGTCTAGTTGTGTTTTCCTGGATGGGGCGTGCCACACCAAAAAATAGCCATTTTTAGGGGTCGTCGGATTAAAAAATCTATCTTCTCTCGGGAATTGACTGAATGGAATGGGTTTTCGGTATTTGAATAGCAAAATGAATTATCTAAAACTTGTCGTTGTCCGAATTTTAATTTTCCTCTAAAGGTCAAGGTCACAAGGTCAAAACTCAGAAATTGCGAATTTTGACATAAAAAATCATACGACCGCCCAAACTTTGAGAGATAGGACGACAATATTTTAGCCGCGTCTCGCGTAGCGAACACTGGCTCTAAGAGAACTCAGCATTGTTGTTGTTCTTCTTCTTCTCTGAAGACAAACTTTAGGACGCGGCTCTTTTATATACAGGATCCGGATCTCCTTAAATACTAAAACACTGTACACATCCTCGCACTGAGGGTTCCTTTTGAGAGCGTCTATCATGAACTTTTAAATATATTCGGACATTTGCTTTAAAGTTTCGAAAAGTTCACGTTACTATTTAAAGATTATTCCATTTAATGTGTTGTAATTTCGTAAATACACTATTTTCTCGTCATGAACGAGGAGCCTCCATGACGGTTCTCGCTATTGGCTCCATCAAGGCACGTGACGAAATATCGGAAGTTGTTGTTATTGTTTGTTTTTTTTAGCCGCGTCGTGTTGTGAACGCTGGCTCTAAGAGAGCTCTGCGTTGTTGTTGTTGTTCTTCTTCTTCTTCTGGTGAAGACAAAACCTTTAGGATGCGGCTCTTGGACACATTTGTCCTTGTTTATACATAATCTTGAGGTCATTCCCCACCTAAAGTCTTGAAACCATTTTGCTCTATCTCGAACACTTGCCCGTGGAGCCCCCTTCAAGTTTTGTTTTACGCTGATTTCATCAAAGTATGGATAATCCGAGGAGTGCGAAATGCCATATAGCCTATATGACATTATATTGTTCCTGGAATGTTCCGGAGGAAGTTTTGCACCAAAAGTTATAATCCTTGACCTTTGACCTTTAAAGGCCACAAAGGTCAAATTTTCAAAAGTTGTGGGAATCGAACCGGGTTTTCGACCTTCTTCGCCGAACCAACTCCAATAAGCCATAGCACGTATCCTGTTTCCTTATTTTAATGTCCATAACATTGTTTTGTGACCTTTAAAAGTTATGCGAAGGTCAAATTTTGAAAGTTGTTGAACGAAACAGGTTTTTCGACATTTTGCAGCTAATAACCTGTCACTCGTACACATCATGTTGATCATTTTTATAACTTGGTCAAAATTATCACATTGCCTCATCCTTGACTTGTGAAACAATCTGCATCGTCAAATACCGCTCGTGACCATCGTCGTCTCAGACTTGTTTTTACAACGTTTGTTTTATTTCAGGTTAATTACACTGTCTTTATTTCGTGAGCAGTTTGTTCGTAAAAGATATGTCTCGGTACTATAAAACATGCCTATGAATTGTGAATGGGCTGGAGTTGCTGCGAGCCGTTCTAGCCAAGCAAGTGTGAGCAGCTCAACACATCCATTTAACGCGTTGACCAGGAAGCATGGAGTGAGATGTGAGATGGGACGAGCTATCCAAATGGAAGCATATGTAAAGGCAATGGCTAATGTGTTTGAGCCATCAACAATAGTTGCTGCCTCGAAAATTGTATGGAAGAGCATGTTCT
>CM068963.1:1431930-1444123 GCA_035128595.1 Eptatretus atami
AAATTTCTCGACGTACTCGGCGTATGACGACGTATGCCAGAAAACTACGACGGATGCCAGCGTGCTCTTAACGTATACAGAACTTACCCATAACGTATTCGACGTGTGCCAGGTTGGTTCGGCAATTTTTTCATACGTCGGCATACGCTGTGAATAGAGAGAGAGAGGGTGAGCAGGCAGCAGATCATGTTTTTTTGACTGTGTCTTGATGCGCGTTGGACTGGTTGCAGGTTCGATGTCAGCTTTGACGCAGCTCCACTTTCGGGAAGACAAGAGCGGCGTGAGGTGGCTTTTATACAGTGGAGATGTCCATTTGAAAGCAATGTGTTGTAAGAGAACGTGTGGAGTGGAGGGAGCGCAGTATTTTCGGCATTGGTCAAAATCTTGAGAGTGGAGTGCCATGTTGATCCTTTTGGGAGTGACATTGTGTAATCCTGTTCACAAAGTTTGCTGAAGTCCGTGGCAGGTGAGAGTCTCACCAGGCCTGGATGATGCCAATTTGAAACACATTGGAGAAAGAGTTGCGATGGAGGATAGAGTTCGGTTCCACGTTTCGGGGTAATGATGTAAATGGGTCTTCACTGTTTGTGGGGATACAAACACGTACAGCATGAGGTGGAGTGGGGATAAACCTTAAGCGATGTTCCTGGGGTGTGTGCGAGAAGTGGCAGTGCAGGCGTGAGGGAGATAGTCTTTGATGAAGAGCAACTCGCACAGGACAATGTAGGTTCCAGAAGGGGAGTTGAAACAGGAGGAAACTCGGGAGTCAGAGAGTTTTTGATGAAGATATGTTAAGAGATTGTTGGTTTTCAAGTGGCATATGTTGGAAAATATGTAGGTTTGAGCAAGACCCCGGATGTTTGATGTCACACTGTAAGGAGCGGTGGGGTTTTGGTGCAGGGGCGGGGGGAGGTGGCGGGGAGGAAGGGAGAGTGGAGAGTTGAGAGAGTGTGGAGGATTGCAGAAGAGTCGGAGAGGGCGATGGAGAGAAAGGCTTGTGGTATGGGTTGGATACAGTGGGAGTACTAGAAGGGCAGAGGCAATTGAAGATTGGAGGGTGGGTGTGGATGAAGAAGAGGGGTGGGGAGGGGCAGCTTTGTGGCTGTGAGTGGGGGCAACCTTGAAGGGGTGAGGGGAATTGGCGAAGGGGGCGGGGAGATTTTTAAAGTTGGGCTTGAGAGGAAGAATGTTGAAGTTTGCTTGAGAGGGAGGGAGAAATGAGAGCAGCACGGCCAGGTGCAGCGTGGTGCATGGGAGACTGGGGGGCTCAGGATGAGACTTTGGTCTTGTAGGTGAAAATGGAGCGGGCAGGGGGATGGTACATTTGAGGGTGGAAAGGTGATGTGGTCGAGGAAGGAAGGGCGTTTAGTGTGTGAGTGTACTGGATTGAATGGTATTATGTTGGTTAGAATGGGCAAGAATTTTAGAAACAAGACTTGGGGACAAGATGAGGAGTGTTCTTGAGAGATCGTGATGGTTGCAGAGCGGAGGAGGATGAAGGCAGGGGAGGGGTAGGAGGGGCATATTGAGGGGGTGAGGAGGAGTAGATAAGGGTGGCGTGAAGTCGGCATGAGTTGGAAAAAGGGAGATTGTGGAACACGGAACATAACTTGTACTGATTTTTTTTATTTAGTCGAGATGTGATTAAGATTACTTTTGGGGGATGCAGGGAGACAAAGGAGAATTAGGAATGGAAAAAGAACTTGCATCTGTAACAGTGGGACTTTTTCGTAACGGCGATGAGTAAAGTCGATTGAACGTCTTTTAAAGAGAAAAGTCATGCCTTATATACAAGACCAAGACACATGTTTGAAAGAGAGTTGGAACATTTTTAGACTGTTTTTTTTTTTTTTTTGTAAGAATTATGTCGATTAGGTAAGGAGGTTGAAGGAAATTCTGTTTGTTTTCGCATTTTGTCAGCAACCAGAGAAAGCTGGTATTTCGATGGAAGTTCGGGAGAGAAGGGGGGTAGCGAGACACGAGGTTCGGGTGGTTTGTAACGTGAGAGGTTTAAGAATTAGATTTTCTTTTTGTTTAAGATTGATAAGGTAGTCAAAGTATGTTGAATGAAAAATGTGAAGGTGCTGTGGTGAATGGTTGAGCAAGATGGAGTGGAGATCGCAGAAGAAGGAGGACGATGGTCGAGTACGTGGTACTCGGACATGGGAGTTAAAAGGTTTTTTATTTATTTTTTTGTTTTAAGACATGAAGGATGGTAGGTAGAGAGGGAGAGCTGGGGTGGGGGGAAAAGTGGAGAAATTAATGATGGTCTGGAGGAATACCATAACACGATCGCGCAACAAAGGGAGGAGGGTAGGGCCCTCGGACACCGATATGGAAAAAATTATTATGTTCGTCTTGGTTCGCAGCACAAGTCAGAGCCATGTTTATTGTTGATGTCAGGAGCTATGTCGCATTTAATGATATCTTTTGCCACCATTTGCTTTTTGTTGCTTGGTGTCAACGACATTCACTGTTTTGTTATAAGCACCTCGTGTGTCGAAACTGGATATGATTTTACAGGATCACATTCACTGGTAAGTATTTTTACTGTGCCTTGACGACCTTGTTTTATCTGACAATTATACAATGTAACAGTTTTGGTTCTGTATGTACGCGTCGTTTATGACTTTAAACTTTGTTTTAAACTTCGATGTGTTTTTTTCCCTTTTTTTCATCCCAATCTCAGTGATTCTCAAACCTGAAGTCCGTAATGTCGAAAATTTCTTACTTTATCTCAATCGTATTGATGAATTACTTGATTTGTAAAAGCTCAAAATTTTTGTTTATTCATTTGCTCCATTGTCCTTTCTGTGGAATGAACTTTGTCTGTATTCCAGCTTGTTCACCTCTTTGTCTTGGTCTCATCCCCCAACCCCCCCCCCTTCTTGTTCTTACCATTCTTTCTTTCAATCAATCCTTCAAACAGTCCTTCTACTAATATTGTTTATCCCCTTCATTTCACTGTTTATTTACTGTATCTGGGCTTCTTGTTTCAAACCTCGATTTGATCTACAAGTTTTTGAAGAACATTAAATGGTATGATGAGTATTCTTGTTTCGTGAAAAACGGAGAAACCGTCAGGAAAGGAGTAGTGGAGCAAGTACCAATCAACCCTTCTTTCATGATTTGATGATTCTTGATACTGTGAGGTTACACAAAAGTCAAAATGAGTCCACCAATTATAAGTTCGGAGATATAGGTGTTATTTAGTTTCAACCGCAATGATTTCTGAAGGATTGTGGAAGTCAGGGAATCATGAAAATCTACACAATGCCATTTTTGGAATTTTAAAGAGATGCAAAGGGGATTGTATTCGTCAGACACAATGGCAGAGCTGTCGTTACAGTGATGATTATCTGATTATGGCGGCTGTGTTTTGATGTGGCTATGTACTTGCTCAGTGACCTATTGAGCGAAGATTAACAGATTACCAGTCCACAGCACAAGATTTTAATATAGTTCCTGCAGTGAGGCTACCCGGGCTGCCTGGGTGTAGGGGAGGGAGGGGATGTAACGGGCACTGGCAATGGGTGGTTTCCCCGGCAGGTCTGGAGATGTTGGACATCGAAAGGATGGAGTTCTTCGCCTTGTGATCAACAATTTGCTCCGGCGGGCGCCTGCCTGCCTCTTCAAATATACACTTTATGGGCCTTTTGGTAGCTTCACGGATGTCAAGGCCAACATGTCTGTTTGCTTTAAACCATCAGATTCTGGAAGTACTCCACCCAATTTGCCTTTGGTCTATGTTCGATCTGAAATAACTTCGATTGGCAAGGTTATAGGACCGCCTTCGTCACCAAAATCCCATGTCCCCAGGAATGCTTTTTGTATGTTGTTGTTATGAAAATGATCATAATAGAATATGGTTCTTTCCATATCTCCAAAGCGGTTTTGCAAAAGTACGGTACCCAGTTCAGCCTGGTCTGAAAAAAGAAACAACCCTTTGCATGTCCCCCCCTCCCACCCCACAGGAAGGTATTGCAACAGCATTGTGTCGCATAGTTTCACACATAGGAAGGGTTTTTTCAAGGGGGCATTGCTGATCAGTTTCAGTTGCAATGAACTTTGGACCAATTCCACGAAATCAGGAATGACAAATACCGATCTGAAAATGAGGTGTAAGACTTGGAAATTGATGAAAGCTGAATCTGTACCATGTAGTTGCTACGGAATGTAAGAAGACCTTACGCGTATTTCCATCATCGGGAATCTCACTGGAGGCTGTCCAGAGTTCAGTGAAGTTCTGAAATAGCCCTTGAATGAGGTTGAGAACGACTTCACAGTTTTGGTCCAGAATTTAATCATTGACCAAAAAATTAATTATATCCTTTCAAATCCCATCAAAAATGCACATTATTTGGTGACTGAAGTCTTCATTCCAGGTCTATTTTGATTGCTTTCCAAAGTATTCACTGATTAATCTTTGGATGGGAATTAATCTCTGCATGTGCTTTCACAGTTTGTTCAAGCCTCCCTATGGACTATTTGTGGGTTTCATGCTACAGTGATTCATGGTTTTACAGGTTGAGCTGGGCTTGATCTTGATATCCTGGACGGGTTCAGGGGAGTTATGGAGTGCGTGTCGTCCGACCGTCCATTTGTCAGTCCGTGTCCCGGTCCACATATTACACTTCTTCTCTGAACTACACGTACATTTCATGAACTTTCACTATTCACCTTGATGTACGAGATTATTCCGCATTAAAAAATCGAGTTTCTGGGGGTTATGTAGGGGTTATGGGGTCACCCCCCTAATTTTTTGGCTTCTTTCAAAACAACAACAACTCGATGAATTGATTACACACTTGAGTGTAACCGTGGTGTTACAAAAGTTTTGTTTCTGCCTTAAAATTTGGGTCAGTGGTTGGGAGGGTTTCACCCCAAAATAAGGTATTGTTCTTTCAGATTCCCGTATGGAAACAACTACCATTCTCCTATGCAGGTACCAGTTTATGTCATGATATTGAATCGTCAGGATCGGGTGTAGGTTTGTCCCAAATTGTTTTGCTTTTTCAGAAGTACCAACATTCCCGTGAAATTTACGACACCTTCATCCGCCTGATACATAGTTAGTTCCGCCTGAAAATTGGTCTGGGGGTCGCGGCAGGGGGGGGCAGTGGGTGGTGGGGTTGGTTTGGTTTTGGCCTTAACATATATCATTTGCTTTTTCTGGTATTTATACACATTTGATGATTTGCCGCACTTCTACCTGTGATGTACTAGTTTGTTCCGTATTAAAAAATTGGGTTTCGGGTTCTAGTGGGTTCCTCAATAGTGTTTGCTCTTCTTTCTGAAACCACACACAATTTAATGACTTAAACCTTTTCACCCTGTGCCCATTTGTTAATGGATTAAAAAAATCCATAAGGTATTTTACTTTTTCTCACATATTTTTTATGTCATACATTGCTACCGTGTTCCGTGGTATTTATTCAGCTACCGGTGAGCACCCGGGGTATATCCCTAGTTTTTAACTAGATGTAGCGGACTACATATCTCTGTGTGGGTTGATGTTTGCTGTTGTGGTCTGTTGGGTGTATTTTTTATATGCCAATTGGTCAAAGCTCAGACCTCACACATTGTCCTTGCCTATACCCCTTGGGCCCCCCAAACCTAAAGGGGAAAAACCCCGCCAATTATTTGCCGCCTATGTTTTTTGGTGGGCAGCAATGACTGTGCCTTGTGTGTCAGTCCCGGTTTTCTGTGTCAGATTTCCTGTGTTTGTTGGGCGGTGTCTTCACCGATGATGGACCAGAAGAAAAATTATATATGTCAATACAATTTTTAGTAAGGTTTATCGACAGTCATCGATGGTCGCGACTCTCTCCAGAGCGTTCTGGATGGTATTTTTGTTTGAATCATTTTTAATTCATTGGCTTTGTACTCACGCATTCGTGATTCTCTTTTGTTACTTCGTATGTGTTGGTCGTGGTCTGCGTATAGTCATAAAGGGAAATCTTTTAAAATTATTTCTGAACGCTAACCTATCCATGCGATCCTTTACCAATATGATCACTCTCTTGCGCAACTGGGAATGATGATGTTATTGTGGTTGGGGAGCATATTGGATCGAAACAACCTTATCCAACAATGAAACAACAATTGAGCTACCCTCCATGGGACAGTTTTAAATTATGATGTCTATTCATGTGTCGGGGCGTGTTAGATTGAATAACCGTCCTTTAAAAATACTTCCAATGCTTTTGATGATGTGAGTCATATTGATCGAATTCACATGATAAGGTAGTTTTGATACCTAATCATCCGGTCTATTGATTAAGCTTTAAACTTCTATTGTCAAACGCCTGATGCATCGATATGCAGCTTTAGGGTATCATGGTATGATGATATTAGTTTTTGCTAAACCCATTGGTGTGTTTCAGGAAATGATGTTTTTATAGGTTTTCCTTCACCAACTGGCTGCCAACTTGTTGACCAGTGTCATTGCTCACAGTTTTATCACGTGGTGATTATTTAAGTTGACTTCGGTGGAATGGTAGGAAACATTTTGACGTTTTCCCTCGACAATTGTGGCTGCCACCTGTGTATGATGATGTTACATATCAACTTTTCGTGTGTCTATCATTTTTGTAAGTGCACGTAGAATCATTGCGGGTTAGTGGCAGTTTGGATGATGCCAGAAAATTAGTTTGATCAAAATGCAGATAAGAATGTCTATGCAACAGGCGGTGTGGGATGCATCGTCATTCGCAGGGTGGTTGTGGGATGCTCGTATTGGAGGGTGGCATTCGGTACGCAATTTCAGTTTTATTGGCACTTAGTTGGTACCAAGATAGGTGTACGATTTATTTTCTTTTGTTATTTTTTTCTTTTTTCTCATGTGGAGTTGCTTTTATTCATTTTTCTGCAAGCTTGTCTGCATTTTCTTGACAATTTCACAGGGCGATGACTCGTATATTTTTATGATATTATGACAGTCATTGTAGTGGTGTGGTTGCACGGTTAGAAAAGGGAAATGAACTTTTTTTCCGAATATCTTCAAGGCAAAATTGAATTGAATGTTCAAGTACAGTAAACCTAAATTTTGCGGGTTTAGTTCTGGGAATGCCAACGTATTAAACGCGATGACCACAGATGGGAAAGTTCCTTCTGGCTTCGCGATAGTTAGGGAAGGTCGGCGGAGGAGAAATTAATCTCCATTAACAAACACGTAATAGTTCAATAGGGTGGTATTTGCGGTATCATAGAGCTTACGTAATGAACCATGGAATACTGTGCAATGTCCATCTCCTCGGGACAATTTGTGCACGTTCGGTACTGCTTAAGCAGTCTCCTTGGTCTATTGGGCCATCTGGATGGTCACCACTCGTCCAGTTATTACAGCATGTGCATCATTTTGCCGACCTCGGACAGTTTGACGGCCGAGTTGACCCATCGGTTTAATCAAATCTGAGGGGATTTGAATCAACCTCGGATCCAAGCTCGCCACTCACTTTGCAACCAGGTATTTGAATTGCAATGGGATATTAGTCATGGTGACATATATGGCTATAAAATATGGCAAATATTAGAAATGGCCATATAGTGGATGTTCTCTTTAACGCTGATTTTTGTTCAGAATTTTGCGTGGAGACGATTATGACCTTGCTGAGAGTGCCGTTCTGTTACCTGAGGAAGGGATATTGCCTTGGTTGGTACTATTGGTCTATTGTTTAGCCCAAGAACGTGAGGTATGTATTAATAATGAACTCTATACCTTAAAAGCCTTGCTTTACTTTATTAACCAGATCTTAAAAAGTCGCCTAAGTGTTTTAACCCGGCCTTCAACCGGAGACTTTCAGGACTAACCCTTACCCAAGAGCCTTTAACGAAGGACACTAGATTGTGGCCTATATACCATAAAACCTGATAACTCGTTCACAATTGAAGACATGCTTTTTATGTCTTGAGAGATTAATTCAGACATGAATTCATTGCCAGTTCCCTGAATATCCGTCTTTTGGGACGGTGTGGACCCCCTGCTCCATCAATCTCTTTCTTTGGTAGCAGGCCATCTCATCATGGCTCGCAGATTTCTCGTTGCAGGATGTGCCCCTAATGAGTCTCTCACCGATCTTCTGTCGGGGGTTCTAAGGTGGTTCTGGTTTCTGTTCTTTTTGTTTCATCAATGATCTCTCACTCCTGGAAATCTCTTTATCTTTTCTGTGGATCCACCCGCGTCATTGGTATCTCAGACCGCAGCGCAGTTCTTCGTTATTGAGATTTGATAAAATTCGAACATCAAAAACGTGAATGTCTTTCATCCTATAATGATCACACCTCTCATTTGTCTTCAAGGACCGGTTGAACCCCCTCCCCCCATAACTTCAGACATCCTGAGATCCATTATTCAAGCTTCTCACATCCAATCTTCCAACCATTGGACTTAATCTGTGCGAAGCATTCGTGCTTCGAAGCTTTCTCCTTGGTAGTGGGTACAATCCTGTTGGAGTCGCCGATCAAACAGAGTCCGAAAGTGGCACTCATTTGTGTCTCGGAGGTGACAGCAAGATGTTCACCATGACTATCATCTAAGCAAGGGGTTTGAATCGGATCCTACGGTCAGCCCTACTTATGTCACCGGCTATTCAAGTCTGAGGTCTCCTTATTGCCATGTTTCATGGGAATGCACTTTTCACTGGCCTCCAGCCAGTAGTGAGCGGACCGGGCTCCTCCTAGGCAAAGGTTCCCGGCCACCGGTCCTCGTACAAGTTTGCTCCGCCTGTGGATACTGCTCTCCTTTGGCGGTGCTCTGCCTCCCACTTTCTGGCTTCACGCCTTTGGAACCAAGGCATTTAGGTCATTGTTATGCCTGAGCTGAAGTCTTTGGGCTCTGTGCTCTATGCAGTCAGGTCGGTGGTTTTTGTCTTCTACATTCCTCTCCGTCTCGCCTGCTTACTGTCTGCGATATGTCCCCCCCCCATATTTCGCAGGCGACTAGGTTCTGCCGCAACCCCTCTGGTAAACTCACAATTCAGATCACTGCTACCTTCACTCTTTCATCCTTTTTTTCATGCCTTTGAACCTCCAATGCTCGTGTCAATCCACTCTCCCTAGTCTTCAACATCTTGTTCACCAACACTCTCTTTCCCCATCCCAATCACTCTTTTCTCCCGAGATTAATCCACCCAAACTCTTCCTTCTGCTCCTCCTGAAATTCCTGATGTCAACTATGTATTCCACGCGTTCCAGCATCCTCTTCCCTATTAACAGATCTCTATGTCTCTTTCCACGCTTTGTCTCGTCTCCCGCCTCTTTTTTCCTGGCCCCTTGTTGTGTGTGTGTTTAGCTTCATAAGGCGTCGAGACATCCACACAAAAAGAATTTGACGAGGACCCTTCCTCCTGTTCAACTCGTATACTTGATACTTTCTACCTTTGGACATGTAGGCTTACACTTTTCGCCTTTTTCCTTATCTTTATGACATTTTTAGTGCTTTTTTTGACTTTCGACCCTGTGTCCTTAATTCCCCGGTAGATTCCTTCGACCTTTTTGCCATTCGGCCATTTAGAAACATTTGCTTTGTCACCTTGACCTTTTTGTTTACCTTTGATCATGCACCTTCCACTAACATATTTCTATTCCCTTGCAACAAATACTGTATTTACATGTCACTCTGCCTGTTATTTGAAACAAAAGTCATTTGGGGTTGCAATCTCTCGATTGTTTCTAGTTGTTTTGGGTGCTCGTCAATGACATCAGCTTGTTGATAGATATGTCTGCTTCGTGACCGGTGACATGGAGAAAGTGAAATCACATATTGATGAGTATGATTCTTGGTCATGGGTAGGAAGAACCTGATGTTTTGGGTGTTACCTTATTGCAATATTTTCTCTTTTTGGTGAGGGTTATGCCTTGAAAATTCTTTTTTTTTTTTTTTTTTTTTTCATCAATGTTAGGTCGTATAAGAGCTACCACAAGAAAGTACATCAGGAGGAGAGATATTGACAAGAGGTGGAAGGGAGCACAAAAACGGTGAGAACAGAACATAGAGATTCTATGGAGGGAAAGGGATGAGTGGGATTACGGGTAAAACGATGGATACTCAGGATTTGAAGGGGTGGGTTGGGAGTGGTTAACGGGGGTAGAAGATCTTGGGTTATGGAATGGGAGATTAAAGGGGAGATTGAGGTTGGTGAACCTGATTGAAGAAACGCTTTTCACATCCTATTTCTTCCCCGCACAGCGCTCACTTACATACTTCAAATTAACTAATGTTATTATCATCCTATCCAAATATGTTTCTTAATAAAGGTGTATGTTTTTGAAATTATTATTGTGTATGGTGTTATGCAATATTTTGTTGTTTTATTATCGCATTTGTGACGCGCACAACGAAATCAATTGGGTGCGAGTAGTAAATTTTTCATTAAAATAATTGACAGCTGATAAGCATTGGTTTATCCCTCAACAACTTTTCTACAACATTGCTGGCCATCAATAACTTGATCAGATCCACATTCTTGATTGTTAACTGAAAGTTTATGACAAAATAGGATTTAATTCCAAACAACATTTTGAGCTGACGAATTGAAGTCAACAATATATAATGAACATTGTTAGGGAAAGCATAATTCAAGACCGGTTTTAATATTAATGCAGATAGGCGTGATTAAAATACCACATGAAAAACTAAAGGAACTTTTTTGTCCTGTGGGATAGCTTAAAATGGATGGTTAAACAAGGGATATTTTAGGTGCTGTCTATGCACTTGCCTCAAAGAAAGAAGAGCCAAAATAATTTACACTTTGGATTGGGCAATCTTGTTCTTAAAATGTTGCACGTTATAATGTGTGAGATGCAAATCTTGGTAACTTTGTTTTACTGAGACGGCAGTGCAAAGCTCCGCAGGTTGTTGTGGTTATTGTATTGGGGTCGATTTTTGAAAACGGACTTGGTAGCCATGCCAGACCCATCCCATTTTGTCCTTGACATCACCCACATGGCACCAAAAATATTGGTAGCATCTTTGGTTTATCTGGTGGGCTTAGCTGGTGAGAGCCTAATGTTATACACTGCCCGGGTTGCTAGCTCGATTTCTTTGGCCTTTGTATTGGGGTCAGTGTTTTCAACTTGGTGGTGTTAGGCCCTGTCAAACACCTTGCGATTTAGCCACGTATGCTGACGATGTGAAATTGGCTAAACGCCCGGACGTCGAATACTTTGGGTAAGTTTGTTACGTTAAAGAGCACGTGTTAATTGTTGCTGGATCGTGTAGATCGTGCATAGTGATATAGACGCTGGCCTACTTCGTTCGTACGCTGGCACAGCGTGTGCCGAGACTGATTAGACATTTCTTTGAATTTCCGACGTGTGCAGCGTTATGATCAAACGTTTCCTGCTGGATAGTTGTAGGCCCGATATCACGATCAGTTGAACACGTCGACCCAGTACTGTAGAGTTTACTATAAGTCGACACAGTCGAGGTAAATTTTGCCCCTACCGAGACATTATTTCTAATATGGCTAACGGTTATGGCAGTTAGGCGATGTTGCGACTCGCACACGTACTTGTATACTTATAAGTCGAATAGTCAGGTATGGTTGCGTGTCTTTTTCGAATCCGGTTTTGTTTTTTTGTTTATTTTTTTTCTTCGGGGAGTATGACAGTAATGTTGACTTCGATTTTTTGTGCGTTTATATATATATAATTAAACGCTGACCGCTTCAACGATTAATCATACTTGTCTCGAAGAAAAAATTAAAAAAAAACAGGGGGTTCTGGACATGACCTAACAATACCTTGACTGTTCTTTGTAAGTTTTGTACAAGTAGTGATTGTCGCCGTGTGTCAACAAATCGCGAAATAGCGTGTACACTTGTATCAGCGTATGCGGAAGGTGGTCATTACGTCGGGTACGTCGACATTTTAAATGCGTAAAATTTATCGACGTACTCGGGTTACATGAGTAATCAGCTTACTACGAGTTATGCAGCTTTCTAGGTATGCAGCAATGCTCTACGTTACAAACTTACATAGTATTGACGTGATGTGCCGCTGGTTGGCATTTCTGCGTCGGCATTGCTGCGAAACGTCCCAGGGTGTGGACAGTCGTTCACTCCCCGATTCTGTGGTTTATGATTTGATGTTGAGCCCAGCCTTTATTAGCTATGCACGTGATCGGGGGGCGCGATACGCTGCGCGCTATGATAGTTGACTATCGGTTGGCATGCTTGTAACCCGACACCGT
>CM068963.1:1447675-1470631 GCA_035128595.1 Eptatretus atami
CTCAAGTACTTCGAAAAGGTACCGATGGTCAACACGGTCAAAGGCTTTCTTCTGATCAAGGAGAAGAAGTCCTAAATCTTTAGGGTTTTCCTTGCACAGTTCAAGGATGTCTCTCACAAGGGAGATGTTGTCATAAATGGAATGTTTTGGGACACAGTAACATTGGCCTTCCTTCAACAACGAGGATAAATAGGGAGTAAGTCGCGATGCCAGGGCTTTTGAAAATATCTTATAGTCCGTACTGTACATAACAGGGAGATAGGACGCCAATTTTCCATACTCAGCACGTGCTCCTTTTTGGGATGAGGTAAGAAGAAGCTGCGTCGCAACTCTGAGAGTAGCTCCCAAGCTGGCCAGCTGCGTTTAAGATGTATGGAGTTGGACCCAAATAAGTGCCAAAAATCTTGGTAAATTCGGTTGAAGTCCATAAACCACACCTAGAGTGTTCTCCCAATGGAGGCGTGCAGGCAGTGCAAAGTTCATCCAAAGTAGAAGTTCTTTCCCATTGGAAGCCATCTAGCCACCCAACACTTGGCGAGCTACTGGCGATCGAGGCGACACTGACAGGATTTATGTTCCCAAATGAATATAATTTTATACAAAGTGATCCTTCACTGAAAAGTTGATTTCTTGATTGTGTAAAGGTAAATGGATGACATCGCATCGCAGCTGAGAAAGCTGTTACTGGGAGATGTTCTGTAAGGAAAAAGAAGTTACTTGGTTGAGTACTCTGCCTCATTTAGATGTCGCAACCCTCATCCAAACTAAGGCACCAACGTGCATTTCCTCTCGTTATTCTTTAATAAGGACTGTTTCTCTCAGTTAAGTTTCCTTGTATGTACTTATTATTCAATCCGTGACCCTGGAGTTGTAAATCTCTAAGCTGTAATTATCTCTTTACTTCATGGTCAGCCCTTGCATGAAAAAACTGATACTGTTGACAGAACTTTAATCTTGGTTTTAACTCCAATCCCACCACCTATCAGCGGTTACGGAACGCTCTAACTCTGTTCTCGGGAGAGCCGTCCAGAGGATTCAAAGGCCTGAATGAAGTTAAGGTTTCTAAGTAGACTGATGATTTCCAATGAGAGCTCACTGACATGGTTAAAGAGTTGAATAAGACTCGACGAGGCGAATGTATGAGAAACCAGAAGGGACGAATATCGATTTAATAACTCCATGTAATAATGAGAATTTACATAGATGCGATCAAACCTTTCGCAAGTAGATGTTTGTTTAAACAACGAAACCATGTATCAAGAACCCGATCAGAAGGCGTGCTGTATGTGTCATATGGAGATAGATTCGCAACTGATGTTGAAAAAAAAGTTTGTGCAGTATCATGTTGGGGTGCGGCCGTCCGGTCAAAATGAAGCCATTACATACAGTTAAACATCGACACCAATAAATTGAACCAATCGCAAATCAGTGTTTGCAGCGAATTTCCGCAGTTCAGCAAAAAAAGGAGATACGCTCGTCAATTTTTGCTTGGAAGCGTACACATGAAATTGTGAACTTGAATCTGATTGATAAGAGAAGGCACGCGAGGCAAGGGTCCATAAAAATCTCATAATTAAGGCAGGAACGGAATGAAATTTTCCCTAGACAACATGAATGCTGCCCTTCGAAGTGGAGTTGTTTGAATAAAGCATTTCTTGTCCTAAATAGTCGCACTGAGCTGAAACAGATCGACGCATGGTTCTCTGTAAACAAAGCTAATGTCAAGACCGTCTGACATCTACCAACTGTTAATTTGGATCTTGCGATGCGGACCCACACCACCATAAACATGTATCGTCCAATCTTGAAACTGGCCATGAGGAAAGATAATCGTTTCAAGAATAAGATCAGAGTGGGATAATTGATTAGGATCCCTTCGCCTTGGCAACCAGTTTTTTTTAGCGGTGACAGTGATCTGGTGGAAACGAAAAGTCAGGCTTACGTACGAACCGAGCACACTCAAGGAAGGACGGTATGACTGACACAAGTATTACCGTCAGGTTTATAATGCGTTTCCTGCATGTATTTTGTAAGAAGAAGTCTATTAGTTCAGAAACGGGGGTAGGATCTTGACTGGTAAGCTCTCCATCCGTTCCCACCTGACTGTTCCGCTTTGCTTCCTGCCTGTTCAGATTCGTCAGAGTCAGTTTTAGTTTTGATCACACAAGCTTGACAGTCCTGCAATCCGATACTGACTCAGTATAATACAAGCGATCTGATTCGTACGTGTTACCACGTCTATTGCTCTGCTCCATTGTGAACCCTCCCTTGGTGAAGGAATAACGGAAAGAATCGGGGCACGTTGAAGATCGAACGGAACACCACCTCACGAGAGTAGCATCTATCGCTCTCTCAAACGGTACACAGTCGTTTATCGCCGACCTCTACACGTGGCTGGAGGTGTATCAGTACCTGGGGGTCCCTTCGTAGAACAACAGCCATTTTAACGAGTTCCTGCGTGCCAGTCTTCCCCAGGAGTGGGACGGAGAGCATGACAGGGTTAACATTGTTCAAAACATTCTCCCGCTTGACAGGATCAGGGTTAACATTTACCGAAGTGACGCAGTTCTCACTAAGTGGTCCTTGTACAACCGTCAATGGACTAACAATAGGAGAAGATTTCTTTAATGATGAACACAGTTTCATTTACTGCGATACATAGGTAACAGTGGTCTCTGTAAGGGGAGCGAGATTCCTCACCGGAAAGTAGGGTTAAACTGTGGCCAGAGGTACCCGAACGTTGTTCATATCTCGGGTTCTATACCGGTTCCATCCGTCATTCCGGGTCCCAGACCGGGGTCAATACCGCGCGACATATCCGGGTTCATTCCGGTCTATTCCGGGCCATTCCAAGCCCATACCGGTCCATATCGCTGGCTCCATTCGGGTCCATTCCGGTCCATTCCGGTCTTTGCGGTCCATTCCGGGTCCTACCGGGTCCCAATCCGGTTATTCCGGGTAAGCCTTGTAGAGTACGTCAGTCACAACTGCGGGCGGAAAACACACACACACAAGACAGATTCCTCGTTAACACACAATTCTTCTGGTAACGACAAAACATGGTAATAGCTTTCTCTTCCCTTTGATAGACGAGGCGCGGTGAAACCACCCAAAACATAATCGTTTGCTGTAGACTATCCGGGACTGAGAGGACTGGGTCTATTACCGGACAACGGGTTCGCTTCCTTCACAGTCAGACGAAAAGAAGAAGAAGAAGACGTTAACTGCCTTGTGACTGAGGTTGTTTCATCGTTTAACGAATTCCCTTCGACAATGATCGTTTCAAGTGTCCCGAAATTACCACTATACTAAATTTTAGGTCGTCATGGTACGTAAGACTGGTTAATATGACTTAAAGTTTTTGAGTTTTAACAACGCCATGTTCAAGGTTCTTTCAGCAGCGTTACGGGAGGGAAATCACCACAGCGACTTTTGTCGCCAAAAGACATCAGATGTTTCGTCCCGAAACCCGTACCTGGCTCCGTAAATAAACATGGTGAGTTGAGAAGAAAACACATAACCTATAACGAGAAGAGTTTTCCGAGAGATGCAAACGGAGCTTGATTACTCAGGTTCAAGGAGGAAATCGGTTCGAGATAGAGACCGCTTGCAAAGAGTCCAGTAAATTAAAAAACCTCGAACAAATAATGCTTCGAGAAGTTTTTTTGCTTTGAACCTGTTCACTTGGACCCAGAACATCATATCGAAAGTTATTCAAAGTTACCTCGAGGCCCCCCAAGGAGGCCCGAAATTTCATAAATAAAGATTGCAAAACCATCTCAGAATTCAATTGTACAGCAAACTTTTCTGGGTGGGTCTATGGTGAACCCATAAATTGTCACCACAAGACTAGGAAGTGATTCAATCTATCGAAAAGGCTACTTCCGTTATATATAGTCACTCATTGTATGTAGTAGATTACGTCATTCATACGTATCCCATGATTGTATATGAGAAGAGACATTTGTCGCTACTTATTATCTGTATTTCCTATAGAACTTTGGTTTTAATTGCGTTATTTAGCCGAAAGACGCTGGGGACCAAATATACGACTTACATGTATCCAAATAACCAGCTGACTACTTAAATCAGACTGCCATGAGTTAACAATCCGTGTCGTCCTTCAGTCACGTCAACCCACCAACAGCTGGCTATTGGATACAGCACTTTCACCAACGACAATCACCTACAGGCATTGGTACATTCAAGGCTTGCTTTCGGCCGCCTGCTTGTTTGTGGAGCAGTCCCACCTTCACAGCCGGCAACCATGCCTTTCAACTTAAGAATATTGTTAGGGGTCAGGCGACATTCCAAATATGTTCTTAGCGTTATACCAAGCATTCGCCCGCAGATCATGCCACTGCTGGCAGAACCCAACTACCCTGCCGCTCAATCCACTATTCCTCAGCGTTTGACATACCAACATTTTAGCTTGGTAAAAGGCTCGATATACACTTGGTACTGTCGGCATCCCAGTGAGGGTGGAAGATTCTGTATCTCTAAACGCTGAAGCACATCAATAACTTGGTCCTTGAACTTCCTATCCCAGTGAATCTAAAGATCTGTGTTCTTTGCTTTCTATAATTCTACAAGGGCCGCTCTAAATGCTCAACCCGGTTTTTCATCTCCTCACGATGGAAACAATCCAACACTTGGCTCCAGCTGCTTTGCAAAACGAAGAGTTGAATCGCCTTTTTGAGGGAGTCCCTTGCAATACCATACAATCTCTATGTTATGGTTCACAACCCTCCAATGGCATGGATGATGGTTACAAGGTTAGCACACCTTCACCCATGAGAAGTCTGCCAAAGCATTGTTCTGCCAATCTCTAATTTTTGTGTTTATCATGGTTTCCACCTGCTTTGTCACGATCGAGACGAAATGCAACGGGCCATTCAGCTCCTCTTCAGCACTGGTGACAATAACCACCATGAGTCTAGGTCGATGCTCTGCTACCGAATCAGATGTGTAGCACCAACTTCTTGCGCACTGCACCCCGTCAATGCAATCAAAAGACCAGCCGGTCACTTGAGGAGGCAATGTTTTGATACCCTGGGGTTTGGAAGAAAATTTACAGATCAGCTGGACAACAATGATTGAAATTTCTGCTTATTCGACGTTTGCCAAAAAATTTTCCTTTTTCCGCTTAGCGCCATGCTGGCCAGGAAGAACAAACCTTGGACACTGCCCCCATTGATCGCCTGAGTGAAGCATATATTTTGTGTAGCTGTCCATTGATTTAATACCATCAAAACGACAGTGGTTTGCAAACATGTTCCACATCTTGAGTACGAGAAGCTATGGATCAACCGTTCACCCTTTCCAGGGAAATCTCTGTAAAAGAGAGCCTCTATCGAGGACCATTGTTACATCTGGTTGCGTCGCCACGGGCGTCGCTTGGCCTTCATTTGATGAAAGTTCGGCACGTAAGCGGCATCACCAGTTGTGGCTAATGTTAAGCCTGGCGGAGAAGAGACGTGTTTTATCAACAATGCTGTCGGTTGCGCAGCTAAATTCCTCATTTCAAATGGATCATCAAACTCATAGTCAGGCTTGTTTCGCAGAATAAACAGCGCTCTGAAAGAGAACGCTGAGGGTCACTTTCAGTTTTTCGCCATACACAACCAGGCAGTTCATCCCATTCCATTCTACTATTTGCTTATCCTTCTGCGACAAAGTCAAATGACGTTTTTGTTCCCTCCATTTTGTCCAAGATAACTTATCTCGCGACTTGCCTATGCTTCAATGTGGGTTACACGAGGCACTTGTAGTCACCCAGTGCTACCGTGTAATCCGCCTTCTCTGAATGAATGGGTTAGCATTGAAGTAACTGGAAGACTCGTAAGTTCTTTATGATCGCCGTTCCCCGTGGCAACAAAAAGGTCCTTTCTGATCCTAGTACCTATGTTGCACCTGTTAAAGTTCCTAAATCCGATTCCATATTGATGTCAGCAACAGGCGCTGCTTGCAAACCCAGCGGTCGCTGCTTCTCTTCATACCCCGCCTCTTGTCAAAAGCCCCCTGCTGGGTTTTGATTGGTCCGCGATTAAGAACCTGTTCGATGACTAGGTCATTAGGCACCAGCCAGGAAGCGGTCACTGCGCCGGAATGAAAAAAAGACCAGAACTGCAACCTGTTGTAGACATCAGGGCTGTTTCTTTCATTCTCCAGCATATCCGAAGATGGATCTGCACTGATTTCACGTAGTGTTGTGTCAAATGCGGCAAAGATGGGACACGTCCTGAGACCCTCAAGGTACAAACTGAAGTCACCCGTTCTTTAGATCTCAGAAATCTTCAGCAAATCACCATTCCCATGTACTGGATCCAAAGGACTTCCTGTTGGGTCAACTTCTAGAAAACGTTACTTCCTCTGCTCCATATCTTCCTATCCGGTCAAATACACACCGGCTGGCAAACCACTTCGTACCAATTTTCCTGGCCAGGAAGCATCACACGCAATTTCAGGCTCCCGAAGGTCACCTGAGGTATTGGGACGCTCTTCCCTCTGAAAAAACTGGTACACTTAGACGCTCATAGCAATTCGGTAAGAGGGATCGCATTAAAGCAGCGTCTACCAGGAAGAGTGTCCTCTAACAGTCCTTGGCAATATATTGAAGGCGAGGTGGCTCCTGCAGTGCATATTCTTCCCCCTGATTGCCTATTTTCGCTATAGCGTGCTATTTTGTGTCTTATCGATGTGCAAATCTGCCTGCAATAACTGTGAAGTTTCCTTGCCTTCCTTAACTGGCAAGAGACGGAGTTCTACGGGCCTCACGGCTCATTGAAAGTCCTCACGGCGCGACCCTGTTGGAAGGATCTTGACTGTTGGCTGTCCATTCCTAAGGCTTCACGGAAAGATGGAATACAGAACTCATCCGAAGCACGTGGCAGCTCCTGCTGTTGGTTGAGGTCCTAGGTCTGACAAAGTCAAATTTAATGTTTTAGTTAGCATATTGAAGGAATAGTCAGAATTACACACTCAAATGTTAACGAAAGACAACATAATATTGTAAATAGAAATGTAAGAATAATTACAATCCAGAAGTAACAACGTCGCAATTAGCTACTTGAAAACGTACCGCAACGCATCGGAACAAGTGTGCGAGCTGGTTTAATGGACTACATGTAAGTAGTAGATTCCTGGTCCAAAGATCTCTAGGGCTAAAAACAGCAATCAAAACCAAATTCTACAGGGAATGACAATAACAAGGTCAAAATGTCTATTTCAGTAAAATCAAGGGACTGCGTCATGACTGACGTAATACACGTCATAGTGACGTCATAATCATAACGAAGTGCCTTATCGATAGATGATATCAACATTCCTATCTGTGAATACATTTAGGCCCTAAACCACCAGAAAAAGTTTGCTGACATAATTCTGACATGGCGCCATCTTAAATTATGCAAATTAGGGCCCTTAGGGGGTAAACTTGAGATAACTTATGATATAGTAGAGGGGGCTATAGGAACTATTAAAAAAAAACCTCTGAAGCAATTTTCTAGTTTCGCCATATTCAAGCATAGTTTTTACTGGACTAACTTCACGGTCGGCTGTGTCGAGAGGGGAACTAAGCACGAAATGTCCGTATCTGTTGATAGTCAGTCGATACGATTTCGTGAACCAGTTCGTCAGCACGAAGATTACCACACGTTTTTCATTCTTGAGGCTGCACGAACTTGTCAGTACCTGACTAATGTTTCACTTGCGATAACGAGATCCTCGCCTGAACGTCGTCGGGAGCGCCGGCCTGACACAGCACGACGCCATGTTTCTGTTAATGGCTTCAAATGCCGAATAACGAATATGGAAGTCATGTTGGAAGTAGGGAGGAGGGGTGTTATTGATTCCTCTGTGCAGTAATTATACATAGATGGGCCGAGACATGGTTCAAAGGAAATTAACAGTTAGTGTAAAAAAAAACGATCAGTTGATATGGTGACGGATCGGCCGCCAACTAAACAGTATTATATCAAAGAAGCGGGCTCCTTCTCTCCTCTATCCTCGGGAAAACGGTATTGTCTGAGTAGAAAAAAAGGGGAAGGGGGCCAGTGGGCAGTGATGGACCTGGATAGCGGCATAACGGGTATAATGTCAAGGATGGATGGCGCGGCACATAAGCAAAAAGACAACTAAATTGGGGCTGGGGTAAAACGACGGTGCGAGGGGGAGGGTTCCGAAGCGCGGTTAGGTCTCACATGAAAAGGGAGGGTGGGGCACTAAAGTAGACACGATAGCGATAGAAGAAAACAAGAGGAAGTGCGAGCTGAATAGTAAACGGATGCAATGGGGATAAGAACAAGGCTGAAATAGAACAGGGCTAAGATTCACGCGCGAACCAGAACCACAATTACAGCGCCATGACACCTATCCAGCTGCCAGAGCTCCAACCAAACCTAGCCAGCAGGGGGAGGCGAGGGGAGGAGCGGGAGAGAGAGAAGAGGAGAGAGAAGAGAGAGAGAGAAGAGAGGAGAGAGAGAAGAGAGAGCAGAGAGAGAGAGCCAGACTTGACTTTTTATTACAAAGTATAAAATAAATTACAAAACATTGTGAAACAAAATCACACAAACCATTTTCAGTACCGCAAAGCTCATTTCAAAATTCACACTACTCGGTCTTCGAACATGAGGCATCATAAAGTATGATAACCTTGCTAATAATAATTAAGGTTTTTAACTAATATTAAAAAAAATCTTTTAATTGATTCATACATTTAAATCAAGAAAGGAAATCAAAGTGATTCATTTACAACAAGCAAGAACATTTTTTCACACAATTGTCAACAAACTGCATTTCCCATATCCTTGCAACAGAAAAAGAAATCAAGCTGAATGCGCGAACAACTAAAGTTCTAAAAGGCTAGATAAAACACAAGAAAAAGCATCCGGCAGATTCCACTTTCTTTTTCTTGACTTAAAGATCCCATTTTGCTTCAGCAAACCAAAAACCTGGCCAACCTTCTCAAGACTTTGAAAACTAGAGGAAATAGGGAAACGCATAAATATAAATTTCACAAGGGAACAAAGAAAGAAACCCTCTGTAAAATAATATCATGCAAAACTGAAAAAGAGGGGCAAAGTCTTATGCAACTACATATGCATGACAAAGCGTTAATTTCATAATGTTTTCAACAAAATATGGCCACAATTCGAGATCTCATGATAAACTGTAATAGGCAATAAGATTATAAGGTAGGATGCAGATGCACTAATTCTCCATATTGCAGGTCTGCACGTTATTAGAAATTGGGGACACTAAAACCAACTTCATGCAGGTAAAAGAGGGCGTAGAAGTTGGCGAAGGTTTTATCCATTGAACCCGAAAGGAGCTTTTAACTGAACAATCGCAAAAAATTATTGAATACAAAAGGAATACAGGTTCCTTCTCATGAATTAAAGGTAGCACGATTGCCATTCGCCGGATCACACAAAGCAAAACCAGAGGAGAGGCATAATTGAATTGGGCGCAAATCCCAATATCAAAAAAGACGTCCTAAGAAATCACAGTCCATAACATTAATGCCTTTAAGCATAGCAGAAAAAAGCTGAACGATAAATTATCCGAATTGATTTCAACCAGTAATGTGGACGATTAATAACCAGAATTTCCAATCTTTTTTAAAAAAATCCAGCAGATTGTGTACAAGAAGTAATATGGACCCACAAATATGCACAAAGCCCTAGAGATGGGGAAATTGCCTGTAAGATGGGGTGTAGTAAAACTGGTTCTAAGAAACATCGAGGGCCGTAAAGAAGTGACCTCACGTTGCAGTGATAAAGCTTGCCAAACGTTGATCAACACTCTGCAAATATACAAGAGAAGTGTGATCACGCTTCGGCAATCTCAGGAGGTCGAGCGATAAAAAAGCTCACGCTAACTAAAGCCGGTCCCGCTACTTTGCAAAAAAGGGTCAACTCTCCAAGGCTCCGTGAGAAAAGAAATAGTATGCCAACTTTCTTTCCACAACCAAGAACGCGGAAAGTATAACGAATCCTCCCTGTTGACTGTCACCACGAGCCCTTGACCCCCCGCGATTGAGAAAGGCTGAGCACACCTGGTCGAACCCAGTGCTTACCACCACGAACCTGTGGACAGTTGCTCAGAAAAAATCGATCAATGCTGTTTGAATATGTTTTAATTAAGCTCAACAGTGGCTGGAATGACTATATAAGCCTGAGTGCCACAAAGATGGAAGAGAACAAATTGGATTAACTACAAACTCTCATGATAGATAACTTGCAGCAGAAGGCCCCTCCATCGCTGAAGTCTGGAGGAGACCTTGTCTGTTATGTCCATCCCAGTTGTTACTGAACTTTAGTCACGAGCACTGAAATATCTCCTGTAGACACAACAAAGCAGAACGTTCTGCGTCAGTGTATACTTCGCCTACTGTCTCAGTCAGTTGCAACGCCTGGGACATCTACTGCATGTTGTTTGAAGCGTCCATAGTTCTCCTCGTCTCACATTGAGAGGAAGCCATAAATCTGAAGAAATTTTGGTTACTCTCATCCATTGAGTGATAACCCTCCCTCAAACAGCGACCTGTTCGTGCGGAAAATATCACTTGAACAAGGTCGACAAAACTACTGTTTTGGTAGACGGGTCCTCGTTTAAAAGGACTCTCTAAAATCAATCACGGAGCCCCAACGACGAAAAACCGAATTATATTTCAATTAGGTTTGGACTATGTACAGAATTTTCCCAAATGCCGTCAGTTAGTACCCGACCAATTGGACCCTCAGTTTTATCATTTATTCAACTTTTGACCTAGATCTTTCTTCGCAATGCGAGCCATCGCTTGTGGGGCATTGAATCTTTTTCATGTGACAATTGAAGTTAGCGAAGTCCACATTTGTACAGACGACTAAAGTCTGTGGATCGTCAATTCGAAAGATTCGGTAGCATTATAAAAGCTTGTTTCCGCATGTTCAATGCATTTTTAACATCACGACTAGCTCACGAATGTGCGGCCTTATTGGAATGAGAGAAAACTAATTGCGTGAAGGAAAGCAAACTCAGTAAAACTGTGTTTTGCCATACTGTGCCCTTAATGGTAGAAAGCAAACAGGAAATGAGATAGTTTATGTGGTTGAAAAACATGCCATAATACGTTCTAAAGCAGCTTTATCACGGACCTGCTCTAGTTTTGATGAAGGGCAGAATATGAGAATATCGAGGATCACCTTCGATCCGATGAACATGAGGTGATATGATAGAAAATATATCCGGCTCCACAGTAGTCTGAACTTCCTAGCACAGCGTGCCACTAACTGCTCTTAGCGAGCGAAGATAACACAGATAGCACGGGTCTGAATTCATCTCAGGATGGGTTCGTGGCTTATTTTAACAACACCCCTGCTCGTCATTTCTTTGTTAAACTGTGTCACATCGCAGAGCACTATTTTTAACAGTATCTTCCGGAAAGCAGGCCTCGGTCGGTCGAACACACTATATCTTAATATCTTCTTGTTCTGTCATTATTTCCCCCAACTACCAATTGTCGGTGGTGGCTAAACCACGACTGAACTCATTCATGCTACAACTCTGACTTAAATAGACACTAACAGCCTCAACGGTCGCCCATGAATTTAGGCAAATAACACTCAATCTGTCCTATCTCGGGGTAAAAAAAAAATCCTTCGAGTGGAAAAGAGTGCATCTCACTCTACTGTCTCAAAGAAATCCACGATAAGGACACAATAACACAGAAGAGAGCACGTTAGAGAATAGTATAATATATATATTATACTACTAATTGATTTAGAGATCGAGAGATATATATAAAGGAGATACCAAGAGGCGCCAATGATAAGTCAAGAAAATAGAAATAAATACAATGTGTAATCTCTGGATACATAATGATGGAGAGAACAGCAGGGTGTCTGAGTCGGAAGATGTGAGATGGGAGGATAACAAAAAGAAGAGAGGTGACAATAGTGAAGGAGGAAAGGACCGATGCTAACATGGACTGCTGCGGAAAAAACGAATGGAAAATAACAGAATACAAAAACATGAAAAAGCGACAGATGTGGAAAGAACTCACTAGGGAGCGAGCGAGTGAAGAAGAAGAGGAGGGATCAAGAGAAAGGGCGGAAAGTACAACAAACTAATTATAGATGAGTAGAGGAAATAAAACAAAACTCATATTAATAATAAAAACAATAGCATTAGGTGAAAGCACTGAAGCTTATAAGATGTAAAGGGAATGTATATAAAGAGAGAGAATATGTGAAAAAGTAAACATCTCAACAATGGAATGAAAAACTGATTAAATTGAAGAATACAGAGGAGACAGCTACTGTTGAGCTTCGTCACATACTACCAACACAATCGGGACTGGAGAGCAACTAGTGTATGATGGAGGGCTGCTGAGGCCATGAGTGGAGATGGCCTTGGATACGAGGGAAGCAGAGAGAGGCGAGGGGAGGTGTCACAGCGCATCGGTATGTATATACCCAGGGATATCGGCTTCGGCATTTCCTGTCTGGGCACTGAGAGTTCCTATTCGCCTGACCGAGAGAGAGGGAGAGAGAGAGAGAGAGCCGAGAGCAAATTGAGGAGAGAGAGAGAGAGGAGAAGAGAAGGATTTAATGTCTGAAAGATCAACGAGGGTATATCATCAACTCTGCTGTTAGATGAATTGGGATGAAGCTGACTTGATCTGGTGCCTGGTTGAATCTGGAGAGAATCTGTCAGCTTTCTGCTATACCTCAGGTTGCATCTTATAGTTGACAGACAAGTAATGTGTTGTCTGACTAATGTCACGAAGCAATATCCTGTCACCAGGACTACCTGAGCAATGTAGGAGGAGGGAGTTCGAATAGCATAAAGAGATAGGAGCAGAGAAGGAGCAAGGAAGACAAGAACTAGGTGTTTTTTTTTGAAAGGGTCAAAAGACTCAACGTGTTCTAGGGTGATGCCCACCTTGCAACAACTTCACAGGTCTTGCCCTAAAGAGTGGCTTAGACAGAATCTGGTCAGTGTTTCATACAACAAGCTCTCCCATTGTCAGGACGAGAAAGGAACAGAGTCAGGGACGAGTTGGTGCGACCTTGGGTAAATGTGAATGCAGTGAGAAAAGAGCAACACAACACTTAAAAGAGATTCAGAAAAAAAGTGCACTAAAAAAAGAGAAAAACAAAAAACGAGAAAACAAAAAAAAAACGAAAAGATTTAAAATAAATATACATGGATCAAAAAAAAATATACAATGTACAATTTAAAGGCAAAAGTAAATTAGAAAAAAGAATATCAAAAAAAATCAAACGAAACTAACAAAACATGACCAGACTACATATGCATTGATTACATAAAAAAGTGGGCAAACAAAGATCATAAAGATCTATTTGCCAAAGCATATTGGTACAGCGACATGAATATTAAAATGATCATAAAACACAAGTAGCACTGATACAGTAAAACTATCAGTACAGTGAGTTGAACCTATATGTCAAGGAGATCCAAACAAAAAATAATTTAAGAAAAGCCTGCGATCAATCGAAAAAAACAGACATAGCACAAAACAAATGGTAAGATAAGAATATTATGGTCATAAAAAAAAAGAAAAAGAAAGGAAGAAGCACTAATAAGAAAAGTTTTTAGAGATAAAATCGAAAGGTAATCAGAAACACAGAGCAAAGGTCAAAAACCCAAACTTTGGTGAAGAAATTTCTAAAAATCGGCAATACAAAAAACATTTATATCATCTGATTGATTGACGATTCTGAGGAGAGATTATAAAAATTATCATTCCAAAGATGGACACTAAGAAATTCAAAACCTAAAGGCCAAAAAAAATATTTGCGCAAACATAACAAAAAAAAGAGTCAAAGAGTCAACAACTAAAGAAAGTCGGTATAAAAAAAAAAATCTAAAAATCCATAGCCAATTTTCCAACAAAACAATAAAAACAAAAAAAAGACACACATGTGCCTTTGGCGTGGATTTTGGACGAGCTATAGGAGTATATACTTCTGCCAAGACCCCTGCCCCGGAGGTTCTATGCATGAGCTTTTGCGACGTGCGGTATCAGCTATGATGCGGCGGCCATTTCAAGTGAGGCTCGAAAGGGTAGGGAGGACTCACGCGGGGAACGATAAAAGTTAACACGCCAGAAAACGAATTTGATTAGGACGCCGATTACTGATTGAAAAAAAAAGGCATTGGCCATACGGTTATGTATTCCGCGTTTGAGAAAGGCGTGAAGAGAATTTTGAGGCGAGGATTGAGAGGAGGTCTTGAGATTTGAATACAGATCTGAGCAGAAAAAGAAATGTTTTCAAGCTCTTCTCTTACGGAGAACACTCTGTCACTCCTGCGCCTCTTTTCAATGCGCCTCTGACCGCTAACTGAGATTACCTCCATAATGATTTGCTTTCTGGCTCTATGATCAAAGCGTCACAAAGTGTTTCAGTGTCGTCTTATGACATGCCTCCCCAAGCCCAGTGAACCCAAGGAGGGAGGAACACGGGTACCAGCCATCAACTGATCACATTCCTGTATACGGCTCCTCCTTCACTCTTTCTGGCATTGATGGGAGAGCCAGGTTCGTGCTTGAAAGAATCCCAGGGATGAGTCTGCATGGTTCCGATGCACACAGTACCGCACAGGCAACTCACGTAACTATATTCCTTCCAAATCAACGCCTTGATTGTGCTAACGCTGAATCGTACGAGTCCACACTCTCCCTTCAGAAGTATCACGGGCTTGCCTGTGTAAATGCCTCACACTACCTTAAAGCAGGACGTGCCAGAAGCGGGCCTTTGGACAGAGTATTGTTTCGTGTGAGATAATAGGCTGTGGAAGAGAGAGAGGATTGTCGAGCGGTGTTGGTTCGACAAGATGGAGTTGGTAACCATGCAGATACTAAGATGCTCTGGGAGCGCAAAGCTGGTATTTCTGTCACATGGAGGGGCGAGGGCAGATGAGCTGGGAAAAAAGTGGGAAATGGGTTCTGTCCCAAAGAAATCAGTTCGCAGGTAAGAAGATGGCAGGTTACACGGAGTAAAGGTTGAGGAAAGTGCCGGGTCGGGACAAAAGGGGTGGGTGATGAGTGACCGAAAATTGGGAAGTCGAGTCGGCGAGATGATGTGCGCAGAAAAGCGGTTTGACTGAGAGAGTAGCGCGGATAAGGGAGCAGATGAGATGAGGTACTGGCGCCACCGAGCCAACTGCGCCACGATGACAAAAGAGGGAAGTCGCCGACAGTAGAGGGAAAGAGAGTTGTAGATGAGGATAGAAGATAGTTGGTGCCAAGGTTTCTCGATAGAAGAGCGTGGGATAGGAGTCATCACTGTTGCAGGCTGGCAGCCGACTGGAGACGAGGTTAGCGGCCACATATAAACATGAGGTGGAGGGAGGGGAACGCCGTAGTTTCGCAGTAATGGTTGAATTAATTTCCATGCGGTGAGGGGAGCGGGTGAGGGCAGTGCCTGAAATTCGGCAGAACCCAGACGTGAGGAAAGAGTCTTTGCATGAGAAGCAACTCCTCCACAGGACGCATAAAGGGGGCTTCAGCGTAGTCTTCAGTTTAGCTAGGAAGGAGGGAGTAACAGTCGGAACTACGTCTCTTGTTGGTGAGTTCCAGAGACCGTTTGAGAGAGGAGAGAAAGTTTCTGTTAGGCTTTTTCAACTTACAGTCTGAACTACAGAACAAACAATGGGAAAGATCTGAAAGTTGAGCGGGAAGGGCGCCGAATGTTCGAACACGGTCCAGCTATGTAACCTGGGAATGAAAACTGAGGTAGGTGGTAGGAGCCGCTTTGGGTGCAAGGGGGTGGGGAGGGAGGGGGAGTGGTAAAGGTCACACAGGGGACGACGGAGATGATGCAGGGTTGTTGTAAAGAGAGTGTGGGGTTGCAATGAATAGCTATTGGTTTAGGGTCCTTTTGGTAAGGGAGTTATGTGAGAAAGGCCTCTGTGGTACTGGGTTGAAGCGCCAAGAGGGGCACAAAGTATAGCAGGGAGAAGCAGCTTGAGGATTTGAGTGAGTGGAGTGAGAGAATGGTAGTCAGAAAGGCAGTGTACAAGGAGGCAGCTTTGTGGATGAGAGGAGGGGAGCCACATATTGGACATAACGATAGTGAGTGGCGATGACTGCAGTGGAGAAAAAGGCAGAGGGGCGAGAGCTTATACTTCAGAAGAGAGGTGAGAAACGGAGGCACACATCCACATGGGAGCGGCAAGATGACCGCTCGAAGATGGTTTGCTCATGAGGTCAGGAGGGTGAAGGGGAGTTGGGGCAGCTCATCCTGGGAGAGCGGATTGGAAAAAAGAATGGTTGATGGAGAAGCAAACATCATAGCAAACTGGGGTTTTAAAGTTTTAGTAAAATCCGATTTAACACAATTCCAGGCTCGAGAGCAATAAAAGACGAATTCAGACGAACCGTACGAGAAAGAACACGCTAGTATCTACCACGATGCATTCGGATTTAAATCTTTTTCTCTTTTCACCTCTCGGGCCATGTATGAAGGAAAGGCTGCGATGAGAGAGAAATCATCTGTTTGAGAAATATACGACAGAGGAAGGATGAGATGCAATTGGTGATAGGCGGCAGGGACAATGTGGGATCGAACAGGCTGATTGCATGTGATAGCATGACCAGAACTATTGAATCGCAGAGATCTTTGTCGAATTTGGTACTTCTGCATTTATCTGTCAAAATTTGAGAGAAAGAATCGGAAATACAGAAATAAAAGGAATTAGCCGGTGATACTTACTTATCTAAAAAATAAAAAAATTTAACAAATAAATATAACGTCACAAAAGCTGTTTTTCCGTGTCTTAGGGTCATTTGAGGTCGAGATAGAGGGGCTTTAATAAGGAAAAAAATCTCGTCTTCCACCGACCACATATAACAAATAAAAAAAAAATAAAAAAGCGGCGAGGCGTTTAGAGCGTTTTTGAGACATTTCGGACTGGATCAGTCTTTCGGAGGGGGCTCTGTAGAGTCGCTGTGCGAGGCATGGCAGATCTGGAGGAAGATACGTGATAGACCGATTAGGAAAAAAGACCGGCGAAGTATCCGAGAAAGGTAGTTCATACACGGATATTTTAAAAATTTAATTAATTATTTAAATTATTAGTACCATTTTGGTAAAAAAGCCATAGTGAGACTTTTGCAGTGGTAAAAGACCGGGCAGGTTAGCCGGGGAAAAAGAAAAGAGAGAATTGACACGCTGACCTAAAAAGAAAATAAAAAATTTAATTAATTATTTTTTTTTAAAAAAAATGATACACAGTACGCGAAAAAGGTGATTTGCATGGGTTATTTAAAAAAAAATTAAATTTAATTATTTTTTTAAAAATATCTTCTTTTTAAAATACTTGGTTTTTAATTTTCAGCAGTTACGATTTAAATTTAGATAACTGCTTAGAAAATTAGTTTATAAAAGTGAAAACTGAAATTAATCCGGGTCGTATAAAAAGAGCCATTCAAAACTTCTTATAATGCTTTATTATGAAAAAGCAAATTTTTTTCAAACTATCTATAATAAACAAATATACTCAATCTCTGATCATGAGCATCTAAAAGAAAAACTCGAAAGTTCTATATCCTAACCTCAAAAATATACCAATTTAAGAAAGTTGCTTTTTTTAAATATTTTATAAATAAATTTAAAAAAAATTAAAATTGGTTTTAAAAACTTATCGTGGCTCAGTATATCACCTTTTTAAAAAAAAATCTGGGCCAAAATTGGCAAGTTAATAAAAAGAGCCTTGCAATATTTAACTATTAAAAGATTCTAACAAATTTTTATTTAAGCAGAAGCGGCTGTCCTAAAAAATAAGATGTATTAAATATCCTTAAATGGAGAAAAAAAAAATTACTACAAATATTACGACAGTTCTAAAAAAATTTTATATTACTTGCCTTGACATTTTTTGAAAATAAATTTTTTTATTTTTTAAATCGTTCGCAATTGGTTTCTAATCTCGTAATACAAGAAGCTTTTAGTTAATAAATTTAAAATTTTTTAAATTTTATTTCAGCTGAGACAAGAGATACAACTAAATAAGAAAGTGAAGGTTACAATTGTTTAATAGAGAGGTGTTTATTATATACAATATTATAACACGATTCCAAAAAGCAAAACTGAAAACCAAATTTAAATGAAGAAACCCAAATTTAAACGTAAATTCTGGACAAATAAAAATAAAAAAATTAAAAAATTTTAAATTACGTCATCTGTAGAAAGCTGTTTTGAGGTGTAAAAAATGTGTTTTTTTTTAACTTCCGTAATCGGAATCACTAAAAAGAGAACAAAGAGCTCCATAATTCGGAAAATTTCTAATCTCTCAAAGGATTTTTATTCTTACACACTTTCTAATATAAGGTTCCTATCTATTAAAGCTTTTACTATAAAGATTTGGCCAAATTTATTACTTTGTCTTTGATTATGTTTGGTCCGGGTTTTTACACTTCTTTTTTGAATGAATCGTTTGTTTTTGGGCGCGGTTCTTTTTTATAAAATAATTGATTATCTGCGAAATAGCTAAAACTCAGATTTTAAATTTTATGAATGCATAGTAATAAGAGAAAAAAATATAAATTTTTTTAAATTTAGGACTTATTATATATAACTTATTTTATTTCGGTTTTAAATTTTTAAAATTTAATAAAATTAATTTAATTTTTTTATAATCTATTATCGTTTAAAAAAAAAATAATTAATAATATAATAAAAATTATATTATTTAATAATAATAAAGTTATTGTGTTATTGAAAACTCTTTTGGGAAATATATTTCTAATTCTGCTTTAATAGTTTTTGTTAATTAATAAAAAAAAATAAATTATAAATATTAACTAAATAAAAACATGCTATACTATAATGTTTCTATTTTTGCCTGCATTACGTTTGTAAAATATTAAAAAATAGGTGCTTTTGAGAATATAATAAGATAATGTATTGCAAAACACTTTGTTTCGTTCATTCTTACACTCACACAATATATATAAGTAATTTTAAGTTCCTAATCTGTGGCTATGCGGATTTTATTTAATATAAAATTAGAAAATAAAGGTTCTGTTAATCCCATCGGCGTTCCATAAAAGTTTAAGATTATCGGTATATAACACCGGCGAGGTCAGGTTAATTTTCTTTATTTTGAATACAGATTAACAAAACTTAATTTTCTTAATTTTTTTATTTTTAAGAAACGCTCAGGGAAATTGGTGATATTAAAATTTACGTTGTTTTTTATTTTTTAACAAAAAATTAATTTTTTTAAAGGGTGGGTTTAATAGTTAATATAAAAAAAAGAGAGTTTTTATTAAAATTAATTAAATAGAAATTAGTATAATTGGGTTAATTTATTTAAAAAATAAATTTAAAATTTTCATCATATATGGGTAGATAACAGGTGAAATAGTTTGATTTTCACAGGCTTCATTTTAAGAGCGAGAGAAATTTTTAAATTTTTTTTAATTTTTTATTACGTGTACACCCATTCTATATAAAAAAAAATTATTTCAATTAAGAGCCAGAAAACAAGCGTCAGAGGAGTAAATAAATAAGTTCGAAAAAAAAATACAGCATTTTTTTATAAAAATTAAAATAAAAAAATAATAAAAAATTTTTTTTTAAAAAAACCGGATTTTTTTATTTTTTAAAAATATTAAAATTTAAATTAAAAATTTTTTTAATTATATTTGTTTTTAAAAAATTTCATAAAATTTTAAATTTAAATTTAAATTTTTTCTGGGTCTTGAGAGAGACAAGTGCATGTAATAATTTGTAAAAATAAAAAAAAAAATAGGTATTATAATTCGTTATTTTAAGAGAAACGAAAGAATGAAAAATCCTATCTTAAATGCGCTTGATAGGTAAATTAAAAATCTTTAACTAATTTGGTCTTCATTGGTAATTTAATTTTAACAAATGAGTTTAAAATTTGGTGGGCGATTTATAGAATAACCCCAACGAGTAGACTTTGAGTAATTATTCCATTTTTAAAAAAGAGCGTAAAGACAAATCTTTGGAAGCAGCCTTTAAATGTATCTGAGAGAATTAATTGTTTTCCGTATTTCCGGAAAAAAAATTGGGTTTATAAAATTTTCATTTATAAATCGTATTTTTTTTTTTAAATATCGCGAAGATAAGAACTTAATTATTTCACATTAGTATACTTAAAAAAGGATTTAAATAGTCAATGTGAATTATTAAATTTTTTTATTTTAAAAAAAAAAAAAAAAAAATTTTAAAAAATTAAAAATTTTTAAAAAATTTAAATTAAATTTTAATTTTAAATAAATAAAAAAATTTATTTTTAAAAAATTTATTTTATAAATTAAACATATTATTAAAAAAATAAAAATATCAAATTTTAAAAAAAAAAATTTAAAAAAAATAAAAGATTAAAAATTTTAATTAAAAAAATTTTAAATTTATTTTTTTCTCGTTTTTTTTTTTTTTTATATTATATCTGCTTATTTTTTTTTTTTACGTTGCAAACGAGGCTTAGGGAATTAATGCAGCAAAAAAAACAAAATCGAATTTCGTTAAAGCAACATAGGGTCAGGTTAGTGGGAGAGCATATCACAACTCTTATTGCCATAAAAATGTCTTACGAGAGTTAATCAACTGGAAAATTAGGTCATGGGAAGGTGGAATGTAGAAAAAATCATAGGAAGAAGAAGAAGAAGAAGTAGAAGAAAAGAATAAGAAGAAGAAGAAAAAAGAAATATGATTATGTTCGTGAGTGAAGGAAGGAGAAAGGTAGTGTTTTTTTTTGTTTTTTTTTGTTTTTTTGATTAAGTAGATGTATCAATGAGAAGTGATTAGTGGGTTGCGAGGGAGAGCGAGACATTAGGAAAGTGGGAAATTATTCAGAGAGATGCCACGATTAATCAAATTCGAGGGGAGATAAAAAAAACAAGATCGTACACCGAAGGGAACCACGGTAGGCTCAAACCCTCAAGGGTAGGCTCAAGCACCTGGTAAGACAGGTCGTCGTATCTTAAATCTCACAAAATTATGCTACAATATCGTTCTGGGAAACAAAAGACAATAAGGAACAAAAGCGAGGAATCTATAAAGTGGAGAAGAGATCAAATACCAGCTGGTAGAGAAAGGAACAGATAGATGGGGCTAGGAAACAAGCAACTTGAGTATATCAGTTCGGAGAAGTTAAGCCGCACTGAAAGAGATCTGTAACGCTCCAAGCTGGAAGTTGTTTTCCATGGCCCCTATGAGGGACTCGAGAGAATCTTCAGCCAAGGACGTTTCTTCATACCGTGCATCCACGGACTCTTGTCACGGATCCACAATCGATGAGCAAGTTACTACATCAGCAGGTCCACACCTCAGTTATTGTCCAGGCAGTAGTCAACCCATCAATGCAACATCACGAGTCGACTACCCTGCGGAACTTTAATGAATTATCTACATAATTACAACTCCATCACACATTCCATGTATGGAATACATCATCATCGCTCAAACCTTACATATACATGTCCACCAAACACACGACAATTCAATCATCCCTCGGATCAAACTTTGTTCAAATATTCAAATGGTTTATAAACGGATCTTTACCAGTCCACCACCCAAGGTGAAGTGAGTTCATTGTTTACTCGCGTTTCTGTCTGTTTGTTTTGTCCTGTTTGTGTACACGGATATCTCAAAGACAGTTAGGCACCGGATCAGATTGAAACTTTTTCCAAGTAGCGAGAAAACTGCTTGGGTGGTGACAAGGGCGATAACTGAAACCCGGAATGTGAGGTCGAGTCTGAGGTGAAGATCGCGGAAGCCCAGATCCGGCACAGAATTGATGCAAGCCTCTTGCCAGGTGGACATGAGTGAGAATTTAGGGCGCAAAAACGAATAGTCTACAAGTAGACCGCACTCCGATCATTTCCTACAAACTACCTACTTGGGGCCTCAGATATGTTTCAGATCGTATGCATACAGGCGTTGTAGTGGCGGAGGTTATGCCGCTCGCGACCAATCCCGAGTCCCCCTGGCGCGATTCTATCTTTGCGCCTCTGCATTGCGTGAGAGCGCAGCGACTTGCCGAACATGCCCACACACTTATGAGCGGTATTTAAATGGGTTCCCCGTTTTCTTTTTTTTTAATGCAATACACATGAACTTTATTTATAAACTAATTCAGCGATAATCGCAGTCGTATAATGAATATTATTAACATATATGCGACTACGTGATTGAGAGAAATTCACGAACACTAATATATGATCATTTGGTAGCCGATATCTAATAATGTTGAACATTAAAGAAAAGCTTTCTAGAAGTCGTCGCAACTAGTTTCTCCCTTGAAGTAAAATGATCTGATCAAGTTTTTAATCTATGACAATTCAGTGCTACGAAGTATGGATGAATCTCAGCTCATATCATGTCACCTAAATATTATGCACACGACACAATCTAGAATAACCAATAGTAAGCCACCGCTGAATATTGGTAGAAGTCCGGGGTCAGAGAGTAGAGGGCAGAATTCGGCACAATGGGTCAGGAACGAATGGAAAAAAGCATCTCATTATCAATAATTTGTGTGAATTTATTATTTTGATATCGATTTGTATTAGAAAAGAAACAAGTGTGATTTGTTTTCCGTGTTAATTTGAGTCATTTGGATATGTATCAATCATGGAGCTGATCAAATACAAAACTATCATTAATTGCTAAGTAAATCATCAATGGATCGAAATATGTTTCCACACCGTGCGAGGGTGCAGTGTAAATCGGCGCCTTATGCCTGCACATGTTCTGGACCCCCAATCAGCCACATACATGTCGGGAATAATGCGAATAAAAGGGCTGGAGTCTGAACCCATGGTATCTCCATCAATCTGCTGGATTATCTCGTGTGCTGGAGCGAAACAATGAGAAGACGTGTAATGTGTGTAGGAGACAGAGATGTCGGAGAGTACTGTTCGTTTTCTGTGACACACCTCATTTTTGAAAAACTACCCCTGAAATACTG
>CM068963.1:1471201-1481782 GCA_035128595.1 Eptatretus atami
AATAACAAATATATATATATATTATATATTATATATATTATATATATAATATATATATATAATTTATATGTATATACATGTCTTGTGTGTTGGATACTGTCTTGTCTTGTTGTGTTGTTTGGTAGTTTGCTTGTTTGTGGAAGTGAATTGTGTCCCTGTTTGCTTTGTAACGATACGTCTTCACATCCTCAGGATAATGGGTTAAAAGGAAAGAAACTGAGGTTTTTTGTAAGTTTTAACATGATTAAGCAGCACACAGAAGCGTTCATGTTTTGTTTAGGACCTGTTTGCTGGAGAAATGACCTCACTACTTACTTCCTGAGAAAGTGGTGCTCAAATTTTAAGTAAGTTAATTCGCAGTTACCATCTCACACAAACACAGCTCTTTTGGAACGCTCGCCCATATCCTAACGAAGAGAGGAATCGAGACAACCAGGGACAAATGATATTGCCAAGATCAGGACGGAGACAATTGGAATTTATCCAAGGGCAGAACCCCCAAAATGTCCCTGCTTGAAGGATATATAACGTGTCATGTTTTACATTGGATTTAATCTCACAAGGTGAGACACCGGGCTTTAATCTTCCTATTTGAAAGAACTGTAACGTACACCTGTTGCTTACACCAGCTCGGTTTGATCGTCAGACGTTCAAGAATAGAACCTCAATAATATAACAATTCGAGGAGAAACTCTCTTGAACAAAAATTTGTGGTAATAGAGTTAACTGGTACACTAGTCTCGTTAATTTTCCGAATAGCTACATTTGAGAGCATCAAATGAATTTATATGCCTGGTGTGGCTTATTGGGTTGGGGTGGTGGGCTTGGGATCCTAGGGTCTGAGTTCAAACCAACCTTGGCTGTTCGAAATTAATACCAGAGTGGGGTGACTCTGCCTATCATTCCCTTCCGAGGTTGGCAAAATGAGTGCCATCTTGCTGGTATCCTTGTGTCGGCAGTGGCAACCTGTCCAGATTGTGCCCATAGCAAGGAGATGTCTTAGACGCTCATGTAGCCGCCCAGGAGACGCTCTGCACAGAGTATGGTCCCAATTTGATGGAATGGTGGAGCAGTGATCCTGTATTTAGGTAGTTTCACCATTAGGGGGTTGATGTTGGACTGAGTGTGCCCTTCAGAAACCTGGCAGGGGACAAAGCACAGAAAGAGCAGAGGAGTGCAAGACCTGGAACGAAGGTGGAAGAAGACACAGAGCTACATCCACCCTGTCTGTGATGGCGAACGTGATAGGCCCAGAGCTCAGCTTCAATCGGTGGGATATTCCAATAATCTTAAAGGCTTTGATTTCGATGGCATCAAAGTTTGAAGCAAGATGTAAGACGGGGAAGCCAGTAACAGAGGAGAGAAGCAGTGCTCCCATCAAGGTATGGATGAAGGCCTTTGTAGGTGGTAGGAGTTTCAGGTGTGCCCAGGACGGACTTTGTACGACAGACGAATACTTACTCACGGAGGATGTTTAAAAGGTAGATATGGGGGGGGGGGTTGGTTGAGCTGGTCACTTTCAGAACGAAAATGTGAGTGTGAGATTTTGTCAGGATTGAAAAGACACATTCCGAAGTGAATAAGGAAGAAATGTTCATATAAAACGTTGAAGTTTTTATAATGACAGTCATTTTGTGACTCCAATCAAAAGATCCTCTGTCGTCTCAAAGCTAAGAATGTTTTGGTGTTTGGTTAATATAAACATCCATGGAGGCAACAACAATCATGGAAGTCGGCCAAACAAAGTCACTCGACCAAGGAAATGGCACAGAGTAGTTTGGCAGAATTTTATTCCAAAGAAGTAAGGCAATGGTTTTTTTTGTTGTTTCAACGTTTTACCAAGGCTATACATTAAGCTGTTGTGGCATTTACCTTTAGCACTAGCAGACACGCTTATGTCAGTTAGGCCCATAACGTTAAACAATATATACATGATACGCTGTTCGTCCGTCTCTCTTGTCTTGTGTAACATTCCATTCAGGCCCCATTGGTAGAAGAGGACGCCTGATGGCACCCACCATTTCAACATGAAAATCAATATGGCCGCCATGTTGGTGCTTACTGCATGCGAAGCAGAAGTCATCTTCGGAGCTGTCATATTCACCATCCACCATGCCTCCCTATACAGTTTTCCCGCTTACAATGTAAAATTTTCTCAACAAATTTCTTGATTGTTATGAAAGACCAGTAAGCTGCTTGGAAAGTACAAATTTGATTTATTTTGTAAACCTGTCCTCGAAATACAGGTGTTATAAACAATACCTAAAGCTTTTGTACGAGTAAGTAGGCCCATTGGTCCTTGGAATGAATTCTTCTTTGGTCCTTCATAGCCTTCCTAGCATACCCACCTGCTGTACTGCTGGAGCAAGAGCTTGCTTTCAGCCAACCCAGATACGCTTGGGGCCAGGTCGGGGAGAGGGGGGAGGATTATACGTTCGATATTATTGCCAATTATACGACTTATTTATAATTTTTTTGGTTTTTTGTAAATACATTATCGCAGGCTCGATGAGAGCTAACACACACATGCACAGCAAGGGGGGCATGAGACAAAGCGGGTGGGAAGGGAAGGACAAAACGTGGGAATGGAGACATTAGAGATCTGTGGAGGGAAGGGATGGGGCAGGGACCATGGGTATACAAGTTGGACATTAAGGGACTTTCAGGAAAGGAAAGCAGGGAATTTGAAATGAGGTAGGTTTTGAGGTGGATTAACGGGGGTAGAAAAGATCATGGCTTGTGATGGGGGAAGATAAAGAGGTGGTGTGAAGCTGCTGTTTTGAAGGCTGGAGGGAAGAATGGGATTGAAGAGGTGTGGGAGTTTGTTCCAAAGGCGGGAAAGAAGAGGAATGAAAGAGTGGAAGGTGAGCAGTGATATTGTGATTTTGGTTTGTTTTAAACCAGAATGGGGTTGCTGGCGGGACCTTGACGCCCTGTGGAAATATGGGGGGGGGGGGGAGACTGGAACGGAGCACGTAAGAAGACCAGAAAGACCACCGACCTGCCCTGCGGTGGAAGGTGAGAGGCTCAAAGACTCAGCCTCATCGTAGGGAGATACCAATGATCCCTAATGCCTTGGTTTTCCACAGTGGAAGCGCGAAAGGTGAGGGCAGGAGCACCAGCCCGGAGGGGATGAGCAGTACTCCATCAGGCTGTGGAAGAAGCTTATATAGTTGGTCAGAGCTCAGGTGGGCGCAAGGAAGGATTTGCACGAGGAGGGATTCACCAGTCCTTCATCTAATATTATTATGTTGTTTAATATTCATTTTATAATGTATGCTTGTTACAACAATGTTGTTTATCATTACCTTTGTATATTTTTTCAGTAAGAAGGTCTTATTAACAATGGTCGTGCGTTGAAAACATGAATATCTGACGGATTATTTTTTGATTAATTAGCCTAATCAACTCAGAGGCGGATCATGGATGAATCATTTTTGTTGTATCACATTCCATCAGAATGCTCAGTAGAAGTCCCAAAAAATATAGTCACATTTATTCAAAGTGTTCTTTTGGTAGACCACATGGCTTCTCTCCGTATCATGTCCTTATGTCTTCATTACTGAACAACATTTTTGTGCAAGTGCTACCTGCGTTACTTCCAACCGGGTTGTTATGCTCAGAACTAATAGTCTTTGGCAGGAGCCCAAACCCTTTCCAAGCTCAGCTTCATTGGGTTTCACATTTTACACTGTTAATTTAATCCATGTCTTATTTACTCACTCGGATGCTTTTAGATTATTTTCACCTGTCAAAGTATATTGCAATTTTGATTCAAAATCTATCCTTTGTTGATTCTGAATTTGATGAAAATTTGTATGAATCGTGTCTTTTGTTGCGAAATTGTGGAACAATGAACAAACAATGCAATGCAAAATGACAAAGTGACAGTTTAACAAAGGAGATTTTGAGGCGATATGTGTCCACAGCGCCTTGTGAAGATTCGGTCTTAGTGGATCGGCAGAGGTTGAGGACCTGGGGTTTGGCAGTGGGGGTTGAGGACTAGGGTTTTGGGGGTGGGGGGGGGGGTGAGGACCTGGGTTTTTTGGGGGTGGGGGGGGGGTTAAGCGACTGGGGTTTTGGGAGAGGGGTGGGTTGATGTCTCTGGTTAGTGGGGGTGTTGGGAGAGTTGTAGGACTTGAAGTGAAGCATTTCACATTGTGCGATATTCCATGGTCTGCTGTCAAGAAATAAAATACCTTAATTGGTAATTGATCAGCTATGTGGAATATAAAGTAAAGCCGTTTCGGGCTTACCTTCGTCGGAGCAAAAGTGGACAAATCCTCGGCTGAATACAAAAACATTTTGAAAACAAAACTGGACCAATAAGGGAGTGACACCGATCGTATTGAAACAATAGTACACCAGGCATCTTTGAAATTCGAAGTCAAGAAGGGCTACCTGAGAGTGTGCTGATGCTATCTTACAAGACTTTCACACATCGTAAGGGAACAAATTACCAATTTCTTAATGCGACAGCTACAGCTGCCAGTAAATGCAAGAGCTGTCCCACAAGTCAACGCAGACAAATACAGACAAATGCGGGACAGACATCGAAATATGGAGATTTTTAACCCTCAGAAAACACAGACATTGACGTACCTGGTGTCCTGCCACACCAATAGAGTGGTATTCGAGTTCTATTTTCTGATTTGAATTAAAAAACAAAACATCGTCCATTCTTTTTCCTTGTATTTTAATTTGACGCACTTGTTCTTTATCAGCCGATGTAAAGGATCTGCTGCGTTCTTCTATGAGGCAGAATGTTATGGGATAGTGGAAGCCATTGTTCAGTTTTAAAACGCTATACAACAAGTGGCTTTCATGGCAGTGTGCTAGTCAAGGAAACCTTCACAAACATGGAGAAAAAAAATTCTGTGCAAATTTAATTATGTCTCCCCTCACCTAAGGACACATTTACATTTTTTGGTAAAACAACATAAACACTTTTTCATAACCATCCAGCATCTGAGGTTTAATGAATGACAATTATTAGAAGAGATCTTGAAGTCTTGTTAAATAAAATATGTTTAAATAAGTTGTAACACCTCAGTTCATTTGAGGAGAAACATTAGTTTAGATTTTAAATCTGTTTCATTGAATTACAATTTTAATTTTAAAGATAGTCTGACACTTTTTGAAGCATGTATAGGAGGAGTAGTCCAATAGCCGTATACTAGAAAGTTGATAAGTACAAGGTAAGCATCTAACCACTTTCGTACAACCAGTGAGTGAAAGATGTTTGCAAGTCACCACGAAAGAGAGGAAATGTTCTACATGTGAGTGTAAATAAGAAAGCCTTTTTCATGACGTCAATTTTCTTTCAATGCCAAAAAGGAGGATGTTAATCAAATCTCTAGATTATAAAGGACTTTTAAAAGTTTCTCAATACAATTAACAAAATAATTACCCATGCACACTATACTACATAAGTGTGTGTGGTGTGTATCAAGTGTGTTGGCAGTGTGTGCTTCCTCCATAACTCCTCGAAGCTGAAACTTTGCAATGCAACACTAAGGGAACTCCGAGGAAGTGCATGAGTGAAATGGATGTTTGGGTTAATTAAAAACACCCCTTTGAAGATAATTAACGGCCTTATTTAATTACATTTTTCATCAGAGGTGGCTCCTCGGCCACCTCGCTTTCTATGGGTCTAAAGGCATATCCTGGGTAACCTCGGCTGGGTTCTGAAAGCGGCCATGTTTTTTGAGCCTGCTCAATCATGCCTTGACTTGGAATCAGGCCGCAAGATTTTCTTAACGATAAGTTTTTTTTTTTTTCACTTTCTCACATCATGTTTCATAGCTATGATCGCTGGGAACATGAATGCTTGTAAAGCTCGAGATGTCAGCAATTTGTGGCTTAATTTCATTTTCCGTACATGCTATAAACCTCGAGATCCTCTTAAACTCAGCCCAATTCCAAAATTTAACCTCAGAATTGAACTCGCGAAAGCATTTCGACTGCTAAAAAGGTTTGTGTTTGTCAATTCGGGCCCAATAATTCTTTTTGAAAAAACCAAATTTTTTTGAGTATCTCTGGGAGGTGTATGCTTAATATGATGGTTTCAGTGATTGCTAATCGTGTGCCAAACGGGCCGTGCCTTTATCAACCGTTTTCATTGGATGTTGCTGCTTGAGTGCTTAAACCCACGTGGGCGAGCGCTCTCCAAGTTGCTTGATTGTTTGTTTGGTAAAAGAACCGTGCTTTCAATCTAACATTGATTAGACTACCTTTCCAACTTTCTTGGGTCGCCGCGGTGCTGTGTGCTGTGTGCCTACGGAGGGTCTTCATCCGCTGAAAATGTGCAAATTTTTATTTTTACAGGTTTATATTTTGTTTAAACCTTTTTTGTGCGATTCTCCTTTTATAATCCATCCTCACTTCGACATTGATACAGTATAAAAACTAGAAGGGCACTCGATAGAGCAACAACCTCCGCCAATGCAGTGCTGATCCACGAGAACATATCGGGCACCATTACATTTTTGAAATATCATGCTATACAGTACTATTGTTACGGGGCCGGGTATCGGTGGGGAGACGACCACGAGAGGAGCAGCAGAGTCGGCTCCACGAACACACCGGAATTGAGGTCGTGGCCTTTTGGATAAGTCCGATAAGGTTACGGTCCCTTACGGACCATGAAATCGCCATAATTCGACCGCTGTGGGGTCGGGTCAATTGCCAACTTCAATATACCTAATTTACCCACACGCGGACAAAGCTACCGGGGAATTACACCCTCGACGGACCTCGAGCGGACGACGCCGTTACCGGACGAACCGTGTGATAACCCGAGCGGAGATACCAAGTCCCCGTCGGACCCAAATGAACAATAACTGCCTCGCTATTTCTCAATACACGCCGTGCAAGCCATGAAAGAAACACAGAAACGGAGCTGGAACATTTAACAAAAGGGAATTTATTTATAATGGGGCAGGGGAGCACGCCAAGAAGCAGCAGCTTAACTCGAATATGAAGGAATAGCAATTATGTACAAAGCACTTATGCAGTTTTACTTAATAGACTGGCGCCACAACACACACACACACACACACACACACGTACACCCAAAAGAAACGGACCCGTCAGGTCCTTAATTGGAGGCCCTCCAGCTCGAGGAAAGACGAGCTGGAGAGTCAGAGTCTATTCTCGGACCTTCCGCTCGTGCAGTCTTGCGACGATCTGAATGTAGCAGGAACTCGAAACCGCCACACAATGCCGCTCCAAGCCATGGGGCGGCGATCCTCGCGGGCAGCTCGCAGGCACACAGGCCACAAGAGAAGACGCTCTGCTGCGGGACCCCAGGAAGGCGACGACCCGGCTTCAGAAGACCCAACCAGGCAATCCGAAGACCGAAGACAACTACCCCTCCGCAGAGACCAGAAGACAACTTCAACACACTCTACCCTCAACTACTTTTCCGTTTGCCCCACACAACGCTTCTCCTTATCCCACGCTCGCACTCCCTCATTGGGCAGAGAGAACGCTCTATGCCAATTTGGAGCCAAGCCAGAACGAAACACTTGTGCCATTATTTGGGGCGAAGCCCGAGCGTAAACGCTTGTGCCCTATTTTGGGGCGAAAACCAGAGCGCAACGCTTGTGCCCATATTTGGGGCGAAACCTGAGCGGCACCAACGTCAGAGAAAACCCCGCCTAGCAACACTGGACTCTGACCCACCTAGCGTGCTGACACGCACGCGTGCAATGGTGCCGGGTGGATGATGTGGAAGGAAGCGAAGGCAGGTGTCCGTTGTTGTGGTTGTTTGGTATTGAAATCCACTACACAATAACTCGACAGCGCACGTACAATTACTCAAACCACATTAAACTACGGACGGGACTAACTAGGAAACACATACTATTACCGATATACGTGATCTATAGGACCTGGTGTTGTGTGCAGGTAAGCTCCAGATCCGCAAGCAACTATATATTTTTGACCCCATCTCTCATGGTGAAGAAATCACTTTAACATTAATATGATCGTAACCATATCCGGGATTCGGATCTTCCCAAAATTGAACAATTCTTCCTTGTAAACACCAAACCTGTTCCACCAAGTTTCATCCGAACCGTCTGAAACTTTTTGAGATATGTCGTGCTATATATCGTTTTTTGTCCTGTCTTTCATGTTGAAGAATCACTTAAAAAAATTCTCGATCCGGATCCGGCATCTGGATCTTCACCAAAATCTAATCAGTTCGTCCATTGTCAACACCCAACCTGTCCACAAAAATTCATCCAGATCCGTCCACAACTTTTTGAGATACTGTACACAAACAAATTTCGTGCTCGTCTCCCCTCTCGACACTCGGCCGTGAAGGTCATGAATCTCGAACGTTCCTCTTTCCTGAAGAATCAGACGCTGATCTCCGAACTATCTCTCGTTGATGGTCCTGTGGTTTCCTCAGATCACGCATGTTACCTTTACGTAGCCAGGACGATCGGACGAAGCATGTGATTCTTTTCGGAGACAAGCTCGTGTGGTGCTTCCTCTCTAAGCTGAAAGTAACCTTGAACATCGTTTTAAACTCAAAATTTATAATCATGATTACCAAGTTTCTTACGTAACCACTGACACCTTGAAATGTTTCGAATGTGGTATATCGGACACTTGAAACGATCTTGCCCAAGGCGACTTCGTCAAACGATGAAACAAACCTCGTCAACAAGAATACGTCTTCTTCTTCTTCTTCTCTTCGACTGTGAGGAAGCGAATCCCGTGTCGCAGTAATAAGGCCGCAGGCTCCGTCCAGTCTCCCAGTCCTCCAGTCCTCCCAGTCCCCCAGTCCTCCCAGCCGCCGCAGGCCTCCTCGCCCGCTCAGTCCTCTCAGTCGTCTCGCCCGATCGTCTAAAACAGCAAAAACGAATGTTTGGATGTTTCACCGTCGTTTCATCAAGAAAGAGAAAGACTTTTACCTGATGGTCGTTTAAAACCCAGAAGAAGGGCGGCATTTACAAACGAGGAATCTGTCGGTAATGTTCCCGCAGTCGTGACTGACGTCACTCGACATGTTTACCGGAATGGACCCGGAATGGACCCGGACCCGCGGTTACCTAACGACCAACAATGTTACCCTACTTGCCGGTGAGGACATCGACGTCTCCCTTACAGAGACCACTTTACCTGTTATCGCAGTCACATGAAACCGTTTCACTCGTTAAAACTCTCCAATTGGAAAGTCCATTGACGGTGATACCACAGACCAACTAAGTGATGAACCTGCTGTGACTTCGGTAAAATGTAACCTGCTCCTTGTGCAGCAGGAATAGCGAAGCGAACTGTAACCTGAATCTTCTCAGCGGAAATAGTGAAACAAAATTTAACCTGAATCCTTGTCAGCCAGGGAAAATAGAGAGCCGATTGTTAACCCTGTGTTACTGGCTCCAGTCGTCACGTGGTGAAGCTGAAATGCAGATGTTTAAATGGATGTTTTTACGAGCCCCCCCCTCTGAACAAAATAAGTATTCTTCTTAACAAAATACATACATGGAAACGCAAATATAACCTGACGGAAATACTTTCCAGTTTCCGTCCTTCCTTGAGTGGGCTCAGGCTATCGTACGTAAGCCTGATTATTCGGTTTCCACCAGAACACAGTCACCGCTTAAAAAATGATTGCCCAAGGCGAAAAGGGATTCTAATAATGATCCCACTTCTGACCTTATTCTTAGAAGCTATTTATTCCTCCTCATGGCCAGTTTTCAAGAATTGAACAATAAATGTTAAATGGTGGTGGAGTCCGCTCCGCAGGAATCCAAGATCAAACAACGCTGGTAGAGTCATACGGCTCGCATAGCTTTGTTATAAGAGATCCCATGCTGTCCGATTGTTTCAGGCTCAGTGGAACATTATGGAAGCGAATGTTTCTTATAGTGGGCCACTTTAGCATAACAAATTGTGCATTTTGTGAGGAAAAGGCACCATTTGGCACACTAGTAGCCTATCATATTAATAACAGATTTGGGATATTGGGCCATCTAAATTCAGCCCGCTGATGGCTGTGGCAGCCATTTTCCACCTGCCATCAAAAATTTGAGATGGCCCAACACCCAGTCTATTCAACTCTCTAAACCATGTCCAGGCAGCTGCATTGGAAATTCAATAACAGTTTACTAGAAAACCTTCAACCTTTCCATTCAGGGCCCCCTTTGAATCCTTCTGGACGGCTCTCCCGAGAACAGAATTAAGCCGTTCCGTTAACCCGCTGATATGGTGGGATTTAGTAAAAACCCAGAATTAAAGGTTTCTGTCAACAGTATCGTTTTTTCCTGCACAAGGGCGACGCATGAAGTAAAGAGAAATATTACAGTTTAGAGATTTACAACTCCAACGGGTCAGTCGGACAAAATAAAGTACATACAAAAACCTTAACTGAAAAACAAGAAGGATTCAAAGGCCTGAATGAAGTTGAGGTTTTCTAGTAAACTGTTATTGAATTTCCAATGACAGCTGCCTGGACATGGTTTAGAGAGTTGAATAAAGACTCGAGCTAGGGAAGTTTATTGGGCCATCTCAAAATTTTTGATGGCAGTGGAAAATGGCTGCCACAGCCATCAGCGGCTGAATTTG
>CM068963.1:1482425-1496114 GCA_035128595.1 Eptatretus atami
GGTTAACATTTGTTTCACTATTTCCCGCTGACAAGGATTCAGGGTTAACATTCGCTTCGCTATTTCCTGCTGACAAGGATTCAGGGTTAACATTTACCGAAGTCACAGCAGGTTCATCACTAGTGGTCTGTGTATCACCGTCAATGGACTTTCCAATAGGAGAGTTTTTTAAAACGGGTGAAACGGTTTCATTTACTGCGATAACAGGTAAAGTGGTCTCTGTAAGGGAGCGTCGATGTCCTCACCGGCAAGTAGGGTAAACTTGGTTGGTCGTAGGTACCGGGTCCGGGTCCATTCCCGGGTCCCATTCCGGGTAAAACATTGTCGAGTGACGTCAGTCACGACTGCGGGAACATTACCGACAGATTCCTCGTTTGTAATGCCGCCTTCTTCTGGGTTAAACGACCATCAGGTAAAGTCTTTCTCTTTCTTGATGAAACGACGGTGAAACCATCCAAACATATCGTTTTTGCTGTTTAGACGATCGGGTGAGAGAACTGAGGGACTGAGCGGGCTGAGAGGCCTGGGCGGCCTGGGAGGACTGGGAGGACTGGGAGGACTGGAGGATGGACTGGGAGACTGGGAGGCCTGGGCCTTATTACTGGACACGGGATTCGCTTCCTTCACAGTCGAAGAGAAGAGAAGAAAGAAGACGTATTCTTGTTGACGAGGTTTGTTTCATCGTTTGACGAAGTCGCCTTTGGGCAAGATCGTTTCAAGTGTCCGAAATTACCACATTCGAAACATTTCAAGGTGTCAGTGGTTACGTAGACTTGGTAATCATGATTATAAATTTTGAGTTTTAAAACGATGTTCAAGGTTCTTTCAGCGTTAGAGGGGGAAGCACCACACGAGCTTGTCTCCGAAAAGACATCACATGCTTCGTCCGATCGTCCTGGCTACGTAAGGTAACATGGTGATCTGAGAAACACAGGACCATAAGAAGATAGTTCGAGATCAGCGTCTGATTCTTCAGGAAAGAGGAACGTTCGAGATCATGACCTTCACGCCGGAGTGTCGAGAGGGGAGACGAGCACGAAATTTGTTTGTGTACAGGAATCTCAAAAAGTTGTGGACGGATCTGGATGAAATTTTGTGGACAGGTTGGGTGTTTGACAAGGACGAACTGATTAGATTTTGGTGAAGATCCAGATCCGGATCCGGATCGAGAATTTTTTAAGTGATTCTCAACATTGAAAGACAGGAACAAAACGATATATAGCACGATATCTCAAAAAGTTTCAGACGGTTTCGGATGAAACTTGGTGGACAGGTTTGGTGTGTTACAAGGAAGAATTGATTCAGGATGAAGATCCGAATCCGGATTATGGTTACGATCATTATTTAATGTTAAAGTGATTTCTTCACCATTGAGAGATGGGGTCAAAAACTATATAGTTGTTGCGGATCTGGAAGCTTACTGCACACAACAGCCAGGTCCTATAGATCAGTTATATCGGTAAAGTATGTGTTTCTAGTTAGGGTCCCGTCCTATGTTTAATGGGTGAGTAATTGTACGTGCGCTGTGAGTTATTGTATAGTTAGGATTTCAATTACCAACAACCACACAACGGACACCTGCCTTCGCTTCCTTCCACCATCATCCACCGGCACCATTGCACGCGTGCGTGTCAGCACGTAGGTGGCAGAGTCCAGTGTCTAGGCGGGGTTTCTCTGGACGTTGGTGCGCTCAGGTTTCGCCCCAAATATGGGCACAAGCGTTGCGCTCTGGTTTCGCCCCAAATATGGGCACAAGCGTTTACGCTCGGGCTTCGCCCCAAATATGGGCACAAGTGTTTCGTTCTGGCTTGGCTCCAAATATGGCATAGAGCGTTCTCTCTGCCCAATGAGGGAGTGCGAGCGTGGATAAGGAGAAGCGTGTGTGGGCCAAACGGAAAATAGTTGAGAGTAGAGTTGTTGAGAAGTTGTCTTCTGGTCTTCGGAGGGGAGTTGTCTTCGGTCTTCGGATGCCTGGTTGGTCTTCTGAAGCCGGTCGTCGCCTTCCTGGGGTCCCGCAGCAGAGCGTCTTCTCTTGTGGCCTGTGTGCCTGCGAGCCTGTCCCGCGAGGATCGCCTGCCTGGGCTTGGAGCGGCATTGTGTGGCGGGTCGAGTCCTGCTACATTCAGATCGTCGAAGACTGCACGAGGCGGAGAGGTCCGAGATAGACTCTGACCTCCAGCTCGTCTTTCCTCGAGCTGGAGGCCTCAATAAAGACCTGACGGGTCCGTTTCTTTTTGGGTGTACGTGTGTGTGTGTGTGTGTGTGTGTGTTTGTGGCGCCAGTCTATTAAGTAAAACTCATGCATAAGTGCTTGTACATAATTGCTATTCCTTCAGTATTCAGTTAACTTGCTTCTTGCGTGCTCCCCTGCCCCATTATAAATAAATATCCCTTTTGTTAAATGTTCCAGCTCGTTTTCTGTGTTTCTTTCATTGGCTTGGCACGGCTGTATTGAGAATAGCGAGGCAGTATATTGTTCATTTGTCCGACGGGACTTGGTAATCTCCGCTCGGGTTACACACGGGTTCGGCTCGGTAACGGCTCGTCCGCTCGAGGTCCGTCGAGGGTGTGAATTCCCCGGTAGCTTTGTCCGCGTGGGTAATTAGCGTATTGAAGTTTGCAATTGACCCGACCCCCACGCGTCGAATTATGGCGATTCATGGTCCAGTAAGGGAACCGTACCTTTCGGACTTATCCAAAAGGCACGACCTCAATTCCGGTGTGTTCGGTGGAGCCGACTCTGCTGCTCCTCTCGTGGTCGTGCTCCCCACCGATACCCGGCCCCGTAACAATAGTACTGTATAGCATGATATTTCAAAAATGTAATGGGCCCGATATGTTCTCGTGGATCAGGACTGCATGGCGGAGGTATGTGTCTCTATCGAGTGCCCTTCTAGTTTTTATATTGTACAATGTCGAAGTGAGTGTGGATTATAAAAGGAGAATCGCACAAAAAAGGTTTAAACAAAATAATAACCTGTAAAAATAAAATTGCACATTTTCAGCGGATGAAACCCCTCCTGAGGCACACAGCACACAGCACCGCGGGACCCAAGAAAGTTGGAAAGGTAGTCTAATCAATGTTAGATGAAAGCACGGGTTCTTTTACCAAACAAACAATCAAGCAACTTGGAGAGCGCTCGCCACGTGGGTTTAAGCACTCAAGCAAGCACTCCAATAGAAACGGTTGATAAAGGCACGGCCCGTTTGGCACACGATTAGCAATCACTGAACCATCATATTAAGCATACACCTCCCAGAGATACTCAAAATGTCCAAATATGCCCGAATTGGACAAACAACACTTTTTAGCAGTCGAAATGCTTTCGAGTTCAATTCTGGAGGTTAAATTTTGGAATTGGGCTGAGTTTAAGAGATTCTCGAGTTATAGCATGTACGGAAATGAAATAAACCACAAATGCTGACATCTCCGAGCATTTACAAGCATTCAAGTTCCCAGCGATTCATAGCTATGATAAATGAGTGAGAAAGTGAAAAAAAAAAAAACGTTATCGTTAAGAAATCGTTGCGGCCTGTTCCAAGTCAAGGCATGATTGAGCAGGCTCAAAAAACATGGCCGCTTCAGACCCAGCGAGGTTACCACAGGATATGCCTTTAGACCCCATAGAAAGCGAGGTGGCCGAGGAGCACCTGATGAAAAATGTAATTAAATAAGGCCGTTAATTATCTTCAAAGGGGTGTTTAATTAACCCAAACATCCAATTTTCACTCATGCACTTCCTCGAGTTCCCTTAGTCGTGCATGCAAAGTTTCAGGCTTCGAGGGAGTTATGGAGGAAGACACACACTGCCACACACTATTGATACACACACACACACTATGAGTATAGATAGTGCATGGGCTAATTATTTATGTTAAATTGTATGAGAAACTTTAAAAGTCCTTATAATCTGGAGATTTGTATTAACATCCTCCTTTTTGGATTGAAAGAAAATTGACGTCATGAAAAAGGCTTTCTTATTTTACACTCACATGTAGAACATTTTCCTCTCTTTCGTGTGACTTGCAAACATCTTTCACTCACTGGTTGTACGAAAGTGGTTAGATGCTTACCTTGTACTATCAACTTTCAGTATACGGCTATTGACTTACTCCTCCTATACATGCTTCAAAAAGTGTCAGACTATCTTTATAAAATTAAAACTTGTAATTCAATGAAACAGATTTAAAATCTGAAACTATAGTTTCTCCTCAAATGAAACTGAGGTGTTTACACTTATTTAAACATATTTTATTTAACAAGACTTCATAATCTCTTCTAATAATGTCATTCATTAACCTCAGATGCTGGATGGTTATGAAAAAGTGTTGTATGTTGTTTTACCAAAAAATGTAAATGTGTCCTTAGGTGAGGGAGACATAATTAAATTTGCACAGAATTTTTTTTCTCCATGTTTGTGAAGGTTTCCTTTGACTAGCACACTGCCAAGAAAGCCACTTGTTGTATAGCGTTTGTAAAACTGAACAATGGCTTCCACATATCCATAACATTCTGCCTCGAGAAGAACGTCAGCAGATCCTTTACATCGGCTGATTAAAGAACAAGTGCAGTCAAAGTTAAAATACAAGGAAAAAAGATGGACGATGTTTTGTTTTTTTAATTCAAATCAGAAAATAGAACTCAAATACCACTCATTGGTGTGGCAGACACAGGTACGTCAATGTCTGTGTTTTTCTGAGGGTTAAAAATCTCCAATATTTTCGATGTCTGTCCGCATTTGTCTGTATTTGTCTGCGTGACTTGTGGGACAGCTCTTGCATTTATGTGGCCAGCTGTAGCTGTCGATTAAGAAACTGTGGTAAGTGTCCCTCAGATGTGAAAGTCTTGTAAGATTAGCATCAGCACACTCTCAGGTGTTCTTGACTTCGAATTTCAAGATGCCTGGTGTATTTATTGTTTCAATACGATCGGTGTCACTCCCTTATTGGTCCAGTGTTTCAAAAGTTTTTGTATTCAGCCGAGATTTGGTCCACTTTTGCTCCGACGAAGGGTAAGGCCCGAAACGGCTTTACTTTTATTCCAAGCTGATCAATTACCAATTAAGGTATTTTATTTCTTACTAGCAGGACCCATGGAATATCCGCACAATGGCAAATGTCACTTCAAGTCCTCAACTCTCCCAACACCCCCACTAACCAGAGACATCAACCACCCCTCTCCCAAACCCCAGTCCTTAACCCCCCCCCCACCCCCAAAAAACCCCAGGTCCTCAAACCCCCCCCCCCACCCCCAAAAACCCTAGGTCCTCAACCCCCACTGCCAAACCCCAGGTCCTCAACCTCTGCCGATCACTAAGGCCGAATCTTCACAAGGCCTGTGACACATATCGCCTCAAAATCCTTTAAACTGTCACTTTGGTCATTTTGCATTGCATTGTTTGTTCATTGTTCCACATTTCGCAACAAAAGACACGATTCATACAAATTTTCAGTCAAATTCAGAATAATAACAAGAGATAGATTGAATCAAATGCAATATACTGTTACAGTGAAAATAATTAAAAGCATCGAGTGAGATAAATAAGACATGGATAATTAATCAGTGTAAAATGTGAGCAACCCAAATGAAAAGCTGAGCTTGGAAAGGGTTTGGGCTCCTGCCAAAGGACTATTAGTCTGAGCATAACAACCGGTTGGAAGTAGACGCAAGGTAGACACTTGCACAAAAATGTTGTTTCAGGTAATTGAAGACATGAAGGACATGATACGAGAGAAGCCATGTGGTCTACAAAGAACACTTTTAGAATAATGTGGACTATATTTTTTGGGACTTCTACTGGAGCATTCTGATTGGAATGTGATACAACAAAAATGATCATCATGATCGCCTGAGTTGATTAGGCTAATTAACTCCAAAAAATAATCCGTCAGAATTCTGCATGTTTTCAACGCACGCCATGTTAATAAGACCTTTCTACTGAAAAAATAACAAAGGTAATGATAACATTGTAACAAAGCATACATTATAAAATGAATATATTAACAACAATAATAATATTAATGAGACTGTGAATCCCTCCTCGTGCAAAGTCCTTCCTTGGCCCACCTGAGCTCCTGACCATATATAAAGCTTTCTTCCACAGCCTGATGGAGTACTGCTCTCCCCTCCGGGCTGGTGCTCCTGCCCTCACCTTTCGCGGCTTCACACTGTGGAAACCAAGGCATTTAGGATCATTGGTATCTCCCACGATGAGGCTGAGTCTTTGAGCCTCTCACTCTCCACCGCAGGCAGTCGGTGGTCTTTCTGTCTTCTTACTGTCCTCCGTTCCAGTCTCCCCCCCCCCCCACAATATTTCCACAGGGCGCTCAAGGTCCGCCAGCAACCCCATTCTGGTTAAAACAACCAAAATCACGAAATTCACTGCTCACCTTCACTCTTTTCATTCCTCTTCTTTCCCGCCTTTGGAACAAACTCCCACACTCTCTTCAATCCCATTCTTCCCTCCAGGCCTTCAAAACAGCAGTTCACCACCACCTCTTATCTTCCCCCATCCAAAGCATGATCTTTCTACCCCCGTTAATCCACCTCAAACCTACCTCATTCAAATTCCTGCTTTCCTTCCTGAAAGTCCCTGTAATGTCCAACTTGTAACCCCATGTTCTGCCCCATCCCTCTCCTCCACAGATCTCCTAATGTCTCCATTCCCCACTGTTTTGTCCTTCTCCTTCCCCCCTCTTGTCTCATGCCCCCCTTGCTGTGCATTGTGTGTTAGCTCTCATACGAGCCTCGATAATGTATACAAAAAACCAAAAACAATAATAAGTCGTATAATTTGGCAATAATAATCGAACGTATAATCCTCCCCCTCTCCCCGACCTGGCCCCAAGCGTATCTGGGTTTGCTGAAAGGCAAGCTCTATGCTCCAGCAGTACAGCAGGTGGGTATGCTAGAAGGCTATGAAGACCAAAGAAGAATTCATCCAACGGACCAATGGGCCTACTACTCGGTACAAAAGCTTTTAGTTTGTTTATAACACCTGTATTTCGAGACAGTTTACAAAAATAAATCAATTTGTACTTTCCAAGACAGCTTACTGTCTTTATAACAATCAAGAAATTTGGTTGAGAAAAATTTTACATTGAAGGGAAAACTTATAGGGAGGGCATGGTGGAGGTGAATATGACAGCTCCGAAGATGGACTTTGCTTCGCATGACAGTAACCCAACATGGCGGCCATATGATTTTCCATGTTGAAATGGTGGGTGCCATCAGGCGACCTCTTCTACCAATGGGCTGGAATGGAATGTTACACACAGACAGAGAGACGGACGAACAAGCGTATCATGATATATATTGTTTAACGTTAGGCGCCTAACTGCACATGCGTGTCTGCTAGTGCTAAAGTGTAAATGCCACAACAGCTTTAATGTATAGCTTGGTAAAACTTGAACAACAAAAAAAACATTGCCTCTTCTTCTGGAATAAAATCTGCCAAACTACTCTGTGCCAATTTCCTTGGTGAGTGACTTTTTTGGCCGACTTCCATGATTGTTGTTGCCTCCATGATGTTTATATTAACCAAACACCAAAACATTCTTAGCTTGAGACGACAGAGGGATCTTTTGATTGGAGTCACAAAATGACATGTTCATTATAAAAACTTCAACGTTTATATGAACATTTCTTCCTATTCACTTGGAATGTGTCTTTTCAATCCTGACAAAATCTCACACTCACAATTTCGTTCTGAAAGTACCAGCTCACAACTCCCCCCCCCCATCTACTTTCTTAACAATCCTCGTGAGTAAGTATCGTCTGTCGTACAAAGTCCTTCCTGGGCACACCTGAACTCCTACCACCTACAAAGGCCTTCATCCATACCTTGATGGAGCACTGCTCTCTCCTCTGTACTGGCTTCCCTGTCTTACATCTTGCTCAACTTTGATGCCATCGAAATCAAGGCCTTTAAGATTATTGGAATATCCCACGATGAAGCTGAGTCTCTGGGCCTATCACTTCGCCATCACAGACAGGTGGATGAGCTCTGTGTCTTCTTCCACCTTCGTTCCAGGTCTTGCACTCTCTGCTCTTTCTGTGCTTTGTCCCCTGCCAGGTTCTGAAGGGCACACTCAGTCCACCATCAACCCCCTAATGGTGAACTACCTAAATACAGGATCACTGCTCCATCCATCCATCAATTGGGACCATACTCTGTGCAGAGCGTCTCCTGGGCGGCTACCAGAGCGTCTAAGACATCTCCTTGGCTATTGGGCACAATCTGGACAGGTTGCCACTCCGACACAGGATACCAGCAAGATGGCACTCATTTTGCCAACCTGCGAAGGTAATGATAGGCAGAGTCACCCCACCCTGGTATTAATTCAACAGCCAAGTGGGATTTGAACTCAGGACCCTAGGATCCCAAGCCCACCACCCCAAATCCATAAGCCACACCAGGCATATAAATTCATATTGATGCTCTCAAATGTGCTATTGGAAAAATTAAACGGACTAGTGGTACCAGTTAACTCATTTACCACAAATTTGTTCAAGAGTAGTTTCTCCTCTGAATTGTATATTATTTGAGGTCTATTCTTGAACGTCTGACGATCAAACCGAGCTGTGGTAAGCAACAGGTGTACAGTACAGTTCTTCAAAAGGAAGATTAAAGCCGGTTGTCTCACCTTGTGAGATTGACATCCAATGTAAAACATGACACGTTTATATCCTTCAAGCAGAGGACATTTTGGGGGTTCTGCCCTGGATAAATTCCAATGTGCTCCGTCCTGATCTGCAATATCATTTTGTCCCTGGTTGTCTCGATTCCTCTCTTCGTTAGGATATGGCGAGCGATTCCAAAAGAGCTTGTTTGTGTGAGTGGTAACTGCGAATTAACTTACTTTAAAATTTGAGCACCACTTTCTCAGGAAGTAAGTAGTGAGGTCATTCTCAGCAAACAGGTCCAACAAACATGAACGCTATCTGTGTTGCTGCATAATCATGTTAAACTTACAAAAACTTCAGTTTTTCCCTTTAACCCATTATCCTGAGGATGTGAATGACGTATCCGTTACAAGCAAACAGGGACAACAATTCACTTCCACAAACAAGCAAAACCTCAACACAACAACAAAAACAAGACATGTATCCAACACACAAGACATGTATATACATATAATAATATATATATATATATATATATATATATATATATATATATATATATATATATATTTGTTTTATAGCTGAAGCTTTTAAGCATCTACACGTGCAACACAAATATCAAGACATCATGGCACAGCAGACCAATTTAATTCAGGGACATGTGTTTGTGGCCTTTGTTTGCTGCCGGCAACTGATCACAGTGCGGATAGCGTATTCAGGAAGCTTGAATACCCAATAACCACTTGTCTTGTTAAAGAATTTCCTTCTTTTTTTTTCCTGCAAAGCATTTACATTTCAATTTCCAAGAACCCTTCAGGAGAGGAACAACATGTTAAACAAGGAAGTTTGGTTGTCACATCGGTTATAATGACATCAAAACTTTCATGACGAGCGTATCAATGCTCCTCCCCGTGCCTATTGGAGATTATGAATTTTTTAGGTTATTGTGACGTCACCTAACCGGAGACGTTAGGGTTGCATGTGCACATTGGGAGGAAAGAACATGTTTCTGTGCCAGCGAAAAAGACCATTATTCAGTTTTCCTGACGAGAGAGATGAGAGAGAGAGAGATCAACAGCACAGTATGAGTTACGTGACAAGTGTACATGTATTCGATTGCATAAATGGCAATATTCAGTGTTGTTATACTCTATTATGTTTCTGGAAATGAATAACAACATCCATTTCCACATTATCGAACGTGAACGAAAAGCTAATCAAACAGGACAAATGTTTCACGTGCTTCCTCACCGTCCCTCTCACCAATTTCTACACCAGAACAAAACTTTTAATCTCACAAAGTGTGTCGAGGATGCACACAAGCTTCATACGCCATGTTAATGTATGTTTTGTTGATAATGGCAAGAATGAGGAGGAGAGAGAGCTCCAGGTATGATGGGTGATTGTGGGTTCATGTGTTAGTGATTGGAACGTCTGTAAGAAAGGTCTCATCATAAAAGAGAATGTACTCTTGATTGTTTATTCATTCCTCACTTGGTCCTTTTTTCTCCCTCTCCAATGGCTGACTCCTCTATCCTTCACCCACCCCACAACCACCGTGCAAATGCTTTCATTCCTAAGCTTTATATTGCTCCTAATATGTCCTAACAGCTTCATTTGCTCCTTGTTTTAGTATTCTTTAAGTGGTGAGCTGCTTCAAATATTTGGGTTATGTCCTTCCATCTATCCATGCATCAAAAATGAGGCAGAAGAACTGTTCCAATACAATGCGTTTAATTCTACAGGGTCTAATGAATTTAGGTATTTTTTATGACTAATTTTGTTTATTGTTTTCTTTTTTTTGTGAATTGTGAAAGGATTAATTCCAGGTAATTGTATAGGGTTTCTAAAAAAGGTTTCTAAAGGTACCCTTTATCAATTACCCTTGTACAATTACCCTTCAAATAACCCATAGATTTACCCTTTACAAGTTACCCTTTAGAATCACCCTTATAGATTTACCCTTTACAATCACCCGTATAGATTGCCCTTTACAATACCCTTATACAATCACCACGAGGAGATTTACCCTAGATACAATTACCTTATACATACCCTTAAAATTACATTTACAACACTTTACAATTTTTGAGAGCAATTCTAAAGGGTAATTCTATAATGCGTATTCTGACAGGTAATTATGAAGCGTTGTAAAGGGCCTGTAAAGGGTTTTGCTGTTTCACTGGAGGGGACTATAGGATTGCTCCCCCATCCATTCCATGCTACCTGTAGTTTTCAGCCATTTCCCCATATCCTTTTAACATTTTCAAACTGAACTTGTCACATGCTACATTATCATAAATTAGAGAAAATTTGAGTTCAGGACGTTTTCAGCAATGTTTCCCAGAGTTATGCCCTTTTAGACTTAGAAAAATATCACATATTATACATGGCGTCAGTGTTCAGCTGCCTGAATCGACCGCATTAAAATCTTAGCGCAGCCATTTTAACCGCAAGCAGCACAGATCGGCAGGCCTAGCCTTAGGGGCCTCAGGCCTCAGGCTGAGTGTTGGTCCAATGGGCCCGTACAATATTGGAATGATCGCCGGGTATAACAACCACGAATGTATTAAATATCACATATGCCGTACGCATCGTTTTGCTTCCATGTATGTAAAGTTTCACCAGAGGACGACTACTCATGTAGAAATGCTTTTTAATGATAATGAAAAAAATGGATCGGGTTCCATAGGTCACATGGCATTGGCAGCCATGGTTGGAAAAAGAAAACTTTAGACCTCTGTATTCGAAACCAAAGAAAAATTTCGAAACTTGGCACAATGGCATGGAATAGGTATGATTTTTAATTATTGTCATCGGTTAACCTTCGTTATGGAACGTTCATATTGCATACACAGAATGCCATTACATCCCGATCAATATGAAATTTTAGGTCATCTAGGACTAATGTATATGGGGGGTAAAAAAATTTGATGACGTCATTGGTCATGTGGTTCGGTAGCAACACAAGCCTTGGTGGATACCAAGGTATTCCGCAATAATTGATGTTCACATGTCTGCCATCCATATTTGGATTGAACAAAAACTTTAAAAAAATCTTTCCCTTGAACCGCCTTCATTCATTGACATGAAGCCGTTTCAACAATTATGACTTGTAGCGATGGGAAATGTAATGTTTTAAATTTCAACTGATCGAGCAATGTTCTAACAAGGCAGAATTATTTAATTTTTGACTATTGGCGTTTTTGTTTAAAAAAAATATATATGAATTAAGACACACTTGTCTGTGCCCTGAATGGGTTTTGAGGTAGAGGAGTAGCATCTGAATACTAATCCTATCCCAGGTTCCACGTGATGAGTCCATCTATGCTTTGTGCTGTCTTCGGTTCCTTCTGATGACCCCCAGTGCTGGACTGCCAGCCTATTTGATCTCTTCCAATTGATTTGAATTGAATTTATTTTAATCCCATTCTAAATTCAATTTAATAATAATAACGTCATGGTGTCAGCGTCAGTGTCTGATAATTGGGTTCCATCAAAAAGCGGAGACGTCTTGGTACCCGGTCATCACTGCCAGCAGTTATGAATGCAGTTTCGGGTTATGTCTCGTTATTAATTGCGTTAACACACCAGCTACACAAACACCACACAAATACATACACAACTGCACAAACTCCACAAAAACAAGTTCCTGGCGGGGTCGAAAATCTTGATTGCTATTTTTCTTGTTTTAATATGATATATAGGCAAAGCCTAGAAACCTACAAACACGTTGGTTAGCAGAGGTTCATCTTCTTCATTTTGATTCTGGTATCGCTCAAGCAGTTGTGCTAAAGCAAACTAATTTTATCTCCTGGTTGTTAACTAAGTTGCTTTATTGGTTTCTTAGTCTACCAAAAATGTTGTTGTTCGTCTTTTGGCTGTCCGTTAGGGGTCGCACAGCAGATCATCCGTTTATGATCGCAGTACTGATTTGGCATAGGTTTAACGCCGGATGCCCTTCCTGACGCAACCCTGTGCGCCTCGTATGAACAGGATAAGGATTGGGGTTCGCCATGAATTCCAGGCTGCCCCTACACCCTCTTCCATTAGCTGCGGCCCAGTGCAGAGCCCCGTTCTCAAGCCGATCCCAACCCAGCCTCCGAGTAGCCGGATTACAGGCGCACAGCACACTGAACGCCGGTAGTCTACAAAGTATAACAGTGATGAAAATTGCTTTTCCTCTTATGAATTGCCGAATATCCCAAACACGGTACGTTATATCGAGTTTCTGTCTTCTTTGTTTCATTTTGTTTTCTGTATTGGCTGCAGCATGCGTTAAACACACAAACAAATTTTTTATTCCCAAAAAGGCGAATATAGTGGTGTCATGTTCAATATGAGAAATACTGTGGAGGATTCGGTAGTTAGGTGTAGTTATGGCAATGATGATGGCTCAAAAATCCTCGGTGAGGGCATAATGGAGTGCAGAGTAAGGAGTTTGTAACTGTAGGGGTGTTTATTAGAGGTCAGTTCTCTTAGAGCCCGATATCCTGTTCATTCATTGTTCTGGAGGCTATTCACAGGAATTTAGAGGAGGTTACCTTGGAACTCCTGATCGCTGATGCCTTGGGTGAGTGATAGCGGCGAATAGTGTGTAAGAGTAATGGGGTAAATACACCAGTATTGGAAGGGTAGGTATGGAGGCCAGAGGGACTGAAAATGAATAAAAGGAAAACCAAAAAATAATTATTGTGGTGGGGGGGAGGAAGTGCGGGAAAATAGGGGGAAGTGGCCCTGCTCTGTTCTGCTAAAAAAGGTGGTCGGGTAGCAATTCAATATTGTGTAAATGACTGGCAACTGCTTTGGATGCACAACAGCGTGTAGTAGCAGCAGGGGCACGACTGCAGATGGATCACGTTTTGCGACATTCAAAAAAAAATGCTGTTCGTTTGCGCAGGAAAGTGAAGGGAGCCAAGTGCATGGAATTTTTGGCACGGCAAGGAAATTTGCCGCGGCCGCTCGCCTCCTCCAGTCCCGTGAGGTTCTTTCCAAGAAATCGTTGGCAGGAAAAGGTTAAGTTTAATGGGGATATATCCAGGAAGGTATTGAAAATTTTCTGG
>CM068963.1:1507366-1523453 GCA_035128595.1 Eptatretus atami
ATATATATATATATATATATATATATATTTGTTTTCATAGCTGAAGCTTTTAAGCATCTACACGTGCAACACAAATGATCAAGACATCATGGCACAGCAGACAATTTAATTCAGGGACATGTGTTTGTGGCCTTTGTTTGCTGCGCAATGATCACAGTGCGAAGCGTATTCAGGAAGCTTGAAACCCAATAACCACTTGTCTTGTTAAGAATTTCCTTCTTTTTTTTTCCTGCAAGCATTACATTTCAATTTCCAAGACCCTTTCAGGAGAGGAACAACATGTTAAACAAGGAAGTTGTTGTCCACATCGTTATATGACATCAAAAACTTCATGACGACGTATCAATGCTCCTCCCCGTGCCTATTGGAGATATGAATTTTTTAGGTTATTGTGACGTCACCATACCGGATACGTGAGTTGCATGTGCACATTGGGAGGAAGAAACTATTTTGTTTCTTGTGAACCATTGAAAAGACCATTCAGTTTCCTGACGAGAGAGAGAGAGAGAGAGAGAGTCAACAGCACGTATTGAGTTACGTGACAAGTGTACATGTATTCGATTGCATAAATGGAATATTCAGTGTTGTTATCATCTCATTATGTTTCTGGAAATGATAACAACATCCATTTCCACATTATCAACGTGAACGAAAAGCTATCAAACAGGACAAATGTTTCACGTGCTCCTCACCGCCACCTCCTCACCAATTTTACACCAGAACAAACTTTTAATCTCACAAAGTGTGTCGAGGATGCACACAAGCTTCAATACGCCATGTTATGTATGTTTTGGATAATGGCAAGAATGAGAGAGAGAGAGAGCTCAGGTATGGATGGGTGATTGTGTTCATGTGTAGTGATTGGAACGTCTGTAAGAAGGTCTCACCATAAAGAGAATGTACTCTTGATGTTTATTCATTCCTCACTTGGTCCTTTTTTCTCCCTCTGCCATGGCTGACTCCTCTATCCTTCACCCCTACCCCACAACCCCAGTGCAAATGCTTCATTCCTAAGCTTTATTTGCTCCTAATATGTCCTAAGCTTCATTTGCTCCTTGTTAGTATTCTTTAAGTGGTGAAGCTGCTTCAATATTTGGGTATGTCCTTCCATCTATCCATGCATCAAAAATGAGGCAGAAGAACCTTTCCAATACAATGCGTTTAATTCTACAGGGTTCTAAATTGTAATTCTAAAGGGTGATTGTAAAGGTTAATTCTCAAGGGTAATTGTAAAGGTTTCTAAAAGGTTCTAAAGGGTACCCTTTACAATTACCCTTTACAATTACCCTTTCAAATAACCCCATAGATTTACCCTTTACAATTACCCTTTAGAATCACCCTATAGATTTACCCTTTACAATCACCCTATAGATTTGCCCTTTACAATTACCCTTTACAATCACCGAGAGATTTACCCTATACAATTACCCTATACAATTACCCTTTAAAATTACCATTTACAACACTTTACAAATTTTTGAGAGCAATTCTAAAGGGTAATTCTATATGGTAATTCTGCAGGGTAATTATGAAGCGTTGTAAAGGGCACTTGTAAAGGGTTTTGGTTTCACTGGAGGGGACTATAGGATTGCTCCCCATCCATCCATGCTACCTGTAGTTTTCCAGCCATTTTCCCCATATCCTTTAACATTTTCAACTGAAACTTGGTACATGGCTACATTATCATAAATTAGAGAATAATTTTGAGTTTCAGGACGTTTCAGCAATGTTCCCAGAGTTATGCCCTTTTTAGACTTAGAAAATATCACATATTATACATGGGTCAGTGTTCAGCTGCCCTGAATCGACCCCATTAAAATCATGCGCAGCCATTTTACGAAGCAGCACAGATCGGCAGGCCTCAGGCCTTAGGCCTCAGGCCTCAGGCCTGAGTGTTGGTCCATGGCCCGGTACAATATTGGAATGATCCCGGGTATACAACCACGATGTATTAAATATGCACATATGCCGTACGCATGTTTTTGCTTCATGTATGTAAATTTTCACCAGAGGAGCGACTACTCATGTAGAATGTTTTAATGATAATGATGACGTCATAGGTCACATGGCATGGCAGCCATGTTGGAAAAAGCAAAACTTTAGACCTCTGTATTTCCGAAACCAAAGAAAAAAATTGAAACTTGGCACATGGCATGGAATAGGTATGATTTTTTAATTATGTCATCGGTACCTTCGTTATGACGTCATAATTGCATACACAGAATGCTACATCCGATCAATATGAAAATTTTTGAGGGTCATCTAGGACTAAATTGTATGGGGGTAAAAAAATTGATGACGTCATTGGTCATGTGGTTCGGTAGCCACAAGCCTTGGGGATACCAAGGTATTCACGAATAATTGATGTCACATGGTCTGGCATCCATATTGGATTGAACAAAAATCTTTAAAAAAATCTTTCCCTTGAACCGCTTCATCAATTGACATGAAGCTTCACAATTATGATCTTGTAGCGATGGGAAATGTATGTTTTAAATTTCAACCTGATCGGACATTGTCTAACAGGCAGAATTATTTAATTTTTGGATATGGCGTTTTTTGTTTAAAAAAAATATATATTGAATAAGACACACTTGTCTGTGCCTGAATGGGTTTGAGGGTAGAGGAGTAGCATCTGAAATACTAATCCTATCCAGGTTCCACGTGATGAGTCCATCTATGCTTTGTGCTTGTTCTGGTTCCTTCTGATGACCCCAGTGCTGGACTGCACCTATTTGATCTTCCAATTGATTTGAATTGAATTTATTTTAATCCCATTCTAAATTCAATTTAATAATAATAAACGTCATGGGTCAGCGTCAGGTGTCTGATCAAATTGGGGTTCCATCAAAGCGGGACGTCTTGGTACCCGGTCATCACTGCCAGCAGTTATGAAGTGGCAGTTCGGGTTATGTCTCTTATTAATTGCGTAACACACCAGTACACAAACACCACACAAAATACATGACACAAAACTGCACAAACTCCACACAAAACAAGTCCTGGCGGGGGTCTGAAATCTCTGATTGCTATTTTTCTTGTTTTTAATATGATATATAGGCAAAGCCTAGAAACCTACAAAACACGTTGGGTTAGAGAGGTTCATCTTCTTCATTTTGATTCTGGTATCGGCTCAAGCGTGTGCTAAAGCAAACTAATTTTTATCTCTGGTTTGTTATCCTAGTTGTCTTTATTGGTTTCTAGTCTACAAAATGTTGTTGTTCGTCTTTTGGCTGCTCCCGTTAAGGGTCGCCACGCAGATCATCCGTTATGATCCGCATACTGATTTGGCATAGGTTTTACGCCGGATGCCCTTCCTGACGCAACCCTGGTCGCCTCTTATGACACAGGGATAAGGATGGGTTTCGCCATGATTCCAGGCTGCCCTACACCCTCTCATAGCGCGGCCCAGTGCAGACTCCCGTTCTCAAGCGATCCTCCAACCCAAGCCTCCGAGTAGCCGGATTACAGGCGCACGCCACTACGCCCGGTAGTCTACAAAATATAACAGTGAATGAAAATTGCTTTTCCTCTTATGTTGCCGAATAGTCCCAAACACGGTACGTTATCGAGTTTCTTCTTCTTTTTCATTTTGTTTCTGGTATTGGCTGCAGCATGCGTTAAACACAAACAAATTTTTTATCTCCCAAAAGGGAAATATAGTGGTGCAATGTTCAATGAGAAAGTTACGTGTGGAGGATTGGTTAGTTAGGGTAGTTATGGCAATGTATGATGGCTCAAAAACCTCGGTGAGGGCAAATGGAGTGCAGAGTAAGGATTTTGAACTGTAAGTGGGTGTTTATTAGAGGTCAGTCTTGAGCCGAATCCTGTTCATCATTGTTCTTGAGGCTATATCACAGGAATTTAGAGGAGGCTTACCTTGGGAACTCCTGTATGCTGATGACCTTGTGTTGATAGCCGATAGTGTGGAAGAGGTAATGGGTAAATATACAGTATTGAAGGAGGGTATGGAGGCCAGAGGACTGAAAATGAATAAAAGGAAAACAAAAATAATTATTAGTGGTGTGGGGGAGGAAGTGCGGAAAATTAGGGGGAAGTGGCCCTGCTCTGTCTGTAAAAAAAGGTGTCGGTAGCAATTCAATATTGTGTAAATACTGCAACTGCTGGATGCACAACAGGTGTAGTAGCAGCAGGGGCAGACTGCAGATGGATCTTGACTTCAAATGTGTTGTTTGCGCAGGTGAACAAGTGCTCCATGTTAGAGCAGAAAGGTTAGTTTATGGGGATATATCCCAGGAAGGTATTGATAAATTCTGTTACCTTTTTGATATGATTGGTGCAGGTGGTGGTGCCGCATCAGTGGCGATTGAAATAATTAGAAGTGGCTGGAAGAAGTTTAGGAAGTTGGTATCCCTATTGACATCAAGAGGGACCTCTCTCAAATTAAAGGGAAAACATTCTGCAGCTTACGCTAGAAGCGTGTAGGTAGCAATCCTGACAAATCTCACACTCTCACAATGTCTCTCGGAAAAACCCATCTCGAAAACCCCCACATCTACTTTCTCAACAATCCTCTTGAAGAAGTCCTTTCATTCAAGCTTTTGGCCCTCACTATCTGCCACGATCTTTCCTGGGAAAGCCACATTCCAAGCTGGCCTCCAAGCCAGTCGCCGACTGGGCATCCTGCGTCGTGCAAAGTCCTTCCTCGGCCCACCTGAGCTCCTGACCACATACAAAGCTTTTGTCTGCAGCCTGATGGAGTACTGCTCTCCCCTCTGGGCTGGTGCTCCTGCCTCTCACCTTTCTCAGCTTCACGCTGTGGAAATCAAGGCATTTATGATGATTGGTATCTCCCGCGATGAGGCTGAGTCTTTGGGCCTCTCACTCTCTCACCGCAGGCAGGTTGGTAGTCTTTATCTTCTACCATCTCCTCTCTGGCCTCCCCTCCCCTGCTCTGTCTGCGAAATGTCCCCTCCATATTTCTGCAGGGTGCTCAAGGTCCGTCAGCAACCCTCTTCTGGTAAAACTACCAACATCAAGAATCACTGCTCACCTCCATTCTTTCATTCCTCTTTTCTTCCCACATTTGGAACAAACTCCCACACTTTCTTCAATCCCACTCTTCCCTCCAGGTCTTCAAAACAGCTGTTCACCACCTCTATATCACCCCCCATCCAAAACCATGATCTTTTCTACCCCCGTTAATCCACCCACACCCACCTCCTTCAAATTCCCTGCTTCTCTCCTGAAAGTCCCTGTCATGTAAGGACCTGTAAGTCCTGTAGTGTTCCATCTGGTTTACCCTGTGTACCCTGCCCCATTCTTCTCCTTCCACAGACTGATCTCCTCATGTCTCTGTTCCCCACTGTTTTTTCCTTCCCTCTCCTGCCCCTCTTGTCTCCTGCTCTCCCTTGTTGTACTTTCTGCATGTTAGCTCTCATACGAGCCTCGACATTGTATCAAAAAAAATGGAAAACTCCGCATTTCCGCCAGTGGATCCTGGGGTTGTGGTTCATCCACTGGATGACGTGAAAGTGCATGTGGAAGCACATGTTCCGTACCTCTCCACCAAGTGGTGGTGGTGAAGTTGTACTGTCAGTTTTCCCAAAATATGCTGCAGGAGAGGGTTCTCAATGGCATCCAACGTATACAATTTGAGGATAGGCACCAGGAGTCTATGGTCCACAACAAAGATGCACGATGAAAGTCCCATGAAGTACTGCTTACACTTCGATGTGGCCCAAGCTGCGGCCAATGCTTTGAGTTCAATCATTGCATTCCTGGATTCCGTGTCTGAAAGGCGACCTGATCCACACTGGACCAGTCTATGATACTCACCATGTAACTGCAACAGAGAAAAACCGAGGCCATGTAATGATGATGCATCCGTTTGAAGCATGGTGGGTTACTTTGGATCAAAATGGGCCATGATTGGTGGTGACACAAGAATGTTTTTAACAGCATTGAATGCTTTGTCATGATCACCAGTCCAATCGAAGACAGATCCTCTCTTGAGCAGCACACATAGTGGTTCCGATGCACTGGCAATGGCTTCCTAAAAATTGTCCAGCTGCTGAACCATGCCGAGAGACGAGTGAAGATTTGTGATGTTGGTTTGAGTAGGGAAATCTGCGATCGCGTTCAGCTTATTAGGATCTAAAACAATACCATTCCATTCAACAACATATCTGCAGAACTTCACCTGGGCCTGAGAAATCTGGAATTTCTCAAGATTCAATGTGATCCCATGCATGCGATATGTTGTCATACCTGCATCAAGAACTGTCATACCTGATGTACATGTTCGTGGAACGAATTGTCAATCATCAGCATGTTGTCGACTACTTTGACAGTGACCACCCAAGACAATGTCGTCATGGTAGCAAGATTCGTCGCCACTAGCATTTAATCCTATGGAGACCTGTAGGTATTTGTATCTACCCCATGGTGTGATGAAGACTGTGGTGAGCTGGCTCTTTTCCTCGAGGGGGTAACCGTGGGTCGTGTCAGCCGTTCTGAAGTATCTGGAAGCGGAGACGCGTGATATTGCTTCTGCTGGCGTTGTCATAGGGTGTATGGGTCGCTTAACATGACAGTTAATATTACGGAAATCGACACATCCAAATTGTCCCGTTAGCCTTGGGTGTGACGATGGTGCAATGATGCCTTTTTTGTATATGCTATCCAACTTGGATTTTACCTGGTCTCTCCAGGCGAGTGGGATCGGCCGTGCCCTTCGTAGCTGGAATGGCATTACATATTTGTGAAGATTAATGATGATCAGTGTGCCTTTCATCGGTTGTTGGACTGTGGCATCAAACACATCACTGAATCAGCCACAAAGTATGCCATGACCTGGTTCTGTAGCTCCAGTGATGGGTCAGTATCTGGATTGACGTCCAGTACCCGTACCGAATGCATGGTTGTACCGGTTGTCTGCTTCTTCCACAAACACCAATTTAGGTCTTGGAGGCGCTGATAAGCTAAACATACCGTTTGCACACCATTGTGCACGTACATTGTCTCCGACGTTGACTCATCATGACTGTGAAGGATCGTGTGGATTGTTCCCAGACACTGCATTGAGGCATCATCTGTACATTAAGCTTGATGACACATATTGTCCACAAATTACAATTCCAAATTCAAACCGTAATAAAAATAATGAAATGGCATTCAAGCAATGCAGTTTGATGCATGTGAAACAACTTTTCTTATGGTTTTTCTTGAATTTATTTTGGTTTGCAGGTGTCTCATATGACATGTGATGTCACATTTCATACAAATGGAATCCCCACAAGAAAAAGCGGACTGTAACCTGGTTTATAGAGACCAAACCAGCGAGACAGATTCAATGAAGCTTCAGGACAACTTATAGAAGGCAACCACCATCGAGAGAAAGCATTTGTGAGTGGCACAAAACATTATACATATATATATGAAAACATGCATATATATATATAGATATAATTATTATATATACATATATTTATATTCATGTATATACAAACAATATAAAATATTAATGTATATCAAACGTGTGTGTGGTGTGTGTGTGTGTGTGTGTGTGTGTGTGTGTGTGTGTGGTGTGTGTGTGTGTGTGTGTGTGTGTGTGTGTGTGTATGAAAAAATATTTATGTATATTGCGCATAAAGTGTGCATAAACCTCCTGAGTATATCATCAAGAGGTTTATGCACAAATTCCTCACTGTTGTAGATGAACGGAAGATGGGTCCTGAAAAGTGCCCAGTCGACATCAAGATTCCTTGGAAAGTGAAAATGTCGCAAAGATATGAGGAACAAATCAAAACATGCGTCTCAAACACGTATCTGACTGTTCGTCCAAGAGTGATTTTCACCTCTCGACGTCTTGATTCCTGCAGTTAAGAAGGATGTTCTGCCTGCCTCAAAACTTAGCAATATTATTTACGAGTTCAAGTGCTGGTGTGATGCTCGGTAGGCAGGCAGAACTACCCAGACTCTGACTGACAGAATCAAACAGCACGTCCCTTTGTCCATCAGGAAAAATACTAGTATGTGATACATGCTTGTAGGGACGTCCCAGCATCAATCCCAACATAGTGTGTATCTCTATTGGACAGCATTTGATTGAGAATGCAAACTGTGCTGAACAGTATAATGTGGACACATTCAATATTGAGTAGAGGACGAAGCCTAACACATCTCAAAATACTAGAAGTGACATTTATCTATTTCATGGACCCAATGTTATGTCGGCAAAAAGAGATTGTCCACTCACTTTGCTTATTTGTGCAAATAAGAAGAGGAACACGAACTCATCTCACGATCACAGATGTTGATGAAGAGGATTCTGCAACAGCTTTCGGGGCACCGCCTCAGACTCTGCAACCTCCAATTGGAGAGCTGAACACTAAACAGGCTCCTCCCACCTAGACCGGTGGGAGGTGATGACGTATCAGTGGAGAACGTCCAGTCGGAATTGACATTGTTGGTGGGTGTCTATTAGACTGTTCTTCATTACCTCATGCACTTTGTGCAAATTTCACCTGAAGAGAGCACAACAAAAAGCTTTGTGGTTTTCTTTTTAGTCTGTTTTATGGTACTGTGGAAGTAAAAATAATTAATTCCATCTTGTGAAATATGAGCATGGACATTTTGGTAATGGAAAGCTCTAGGGATCACATGACTATTGCAAAGCACTGGTGTTTCTGTATTAATCACACTGAAACAAAATATCTTTCATATTGAGATCAGTGTTCTTTGTCCACAAATTATGTACTCATTTATTTTTATTTTTGCCTTTAAACAAAATGGAAGTATAAAATCTGTTGTAAAGTATAGGTCACTTTATTACCATATAAGGAATGGTTCACCAGGAAACATCGTCTGCAAAGGCACTGAGATAAATTTGAGACATACTACAATTGTCTGCGGGATAATTATGCTCCTCAGGTCTCTCACAATGACAAGGTCAGAGCTCCTCTTTTCGGTGCACCGGCAGAGTCAATGCTGACAGGCCATGGGTGGATGGAACATAATCTCGGTTCACTATACTATGGTCTTGTTAAGTCCCTATAAACGGATATATCTTTCCATATTAAACCTTAGGATCATTGATTAACCAATACAATAATAACGAATATATAATTCCCATACTAGCCCAAGTGCATCTGGGCCTGGTAAGAGATCTTGTTAGCCCATGTTTAGTTAAAGGAAATATGGACCCATCCATTACGTTTGGTACTCTAAAATATACTTGATAAGTCATTACATACTGAAAGTTGTTTTATAAATGAATAGATATAGTATGTTATTTAATTATGTAACAACATAATCTTACATTTTCCACCTGGTTGGCAAATTGGGGAGAATTACTTCAGTGATGCCAGAGAGTCTGGTCCTCAGAGGCATTAGTCTCATTAACTCTGGCCTCCCATTCAATTGCAAAATTGTACAAACACGAACTCTGTCTTCCCATTGTCCTCTTATCAACTGAAGTCTCATCGAAATGCAGAGGTCATTGACCTCTAATTGTTCCACAAAAGCTGTGCAAAACAAATGCTCCATCTGCATGCTGAGATAAATGCTTATCATTGTCTAAAGTAAATAAAATTTTTCTGTGCATACACATCCTACCAAAGACACGCATTCTTTCACAATACAATCTGCTTAATTATGCACAAGATTGTCTTCTCTTCGCTTCAAGGACCTCGTGTGCAAAAAAGCATTCTTGTATTTTGATTGGCAAAGTGCCCTGAGATGTTTTGACCCCCTCCCAATTTCCAATCGCATAAAACGCCATGTATTCTGGCTCAGAGGCAGAGATCTGCTTGGACTCTTGAGACAAGCTTTTCTCCCACAAGTGTGCTTTATTTCATAAACGATCTGTTAAATTAGAAAGGGTTTTTTCTTTTGGTTGGAAATCTCCACCACAGTAATGTCCTTCAAATGTGTCTGTTTATGTCTTTATTTCTTTAATTCGTTCATTGTTGTGTCACAGCTCGGTATATCTCCCCATTGTTTTTTTAATGCAGATTTTTTTCAGTATAAAAATGGGTTTATTTAAAGTTCACCCTTACGGGCAGGGAGCAGCTGTTTATCTCACATGATGACAATTGATGCGCCATTGATCGGGTTTATTGGAGAGTTTTGCAGGAAATAATTTAATTTAATAAAATAAATAAATATATTTAATTCTCCGATGATATACACACGCTGAGGGATCCGTTGTATATTTTATAGCCTACAAGTAATGAGTTAATGGGGAAATTAATGCAGGTCATTGTACTGAGGCAACTGAATTAATAGGGTAATTACTATTCATGACATGGTGGTGGTGGGGTGGGGGGGGAGGAATATGGTTTTGGGTGTGCAATGAACAGCAGGGTTTGAAGGGGATTATGTGAAGTGGGGGTTGGGATGTGGGTGGATTCAGGTGAGGGAAGTTTCCCATTGGAATTACAGAGTTTTTTTCGGCAAAAAGGGCAGGATCATGAGGACTGGGGAGTTGGTGAGTTACTTTTTGGAGGTTAAAGGGCGTGGGACCGGTGATGGATGGGTACCTGGAATTAAAGAAGGGTTGAAAGATGGATTGATAGATGGAGGACAGAGAGAATAAAGAGGGATTTAAAGAAGGATTGTTCGACTAAAAGACAAAAGTTGGAGAGTCGTGACTCAGGGGACAGGGGACATTACTCAGGGAATGAAACATGCTTAAATGAACACCATTTCCCTCCCCCATCCCTATCAATAATGGGCAGGAACTGGAAGTCTAGTCTATGTGCAAAATGAAGACATATTTTATTGTGGGAATGGGAACTCGTTCATATCAGTATCACTTTCATAATGGTATCATTTCCATACCTGTATCGCAGTCATACCAGTTTCGCTTTTATAATGGTATCGCTTCCATACCGGTATCGCTATCATACGGTATTACTTCCATACCAGTATCGCTTCCATACTGGTATTACTTCCATACTGGTATTGCTTCCACACGGTATTACTTCCATACTGGTATTACTTCCATACCGGTGTCGCTTCCATACGGTATTACTTCCATACTGGTATCGCTTCCATACTGGTATTACTTCCATACCGGTATCGCTATCATACCGGTATGGCTTCCATACTGGTATTACTTCCATACCGGTATCGCTGTCATACCGGTATCGCTTCCATACTGGTATTACTTCCATACCGGTATCGCTTCCATACCGGTATCGCTTCCATACTGGTATCGCTTCCATACTGGTATTACTTCCATACCGGTATCGCTGACTCGGTACATGGTTTCTAAAGCACACCTGATTCATATAACTAACCAATTGGCAATTGCTTTCAAACCAGCAAGGAGGGCAAAGAAAAATGTGATTGCTTGTACGGAGCTGATGAGCTCGGATGCTCGGGGTTAAAAGTTAAAACATACTGTACTTACCTCCTGGTACATCTTGACATCATACGTTTCACTGTTCCTGTTCCATGTTTCGCCGATACTCCGAGTGCGCCAAAGCTTTTTAAATCATCTTCGGTATTTTAACATTGTAAACACCTTTCTTCGCTTTGTTAGTGACATTCCGGGTTTTTTATACCGATTTTTTTCGGTATACCGGTATATTAGAATTCCAATACCGGTATATCAACATGGAAAATTATATTGATATAACCGGTATGTCGATATATCACCAGATTCTAGTATTGAGTGAAGAAAAGATTAAGGAATGTACCCAAAGTTTAACTTCATTGAGTGCAATGGAAATAATTCAGCCAGGTCGGATCACCGCGAAGGTTCCCATGGCAAGAGCAGTGGGCATGGGGACCTCAGGTGCGTTCTCCATGAGGAAATCCCCCGACCTGGGAAGGCAAAATAAATTAAATTAAAGATTCAATTAAAATAACGATTAACATAACGGGAGGATTACAATGAGTAATGTAATGGGACAAGTGAAGTGCATGTTCAAGAGAGAAATGGAAAATGTTTTCAGTGGCGACAAAGCAATTCTTGCTGAAAAAAGGAGAAGAGAGCAGAGCAGAAGGTTGAAAGGCCTCTTGCTGATGAACATACAGCATTAACATCCTCAACTCCAACTCCATCACCGAGAAGAAGCCAGCATGTCCTCTCGTGGAGTCTGTCAGATACTGGCAGGAAGTGCGACCAGCCAAAACCCTGATGGTCTGTCTGAACCATTAAACAACAACATCCACACCCACGACAGGATGGCCAACGAGTACGTACACTCACATTTAGCTGTCGACGCCAACCTAATTTGAATCCCGACAACCCAGCTATAAACTGTCATCCTGTATAGTGATTTCATATGAGTTGCCGATCCCTGAAATGAATGTTGTGCGTGTGTTGGCTAATAAACAATAACATAACATCTCAATGCTAACAATCCCCCTTGGTGTTTTCTCTCCTCCCCCCCCCCCTTTCCACCACTCGTTTACATCATTAACCTCACACTCTAAATAAGTGCCAGCACTCGTCATAAACACCCCTCTCCTCTACTCATCCTGACTTCCACCCATTTCTCTCTCTCCCCCCCCACCTACTCCTTGCTCATCCCTCCCCTTCCTTAATAACCCTCCTCACTAACACCACTACTCCTCTCTCACCCAACCTTCCTCTTCACTCTCCCTCCCCACATTCAAATAGATACTCCTCCTAAGAGGTGCAGTATACTCTCTCCACACCTCTTCTCTCCCCCTCAACACCCTCTTCCTCCCCACCATCTGGTATCCAGTCAGGCGAAGCGACGGGTAAGATCATTTGCAAGTAATATAAGCGTATATATGTAACACGCACACACACCACACACACACCCACACACCACAACACCACACAACACTGAGTGGTGTTCAAATGTCAAGTTCCGAATTTATTTCAACAAGCACATAAGATTACAAAATGTCACTCTCATGTATGAACAAGCGAACGTTTGACACCTGTCCACTTCTAACTTGAAGGCTGTCACAAATATTTTCTGCAGGGGTTGTATGTGAACCCCACTGATCAATCGCGTGTGCAGCCCTGATCTGGAGGAGTTGTGCCCTCTATATACGTCTTTTTTTTTAGAAATCGCCAAAGGTCACTCGATGCAAGGTCCAGTGAATTGCTAGATGTAGAATCAGCTCAATGTGCTGTTCGTTGAATAATTTTTGCACTTGAGCAGCCAATGTGGGGGAGCATCGTCGCGTGGTGGAGGTGAAACACGGAGTGTGCAAGTTCCCCAGATTTTTCTCTGCCAGAGAGAAAATAGTTTTTTTTTTTCCAACATCTCACGGTAATTGTTGCCAGTAACAGTTGTTCTTTTGGAATGTAATGGGTGAGAAAAAACAAAAACAAACCCACGACCATTGTAATGATGTCGGCCGATTCCTGCACCTGAAACCTATGTGGTGGAGGTGAGTGAATGCTTCCACTGTGCCGACTGCCTTTTCGTTTCTGGATTGAAGAAGGGCATCCAGGTTAAATCCACAGTCACAGAATTCACAAACTCTCCCCCACTCACTGCATTCCTGTTCACCATGTTCTGAGAGATGGAGAATGGGGTGGCTTTTTGCTCATCGATGAGCACTTTCGACACCAGAATGCAGAACCTTGACATTTTGAGAATCAGTGTTCCAAATCACACACACACACACACACACACACACACACACACACAACACACAATTGAAAAGTCTATGAGAATGGCTTCATTGGGGGTCATTTGGAATGAAGGCTTCGTTTCACTGCCTTCTTGTCACGTTTAAAGCCAGTGTGTGTGATGTTGTTGTGTGTGTGTGTGTGTGTGTGTGTGTGTGTGTGTGTGTGTGTGGTGTGTGTGTGTGTGTGTGTGTTGTGTGTTGTGTGTGTGTGTGTTGTGTGTGATCAAGTGAGTACATTTTGCCAACATGCTTTCATTTGTGTCCCTTTAAATTGTTACCACAGGATCTGAACAAGAGCATGCTTTGACATGCCGTTAGATTTGATCCCGATGAGAAAAGAACCCAGAATGAGAAAGTTCAAAAGCCAACAAGCCCCAAATCCAGATTCAAGCTGAACTGAGCTTCTGGTTGTCATGGAGATGACAACCAAATATGTACATTCTCAGTTTTCCCTTGCATCATGTAAAACAACGCCAATGTTTATATGCTCACAAATGGGTCCTGGACGAGGATTTTCTTGTGAGTTCTAAACGAACCACAAGTTTGCGACATGCTGATTGCATTCCGAAAAAACACATTGTACTTGTAGTTATTGATGTTTCTACAAACTGTGCAACAAGGGACGTGAACAGTGAGACGGTTTTACTATGCTAATGATTTCGATGACAATATGTAACATTCTCTTCCTCGCTCGTCGAAGCTTCAAATCATTCACAGTGTCTGCCTCAGCACACACAGTCACTCCTGTACCCAGCAGCCTTTGGGAATGAGAGAAAAAAAAGGAGGCATTGCCCAGCAACAGAAACAGTAAAGAGAAGTTCTTTAGTACAGGAATGTTGCCATTTCAAGGGATAGAAAAAGAACACCCTGAGGCTACACATGCATCTTGGTTATCCTTGAAGATACAGGCAAAATGTCTTTTGAAACACCAATTAGCAGTGGAATCTTTGATGAACTTGATGTGAACAGTGTATTACCTAAAACATATCACATATCACGACAGGAGAACGAAGAGACAGCATATGTTCCCTGTGAGTGGGTTTGTGGTTGGTGTGATGGGTGTGTGTGTACAATCATTTTGCTTGTAAGTGGTTTTTTATGAGGTGTTGTTCTTATCACAATTGGTCTGCGCAATGAAAAGTGCTTCCGGCTGTGGCCTTCATGGGACTCACTATTTGGTGTCAGAAGTGGGATATCAACTGATGTATCCTCATCTGAATGTCTTCAAATAAAACAATAAAACAGGCAAAATGGCGCATTTTCTGCAGTGTTTATTTCACAGGGGATTGAACTTTGCGATGTCTCAAGGGTTGTTCTGCATTAAGCTGCAACTCTTTTGTGGATGAAGTCATTTTATTTCATTAATTCATTATATTTCATTAACTGCTGCATGCGCGGTGACGACTGGCTTTAAAGTTAAAGGGATCCTTTATGGTATACAGTGACAGCTTGGCCAACTGTTCCTTATCAACCATTTAATTGGAGTGTTAGCAGGAGTGCTTAAGCCACTTGCCGAGCGCCAAGTGTCGACAGCGGTACCACGCGACGTCGTTCTGAACGAATCGTTCACTCTCTGCGGATGCTTGTGGTTCACGCTCCGTCACCTTGAGTGAGTGGTTCGTGCTCTGTCACCCTGAGCGAGTGGTTCCTGCTCCATCACCCTGAGTGAATGGTTTGTGCTCTGTCACCCTGAGTGAGTGGTTTGTGCTCTGTCACCCTGAGCAAATGGTTCATGCTCCGTCACCCTGAGTGAGTGGTTCATGATAATATACTGTATATATATTTATTTTTTTTACACTGCAGCTCCAATAAAAAGTGATCGGTTGTAATGCGAAATCCGTTATTATGCGAGGCTGCCATGGATGTCCAAAAAAATTTTTTTAATCATGTTAAAATCACCCCTTTTTTGGTGCCAAATCACGGAACCAAACTCAATACACGCACATTATGCATGCACTTCGCGATAATTTCTCACCTGATCCACAGGTAAAATATTGATGTTTGCAAACTGTGAAAACTTAATCCAAGCGTGTCACCTGCAGTAACATACAAATTATTAATCTGGCTTGTTATCACGCGATCCATAAATTGATCTGTATTCAGGTCAGCTGATGTAAACAATCAGCTGTTTGGTTTATTTTACGTTAATTCGTGCTGATGTGCGTCGTGGTTTGCGATAAATAAAAAATGTAAGGCTGTAAATTGTGTCCGTTTCGATCGAATTAGATCGCATTGATCACCCCACTGCTGTCACTGCCGATATTCAGAGATCTGCTTACATCCTTTTGCTTTATCATAGATTTATTACTGCGTTTATTTAACAAAAACATCGTGCAGTTGAAAGCCATTGTGTTTTCGCGACTCCATCGGCCTTCCGCGAAAGACTTCAGGGTCGGCTACACGCGGCTGGCGGAAGTTCCGCGATCCGATTAGATCGCGATGTCAATCCTTGGACCCTGAACATCGTGTTATAATGGAGTTGCAGTGTATATAT
>CM068963.1:1568891-1587775 GCA_035128595.1 Eptatretus atami
CGATGGTTATAAAGCCCCACTATGGTTATAAATCCTCACGATGGTTATAAAGCCCCACGATGGTTATAAAACTTCACGATGGTCATAAAACCTCACGATGGTTATAAAGCCCCACGATGGTTATAAAGCCTCACGATGGTTATAAAACCTCATGATGGTTTTAAATCCTCACGATGGTTATAAAACCTCACGATGGTTATAAAGCCTCAAGATGGTTATAAACCATCACGATGGTTACAAAGCCCCACGATGGTTATAAAACCTCACAATGGTTATAAAGCCTCACGCTGGTTATAAATGCGATGTCAGTAAATCCTAAAGTTTTGGAGGCTCTGCAGGTGGACTTGAATACAGATAAAGGGAAACAAAATAAACCCTTCCTTTATTCTTGTACTTGGCTTGGCCCAGAGCTGGTCTTTGTGGAATTTGGAATCGAGGCACTTCCACCAACATGTGCAGACGCACACAAAATGGCGCCAAATCGCTTCTCTCGTGACAGGACAAATGTAAACCAGGCAATCCACGAACGGCACTCAACACCAAGGCTCAGAGACCCAGTGCAGTTGCTTCGTGTGTCGATCGTTCTCACCGACCCACTATTTGACATGCACAAGGCTCGGGGTCCGTTCCTTACGACCCAACAAAGAGCCAAAGGCCAGCGTCTTGCTTCACCACCCGAGCCAAATCGCCTCAACACGAATACAAGGATCATGCCATCCACTTCATGCGTCGAAGGAAAGCCAGCTGTAGAGCCTTCTTCTTTCAGCCATCTCCTAACTATGTTCTTTATTGACCGTGTTCGTTCCTTCCCTCAACTCAACTCTGCCTCATGCGTGCGCTCGCCCTGAACTCTACTCTGCTCTACGACATCACGCTTAATCACCGTTTCCTCCTCCGGGGCGTGGCCCGCTCACACAAAACCTGGGAAGGTGTGGCCCCTGCCCACTCGGCTAGCTTCTGACGTCATGCCCATCAATCATCAGTCTCGGGGGTGTGACATCACCTGCCCTCACCCATGGAGGCGGGGCTTCTGCCTGGTCGGCACATTTGGTTGTAGTTGTTTTAGGGACGTGTTTGCCCACCTTTATTGCTGATCTTGAAATATAAAAACAAAGGGAAAAGTCACAGAGGGGCGATTACACACTGGGGAAACTTATTCTTACTCCCTCACTAATTAACACCACATCACCACCTGTGTCGTGACACGTGACACTTAAGCTCACATTTTTCCCTACTTAATTACATCGAGACGTCTTCTACTCATCCACGGACCAAACAACTCTACTCAATCCTAAATTCCCTTTTAAATTCCTCCATCTACCCCCACAACCGTAACAATATGTGCCGAGAGATCGAGCGTGTGAGCACGCTATCTCCTTTACCAGTCCATGAGTTATATATTGAGACAGAGAGTAAGAATTTCTGGCATATATCTCCTATATTGGTCTGTGTTTGATCTCCCCACTTCTGATTTAAAAAAAAATGGAATTCTGCTTTAATATAAATCACACATATTTGAATTTTAATATGAGTTATTGCTTTTTCTTCTTTTTCATCTTTTACTCTATTTTTATTTTAACTTCTTTTTACTTCTTTTTCATTATCTATCTCTCTAAGGAGAAGTGAATTCTTGCAGAAATCTTTCTGTAAGGCTCACCTGGCTGTGCCTGGTTGGGTTTAAGGGTTGTGGAGTCGCGGCTGAAACCCGAATCCTATCCAGGGTCCTCCTGATGACTACATCTTCGCTCTTTATTTATTTTGGTTCCTTCTTGGTCTTCCGTTTCAATATGTACATTTATGGTCTGTCTTGTGTTATATCGATAGTGAAAACTTTACTTCATTAATTGTAAGTGTTGTTTTAATGTTTAAAATGTGTGAATGACATTTCAAAGCAGCTATGAAGTGCTGTACTTTAAAGGGAATGAGAAAGTGTGAAATAGTTCCATAAGTGTAGCATTAAGGTGTGTGGTCATGACGTCCTCTGTTGGGGTAACTGGCTGTGATGTCACACATTGTTTATAAGTTGGATCCAATGCATTAATGTGTGCTACTATAGCAGCTAGTGAAAGAGATTTCGTGGGTGCCATTCTCTGCTATTGTACACAATTTGGTGTGGGGACATTTAAAAGGCAGAAGTTCAGCTGCAAAAGAGCAATTGTGCAATGGGGGGAGCAGAGAGCTAAACTGTACAGAAGCTTCGAGATTATGAGCACACTGGAGAGGTTGCTGCTACTTTTGAATGTGAGCTGGAGTAGCAACTATTACTAATTATTGCATTGTTATCTGAATCTGAAATTGAGGATGAGTTTTTAAATGCAACCTCTCCAGGTAATATGTGTCTACTGAGCTGTTGGTGCTCAAGTTCGCTTTCTTATCCAATCATTCTTTTCAAATCCTGCCATTGACTGAGCAAATACACAATGTCATTTTATTATACAACCCACGTGATAATTAAAGTAATTGGAGAGCACCTATGGCAGAATAAGCAGCGATTTGTCTACAGACCACCCTTCAATTCCCCACCCGCCCCTAACGACCTCACCCTGGTGTCTTTAAGCCATTGATTGCATGGTCACCAGGTTCCCATATGTGCTTCATGTGATATTTCTTTGCCCAAGAGAATAAGCCACCTTTTATTCTTTCAGGCACACAATGTGCTCAGGAATTTTATCTGTGCAGAGGACCCAAGTACATGGTTGGAGCAGAAAGCTATCAGGCGAATCTATGCACGATTCATGATAAATTCCCTGGACTTTTCTCAGCAACAAGGGATACGTACGTGGGGCTTCAAATGAGCGCCGAGACCCAGCAAACAAAGCACCTACTTTGAGCCTCGAACATTGGCAGCAAACATCCACGAGGATTACTTCACAATTACTGGCCTTCACCATGAACCAAACACCAAGCTTTGGCCTGTCACTCAGATGGACTTTAATCAGTCAAGAGCCATGAGAAAAATCTACAAGTCTCCCATTCTGAGTGGAGAATTACAACCCAACCCCCAGCAAAAAAAAAAAACTTCTCCTTTCAAACCCACCCCAACCCCCACCAAAAAAACTTCCCTTTCAAACTCCACCCCCAACCCCACACAAAAACCCAAAAAACTTCTCCTTTCAAACCTCACCCCCAACCCCACCAAAAAAACAAAAAACTTCTCCTTTCAAACCTCACCCCCAACCCACCAAAAAAACAAAAACTTCTCTTTCAAACCTCACCCCCAACCCCCACCAAAAAACTTCACCCTTTCAAACTCCACCCCAACCCCCACCAAAAAAACAAAAATCTCCTTTCAAAACCTCACCCCCAACCCCACCAAAAAACTTCACCCTTTCAAACTCCACCCCCAACCCCACCAAAAAAACTTCACCCTTTCAAACTCCACCCCAACCACCCCACCAAAAAACTCCCCCTTTCAACTCCACCCACCCCCACCAAAACAACTTCCCCCTTTCAAACTCCACCCCCAACCCCCACCAAAACAACTTCCCCCTTTCAAACTCCACCCCAACTGCGAACCCTTCCCCCACCCACAGAACCTTCCCATTTTAAATCTGGTTAAAGGAACCTGTCTTTCTCTTTCAATCACACAACTGTATTGGCATCTCAAAGTGACACAAGGACAAGGTTTGAGTTGTTCACTTGGAAGTGCTATTCCAATAACCCAGTGTAAATCCTCCATTTAAAGATATCGATGTGACATTCGACATCAATTTACCCTCTGTGCACAGAGAAATTAAATCAACAATTGCATTTGCATGTAGCCACACGTAGTCTAACATCTCATAAATAAAATTTGTCTGTCTGTCTGTCTGTCCGTCTGTCTGTTCGCGTTTCTTGCAAAGACCACTGGGCCGACAACCACCAAATTTGGCACACAGATAAAGTCCAACCCACAAATTGTCATGAGGACATTTTCAGCCACCACCTCAGCCTTTAAAGACTCTTAAGACCCTAAATACCCTTCAGACCCCTTAAGACCCTTGAAGACCCCCTTAAGACCCCTAACACCCTTCAGCCAGATTAGACAGCTTCGACCCTTCACCATTTAGAGCTTTAGACCACATGGACCTTTTTAGACCCTTTTCACATTCTTGAACATTTATACCTTTTCAACCCCTGAGACTAACTACAATTGGAACGCACCCATTGGACCATCTACATTTGAGTACCTTTGAAGTGCACACCACACAAACATCTATAGTGTTCTTACAAAACACAGACTGGCATGTATCTCTCATTTTTCAGTAAATAATGTGCAAACGACACACGCAGACTGTGGGTATACTGCAATCTAAAAACATAGGGGCAATACACCTGGGTGCTCACCTGGTAGTGACTGGATAAGGTAACCAGTGAACCACTGGAAGGCATGGATGACCCACAAAATATGTCATGGAGAAGAAAGTAAATACCGATGGATTTTTTATTTAATGCCGTGAACAAACCTTGGTACATCACGGGTGATGAAGGTTGTGATAAAGTTTCATCGGAATTGTGTGTGGTTTCTGAGAACAAAGCAAATATCTCTTTGGGAGGTAGGGGGGGGCAATCCCCCAGTAAACTCCCCCTGTAGACCCCCTCAGACCCCGATTTCTTTTAATGCCGTGAACAAACTTTGGTATGTCCCAAGTGATGAATGTTGTGGTCAAGTTTCATGAGAATTGCATGTGTAGTTTCTGAAAAGAAAGCAAATACCTTTTGGGGACAACCCCTGTAGACCCCCTCAGGGCCCCCATTTTATGAATACCACGAACAAACTTTGGTCCATACACAGTGATGAATGTTGTGGTAAAGTTTAATCAAAATCCGATGTGTAGTTTCAGAAAAGAAGTTGAAAGTTTTTGTGGACAGATGGATGGATGACAAGCCATCCCATAAGCTCCCCGGAACTACGTTCCAGGTGAGCTGATAATTCCAGGTGAGTCGGGAGGCTGTCGGGGAAATTGCCGAAAGAGATTTTTTTTATTTTACTTCTTTATTTTATAAGTTATTATGTCCACGTACACTCTAATTCACTCCTAATAACACCGTGCAAAATGCATTGTGTGAAGAGGGAGGGAAGGGTGAGGTGGGAGAGAGGAGGGAGAGGTGGGGTAGGAAGAGGTGGGAGAGAGAGGTGAAGGAAAGGGTGGTGGGGTGGAGGAAGTGGAAGGGGTTGTGAGTCTGTAGGGAGGGGAGTTGGGTGGGAGGAGGAGGGGAAAGGCGGGGGTGGAGAAGGGAAGGGGAAAGGCAGGGAGGGAGGAGGCAGGGTGAAGGGTGGAGTGGGAGTCCGGAAGGAGGGAAAGGAGTGGGAGAGGTACCCGGCATTGCTGGGCAACGCTGAGTACCTTTGCCAGTCTATACTAATAAAAGGCAATTAGTGTGTGTGTGTGTGTGGTGTGGTGTGTGTGTGTGTGTGTGTGTGTGGTGTGTCGGGTGTGTGTGTGTGTGTCGGTGTGTGTGTGTGTGTGTGTGTGTGTCGGTGTGTGTGTGTGTGCGGTGTGTGTGTGTGTGGTGTGTGTCGTGGTGTGTGTCGTGTGTGTGTGTGTCGGTGTGTGTGTGTGTTCGTTGATTGGTATCTACATACACAACATGCCAAAAGATGCGGACACCCCTTCTAATTAGTGGATTCGGCTATTTCAGCCACACCCATTGCTGACAGGTGTATATAATCAAGCACACAGCCATGAATCTCCATCGACAAACATTGCAGTAGAATGGCCGTACTGAAGAGCTCAGTGACTTTCAACGTGGCACCGTCAAAGGATGCCACCTTTCCAACAAGTCAGTTCATCAAATTTCTGCCCTGCAAGAGCTGCCTTGGTCAACCTAAGTGCTGTATTGTGAAGTGGAAACGTCAAGGAATAACAGCAGCTCACCCACGAAGTGGTTGGCCACACAAGCTCGAAGAACAGGACCGCCGAGTGCTGAAGCGCGTAGTGTGGAAAATTCGTCTGTCGTTGGTTGCAACACTCACTACCGAGTCCCAAACTAACTCTGGAAGCAACGTCAGCACTTGCACTGTTCATCGAGAGCTTCATGAAATGGTTTCCATGGCCGAGCAGCCGCAAACAAGCCTAAGATCACCATGCCAATGCCAAGCGTCGGCTGGTGGTGTAAAAGTCACCACCATTGGGTCTAGAGCAGTGGAAAGGCGTTCTCTGGAGTGATGAACCATGCTTCACCATCTGGCAGTCCGACGGACGAATCTGGGTTTGGCAGATGCCAGGAGAACATTACCTGCCGAATGCATAGTGCTAACTGTAAATTGGTGGAGAGGAATAATGTTCATGGTTCGGGCTAGGTCCCTTAGTTCCAGAGAAGATAAATCTTAACGTACACATACAATGACATTCGAGATGATTCTGTGCGTCCAGCTTTGTAGCAACAGTTTGGGAAGGCCCTTTCCTGTTCAGTATGACAATGCCCCCTGCCCAAAGCGAGGTCTATACAGAAATGGTTTGTCGTGATCGGTGTGGAAGAATTTCACTGGCCTGCAGAGCCCTGATCTCAACCCCATTGAACACCTTTGGATGAATTGGAACCCCGACTATGAGCCAGACCTCATCGCTCAACATCAGTGCCCGACCTCATTAATGCTCTTGTGGCCGAATGTAAGCAAATCCCCAGAGCAATGTTCAACATCGATGGAAAGCCTTCCCAGAAGAGTGAGGCTGTTATAGCAGCAAAGACGGGAACCAACTCCATATTAATGCCAGTGATTTGGAATGAGATGTTAGATGAGCAGGTATCCCCATACTTTTGGCCATGTAGTGTATGTGGTTTCAGAATGTGGAATGGAGTGCTCCCAGGGTGAATTCAAAGTAACCACCTTCATTACGGTAAGGGTCACGATCCACGGACCAAGTTGTAAGTTTTCTCTTCTCAAAGTTTTTGTGCGAGGGTTCTCATCAGGATCGTTACTGAGCCCAGGACGGCATCCAACTGTAATTTGTTTGTAGTGATATCCCAGGGATGGTTTTAATATCATGTGAGGTTATTCTTCATCATTCCCATGATTCTTCATCATCATTGGTCCAACTTTGGCATTCTTCAGCTTCCAGGATATTTTCACTTCATGATTAGATTGGTATTTGGTCATTTCTTGATTTCTGCATCGTTAGTAAAAAAAAATCACCGGTATTAACACCTCAATTAGTAATGCTTTCTTCTATTTTTTGTTCCGAAGTATTATATCTGGTCACAACGCTTTGTTTTCAATGTTCACGCTCGATGGGATCATTAGGCCGTACGTGACGGTACTTCAATGTTTTCAGTGATTGTTTTTGTTCATTTTCTCACTCGTATTCTGGATCTGGAATATCAAAGTTTTGCAGATGTGCCAGCGGATTACTTAACAAACTCTGTTGTGTCTTGTGTGTACAGCTGTTCTGACACGTTTTTTATTCCTTTCTCGTGTTCGGTCATTAAGCGTCACGTATTATTCTTCTTTCTAACCCCACCTCCACAGCTCACCGGCTTTCTTTTTTTCCTCCTCTCCCCCACCCTTTCTCTCACGTCCCATCCCCTCCTCATAAAATGTAGCACTCTCCTCCCACACTTATGTCGCTCCCTCTGTCGATGCCCAGTCGATGGCTGTCTTTGGAGGCTGTTAGGATTCAGTGTGTATCATGGGCGAGGAGAACGCCGGCGACGGCGAGTCCGGCATTGCTCTCAAGCAGATTGGCAGGGACTGCAAGCAGCCCTCTTTCTTTAGGGCTAGTCTCCCATATCTACTGCCCCTGATAAAAACTCAGCATGGGAATTCTTCCACAGAAACATGTTCTCACTCATGCAAAGATTCATCCCATCGCGTCTTCAGTAATATTACCCTTCTTCCCACCCATTGTATACTGAATCCTGTGTTGAGGCAGGTGCTCTGATGAAACAACACTGCCTTCTCTTCATGGAAGGATAATCTGCCCGAAGGCAATCTCAGTGCATTCCAATAAGTCAACAGCAAGTGTACAGTATATCCACTCTCAGGAGAGCAAGAAAACAACATCTATCCAACCTCAAGATTGAACTTTCAAACCGGTCTCCCTCCTCTAAAACAAACCTGGTGGCACCTTGTTAAGTCTGTCTCTGATGTATGTTCACCTTCCATCCCTTCCCTCTATTCAAATGGCACCACAGCCAACTCTGCTCGTGAGAAGGCTGAATGCATCAATCTGTGTCTGCTTCCAAATCTTGTGTCCCAAACCCCTCACTCTCGGTTCCCATCCTTTGCTGTTGTACCTCATTGCTCCTAGACGCTTTGTCTTTTGCACCAGAGAAGGTGGAGAAGGTTCTTTCAACCCTCGATTCTGACTATGCTACTGGACCGGACAGCATCAGCTCACGTTTCCTAAAAACCTGCTCTGCTGGTCTTGCAGATCCCCTCTCTGCCCTTTTCACACCATCATTTGTGCTAGATCATCTTAAATCTGCTTGGAAATCCACCAACATCACTGCATTACATCAAAAAAACACAGGAGTAAAAACGGATCCCCTCAGCTACAGACCAACCAGCATCCTTACAATCATCAGCAAGATCATGGAATCCATCATTGCAGTTGATTATGAAAACATTCCTTTTCTCCAACAACATTATCGCAGATCATCAATTTGGTTTCAAACCAGGTCACTCCACCTTGGCCTTGCTGTTTGTACACAGCTATCAATGGATGGAGGTGCTCAATGTCATAGATGAGATCAGGGACATCTCTCTGTACATATCTCATGCTTTTGATACAGTCTGGCATCCTGCCTTGCTCTCCAAACTCTCTGCCTATGACATCCAAGGTCAACTCCACACATGGCTTACTGACTTCCTTTACTCTCCTAGCCAACGAGTGGTTTTCAACGGAATCCTTTCATCTCCTCTCCCTCTCAAGGCTGGAGTACCCCAAGGCAATGTACTGGGCCCAGTCCTATTCCTAATCTTATTAATGATCTCTCTGGAAAATCCTCTTTATCTATTTGCTGATGACTCTACCCTCTGCCTTGACGTCCCTCATCCTTCAGACAGGCAGGTTGCAGCCTCTTCCCTCTCTTCTGACCTTGAAATAAATCACAAGCTGGTCGAACATTTGGAATATGTCTTTCAATTCTGACAAATTTCACACTCCCACTAGCGAGCTCTCTCCGAAAGGATGGTCTGGCAACCCCCGCCCCCCCCTCCCCAATCTACTTTCTTAACAATCTTCTTGAGAAGGTTCAGTCATTCAAACTACTGTGTCTCCCTGTCATCCATGGTCTTGTTTAGGCAAACCACATTTCAAAGTTGGCTTCCAAAGCCAGTCGGTGAACTGGGCATCCTCCATCGTTCAAAGTCCTTCCTTGGGATACCTGAACTCTTATCCATATACAAGGCCCTCATCTGCAGCATGATGGAGTACTGCTTCCCCTCTGGGCTGGCTCCCCTGTCTCACACCTTGCTCAGTTTGACGCTGTGGAAAACAAGGTCTTCAAGATCATTGGAATCTCCCGCGCTGAAGCTGAGTCTGTCGGCTGATCACTTTGCTATCACAGACAGGTCGGTGGTCTCTGTGTCTTCTTCCACCTCCTCTCTGGTCTTGCACCCTCTTTCCTTTCCGTGCACCCTCTGCTCTTTCCGTGCTAAGCTTTCCGTGCCCCCTTCTGGTGAAACTACTTAAATCCAGGATCACTGCTCACCTCCACTCATTTGTTCCTCTTTTTCCCCACCTGTGGTATCAACTTCCACATCCTCTTCAATCTCATTCTTCTCTTCAGGTCTTCAAGACAGCCGTTCACCACCATATCAAATCGTCCACAATCCAAAACCATGATCATTTCTACCCTCGTTAACCCAACCCAAATCCCTCCTAATTTCCCATTTTTTTCCTCATTGGAGTTTCTTTCTGCATGCATGCGTGTTTGGCTTCCTGTTTTTGTGGAAGAATTCCCAGGCTGAGTTAACTTCGGGGCAGTAGATAAGGGAGACCAGTCCTGAAGAGAGATGGTGCTTACAGTCCCTGCCAACATGCTTGAGTGAAATGCCAGACTCGCCAGCATTGAGGTCTCCAAAGCTTTCTTGATGGCAGTATAAGTACTTTCTGCATTTTTGAAAGATGAGCAGTTGACACAGCACAGTAACCTTTTATCTGATACAAGATGAAAGCTTCTCTGTCTTAAACAATCTGTCCTCATCTGCCGTTATCACAAAAATCCTGGTCTTATTCACTGCCTGGACACTTGATTTGCAAACTAAATCTGCACAGATCTGCAGCATTTTGTTTTGAAATTCAACGTTAAGGTTAGAGTTGGGATTATGGTTAAGTCTGCATTTTCTTAAAAGTTTTGTCATACTTTGAAAATAAATCACAAAATTCAAGTAAATTCCCTTTCAATTTATCTTCCTTTCCCTCGTTATGCCCACATAATGGTAAGCCAAGCATTGAAAGTCACGTGACAGTCACAACCCCTTGCCAGGTAATCCCTGGTTCTCTCAACAGTGTTTTTGTGACTTCCTGAAACGTTCACTGCTCCCGATCCCATTTCTTCGCTATGTTTGAAGCATTTCCACTCTTCCATACATTCAAAATGAACATGAGAAATGGCACGTTTGGACAATTTTTTAAAAGATTTCCTTCCAATTCTGCAAACCATTTTGAGACATGAATCCTCAGCTTAGCTCGTTTCTGAGTGGAAGTGACAGCAGGGAAAGCAGAACACAACATTTTGTTGAACAGAATATTCAACCCTGAAGGGAATTTGTTGTTGTACAAAAATTAAAAAGTGACTGTTTATCCCAATTATTATCTTTGTGGTTGTGGTTGATTCAGAAGAGGTCCGTTCTGAGAGTCAGATGTGGTTGATTCAACCCAATGGGTTTTTCTCCAAGATCTGAAAGAACTTGACACTTCTCACATCATTTCCAGTTGTATGTGTGCTGAGAGAACCTGTACTGACTGCATCCAAAGGTTTGAGATAGTCTTGCTGTACTTGTGACGATGCAGCATCGATAGCCGAGGAAGGCAGTGGTCGCTCGCTGGGCCCGACCTGGGGCAGTTGTATTATCATGCTGTGAATCATCCACGACGGTTCATCAGTCGCTTTCACAAGAAAAAACTTCCAAATGCCCATTTTAGCTTTTCTTTCCAGAGGTACATCAGTCATGTTCACTCTCATTACACAGATCTATTCCTCATTCCACCCAAGAGGAAGGGGACATTGAGTATCAGCTCCTTGTTAACACACACACACACACACACACACCACACACACACACACAAACACACACTCGCAAAACCCATCTCCTGCTGCATGGGTGGATGGGGCTAACTACTGAAGAAAAAGGAATTTTTTGGGGGGGGGCTTTGCCCACCGTGTCCTCCCCTCCCCTCAAAAAAAAAAAAATGTATATATACATAATATCGAGGGTTGAGAGACATATGTTGTAACTGAATTTTCCGAAAATTTCCCATTCCCTGCAAATCGCTAAATAATGGTGTTGAAAGACATGAGAGCCATTTTATTCAATTTCCAAAAAATGCAGTTACAACATTATGTTCTCAACTCGAATTATTGTTACGAATTTCAGAGATCCGATCTGATGAACACATCCACACATCCAGGTCCTGAGACAGTTATTTCCTTAAATGCATGTTCAGATTAGCCCCATCCCCATGTTTGGTGGGATTTTAAATGTGATGCTTGAGAAGGGTAAGAATAGATCCCTCTGTTATGGGAACTTTTTCTCTTTACGACAGACACATTTATGCATGAAATTTCTTTCACGGACGCCGACACCCGCCCTTTTTCCAGCAACGTTTTCACACATTTCCTTCGGACGCCGACACCCGCCCTTTTTCGATCGGCGTTTTCACACATTTCTTTCACAGACGCCGAGGCCTGCCCTTTTTCCAGCAACGTTTTCACACATTTCTTTCAGGGACGCCGAGGCCTGCCCTTTTTCGATTGGCGTTTGACACCGCAAGGAATAATAAGGAGAGCATGGGTTGTCATGGTAACGGTGCACAAGTGGGGCGGGGCGAGTGTGGGGGACTCTGGGCCCGCCGAGAAGGGCCGGATATATAAAAGAGGAGGAGTCCGTTCTGAGAGCAAGTGAGCGAGTGAGCGAGTGGGTGTCTGACAGCGCCAACAACGAGACAGTTTGTCAGTCAGTGGCATCAGTTCGTCCGTTCCTGTGTGGGAGTGACCAGCGCCGACAACGAGTGAGGCACGGGTTGGTCACCAACGGACCGTGTGGGTCAATGGACGTCACCAGTTTCGTGAAGTGTGAGGAGCTGTCCTTGTTGCAGCACCAGGGTCTAAACCCACGACAGACGATCTCGGTGCCCCCTAGACGTCGATTGGCATTCAAGGCTGTTGGCGAGTGGGTGCATGGCAAGGCGTGGGTGCTGACGACGGACGAGACACACATACACACATTTCAGGACGTTTTCACTTGACGGATGACTTCTCTCTGGTGAGCGAGACGACTCTTCTCCCCCCCCCGAATGATCTTGCGGTACCCTTGTCTGTGTTTAGCTGTAAGTCAACCCTCGATAAGCATCTGCTCTCTGTCTCTTTCCTGTCATTTTTATTGATTTTTTCCTGATTAACTATTCATTTTCATTGCTTTGGAATTTATTCACTTATTTATCTCAGGAATAAAAAAGTTCTTTTATTTATTTATTTTATTATTATAAAATTCTTTATTGACTTCCAACCTGTCCGTGTTTGTCCTTCCTTCCATTGGTCTAGCATTGTCCGAACCCAGATAGACTGGGAGGTAATTACCACAGATTTGACCAAAAATAGTCGGCACGCACCAGCGGTTAAAACGCTCGGCCGCCCTAATTAAAATCTAATCGAGATAACATTGGTGCTTTGCCAAGGGCATGCTCCCTGTTCAGGTAACCATGTGACCTCTAGTTAAACCAATAATTAGACGGTGGACACTGGAAATTCGTGGTTGATGGGGCGTTCGTGGTTTTAAAACAACCCACTGTACCACAACGTTAATTGTGAGGGTGGCCCAGGTCCGGCTCTTCCGAGGACAACTGGGGATTAATCCCCTGAGTGACAAACTGGTGTCTCCGTATCCGTGGCCGTAAAACAATATATACATATATATATATACATTATATATACATATATATATATATATATGCCTGTGCCTCCAGGCCATCCTGCCAGCCCCTGAGAGAATAGATAGAAAGGAAAGTTTTTCTTTGCAAACGGAAACAGTAAAGAAACAAAATAAAAAGGACCACTGGACCTGCAGCTTATCTGGACCCTGGCCTAATGTTGTAACCCAAATTTGGAAGCATTCTGACTGGTGCGTCTGGAGAAGATTTTGAAGGAATTTAGGCGATTTTTCCCCCAAAAATTTACGAAGGCTGTCATTTTGACACACTTCCGATCACGTGATCGGCATGGCCTCCACAATTTAACATCAGGACACTGTCCAAATGTTGGAACCCAAATTTGGTAGCATTCTGACTGGTGGGTCTGGAGAAGAAGATTTTTTAAGGAATCTTACAGATTTTCCCAAAAAATTACTGTTCGCATTTTGACACCACTTCCGGGGTAAAGTGATCGACATGACCTCCACAATTTAAAATCCCTACCATGGCCTAATGCTGGAACTCAAATTTGGTGGCATTCTGACCAGTGTGTCTGGAGATTTTTGAAGGAATTTACGCGACCGCCATTTTGACACACTTCCAGTCACGTGATCGGCATGACCTCCACAATTTAAAACCCCTACCCTGTCCTAATGTTGCAACCCAAATTTGGTAGCATTCTGACCGATGGATCTGGAGATTTTTGAAAGAATAGACTAAATCGGCCATTTTGACATCCTTAAAGTCACGTGGCCAGAAGGAGCTTTGCAATCCCCATTTCCAGTCAGGAGCGGAACCTGGGATAACTGTGCTCTGTGTCTGCTTTGTAAGATTGCTTGTCTTTTGCCGCACCCCACAAATTCCTTGTTTTCCCTGCTGTACATACCAATAAATCCCATTCATTGTGCCACATACCTTTCTTCGCTTTTGTTAAATAAATGTGCGATTTAGAAATGTTCCCAGCTCGTTTTCGTATTTTCTTTCATTGGTCTAGCATGGACTGCACCCTAGCTTAGCCGGGACGTTATTCCCTAACGATCTGTTTCACAGCCGGTACCACTTAGCATCTGATGCATCTGATCTGGTAGATGCTCGGCTGCATCTGATCTGGTAGATGGTCTCGCTTAAGCAAGTACATACCGAGGGCGTATTCCCCGGTAATGAGATCACGTGAACTTTAGGTAAACGGTTTTAGATGGAGGACCCTAAGTCACGTGGTCGAGTTATTGGCGTTCGCGGTTGATTAGCGACCCGCCTATGTCACAAAGTTATTCGTGTGCGACGGTCTGCGATTCTGGTGAGTCCGGTGAGTAACCTGAGGTAGTCCATCCTTTGTGATCTTCCTGCGATGCAGGGACCACAACAAGCTGTTTGAAGACCTGGAGGGAAGAGTGGGATTGAAGAGAGTGTGGGAGTTTGTTCCAAAGGCAGGAAAAATAGAGGAATGAAAGAGTGAACGTGAGCAGATTCTGATTTTTGGTAGTTTTACAGAAGGGGTTGCTGGCAGACCTTGAGCACCCTTCAGGAATATGTGGGACAGAGCACAGCAGAGTGGGAGGGGGGGGGAGGCCAGAGAGGAGACAGTAAAGACAGAAAGATCACCGACTGCCTGCAGTGAGAGAGGGTGAGAGATCAAGAAAACCTCATCGTGGGAGATACCAATGATCCTAAATGCCTTGGTTTCCAGAGCGTCAAGCTGAGAAAGGTGAGAGGCAGGAGCACCAGCCCAGAGGGGAGAGCAGTCCTCCATCAGGTTGCGGCCGAAAGCTTTGTATGTAGTCAGAAGCTCAGGTGGGCCGAGGAAGGACTTTGCACGATGGAGAATGCCCAGTCGGCGACTGGCTTTGGAGGCCAGCTTGTAAATGTGGCTTTCTCAGGAAAGATCATGGCAGACAATGAGACCCAGAAGCTTAAATAAAAGGACTTCTTCAAGAGGATTGTTGAGAAAGTAGATGGGGGTGGGGGGGAGGGGGGGTTTCCAAATGGTCCTTTCGGAGAGACATCGTGAGTGTGTGAGATTTGTCAGGGTTGAAAGACATGTTGCATGTGTTGGACCAGTTTGTGATTTTACCCAGATCTGCAGAGAGTGAAGAAGCTGCTGCTTGCCGCTCTGAGGAATGACAGATGGTACGGCAGAGGGTGGAGTCATCAGTAAAGAGATAAAGACGACGCATGAAGTCGCTTCTCCAAGCACAGATCAGGGACTCTACCCCTCAAATCAGGGATTATTTTGGTCCATTTGGGTCCACTTGGGTCTATCTTGGTTGATTTGGGTCAATTTGGGTCTATGTTGGTTGATTTGGGTCAATTTGGGTCTATGTTGGTTGATTTGGGTCCATTTGGGTCTATTTTGGTTGATTTGGGTCCATTTGGGTTTATGTTCGTTGATTTGAGTCCATTTGGATCTATTTTGGTTGATTTGAGTCCATTTGGCTCTATTTTGGTTGATTTGGGTCCATTTGGGTCTGTTTTGGTTGATTTGGGTCCATTTGGGTCTGTTTTGGTTGATTTGGGTCTATTTTTGTTGATTTTGGTCCATTTGGATCTATTTTGGTTGACTTGGGTTCGCGTGGGTCTACTTTGGTTGATTTGGGTCTGTTTTGGTTGATTTGGGTCCATTTGGGTCTATTTTGGTTGATTTGGGTCAATTTTCGTTGATTTGGGTCCATTTCGGTCTATTTTGGTTGATTTGGGTTCACGTGGGTTCATTTGTTAATTTGTTTGTTTGTCTCTCTGTCCACACATAATGTGCTAACGTAGGTCACTAACGCCACCTGGTGTTTGCCAGTATTACACATTATCTTGTTTCACCAAGTACTTCCATAAAGTATGTACAATACAAATAAAATATGATTACGTCTATAAAGTACGTGTTATTAGGAATGTGTTTTTTTCTATAATGGAGTCCGCACGATGATTGGAAAGTGAACCGATATTATAAAACCGAAAAGGTCTGTTTATCCACTGTATGAGCATAAACCTTCATCATCCACACACCACACAAACACCACACAAACACCAAACAAACACCACACAAACACCACACAAACACCACACAAACACCACACAAAGCAAGTCTTGTCGAGGGTCTGCAATCTCTGATTTCTCTTGTTACTCACCCTGGGCACCACCCAAGGGGCATCTTGGAGGGTTATATTTTCAGCCATGTCTGTTTGTTTGTCCATGAGCACGATATGTCGATATCTCAAAAGGTCATGGATGAATTCGGACGAAACTTGGTGGACAGGTTGGGTGTGTTACAAGGACGAACTGATTCAATTTTGGTGAAGATCCGGATTCGGATACGAGATTTGTTGATTAAGTGATTCCTCATCAATGAGAGAATAATTATATATCATGATATCTCAAAAGGTTGAGGAAGAGTTATGACGAAGCGAGGTGTATGAGTTGGTAGGTGACAAGACAAAGCCAATTCGAGTGTGGTTCCGGCCGATCGGTGGGACACAAAATGTAGACTGTTCAGCCGGGCGAAGGTATGCACTCCACTCACACGGCCAATGCGTGTGTGTGTCAGTGTGTGTGTGCATGTAGTTGTGTGTGTGTGTGTGTTCAGTGAGTGTGTGGTGTCACTGTGGCGCGCGTGTGTGTTGTGGTGTGTGTTGTGTGTGGTGGTGTGTGTGTGTGTGTGTGTGTGTGTGTGTCAGTGAGTGTGGTGTGTGTGTCAGTGAGTGTGTGTGTGTGTGTGTGTCAGTGAGTCTGTCTGTCTCTGTGTGCGTGTGCGTGTGCGTGTGCGTGCGTGTGTGTGTGTGCGTGTCCTCCATAACTCCCACACCGTATGAAACCTCATGGCCCCAAACGAAGGGAACTCCAAGGAAGTGCATGAATGAAAATTGGGTGTTTGGGTTAATTAAAACACCCTTTTTGAACATAATTAATGGCCTTATTCAAACCTGCCTTGCCATGGAAGCACCATCTACTCTCATGGACTAATTAAACTATATAATCGAAATATTATATCGGATTTGAGAATCGGATCTTGTGGACCAAATAAGTGTCGAAATCTGGAATGAAATCTGAAAATTTAAACAAATTCATGATTTTTATAACTTAGTGTATTCATTGAGGAAAAACATCGGACTTAACTTTTTCTACTGTTCGGACGATTTTATTTAGTGAAGAAAAGATTAAGGAACGTGAAGAAAGTGGAACTTCATTTGACGCAATAAAAATAATTAATCAGCGGGATTGAAGCTGCTTTTGCAAGCCATGGCGATACAATCTACAGAGGTCCTTTGTTACGGAAATTATGAACGTAGTTTGGTTTTCACCTTTTTGTGCGATATGCTTTGCTTATGAAATATTAATGTAAATATATCAATATATACCCACCATACATATGAAAAATTAAATGTTTCATTTTTTAAAGTCTCTTCAGCAGTTTCGTTGAAGTGCTTGCTTGAGGGTTTAAGCCATTTGGTGAGCACTCTATGGGGGGACAAAACAATTAATTGCCACATCACGTCAGGATAGCCGAGAGGTACGCACACATGCTCTCAGCTGTCCTGCCTGGGCTCAGATCCCAACTCAGCTATAAATTTGTCATCCCGGTGTTTCACAAGCAGGGTGATTCATCAATGTGTGTGCCGTCTCTCGGATGGACGTTAAACTGGGTGTCACACCTGCCAGAATGCCCCTTCCCCTTCCTCTCCCCTTCCTCTCATTCTCCTCTCCAACACCCCTCTCCCTCTCTCTCTCTGACTCTCCCCTCTCTTGCCCCTCTCTCCCTCCTCCCCTCACCCTCCCCCTCTTTAAAGGGGACTGTTAAGGACTGACGGTTTCGTTTTGAATTTAAAACGGCTTCCCCAGAGCGTAGCATGTATGAATCAAATTCGGAGTGAGCCCACCAGAGATGTGCAAAGGTTGCTGCATGTGCGAACATGCACATGATTGCAGGCAGACCATTGCCCGGAAGGTAGAGTGTGTTTTGAATACTTCCACGTTTTATATAGAACCTGGCAGTTAAAAATAAAATGTGCTGTTTGTGGTGTGTTTTTATCGCCCTTCCCTTCACACAACCTTCCATCCCCCCCCCCCCCACTCCCAATGCTGCAGTCCCTTCCCCTCACGCTACCTTCCTTCCCCTCACACACCTTCCCTTCCCTTCCCTCACACCGCCTTCCCTTCCCCTCACACTGCCTTCCCTTCCCTACCCTTCACACCGCTTCCCTTCCCTTCCACTCACACCACACCACCTTCCCTTCCCCTCCCCTCCCCTCACACTGCCTTCCCTTCCCTTCCCCTCACACCGCCTTCCCTCCCTTCCCCCCCCCATTACCACCTCCCCCTCCCTCCTTACCACCTCCCCCTCCCTCCTTCTTCTCCACCCCCAACCCAATTCTCCCATCAGCACAGTCATGGTTGTATTTGCGACAAGTAATATTGTTGCGGAGCCGGGTATCGGCTGTGAGCACGACCGCTAGGTGGAGCAGTAGGGTCGACTCTGCCGAACACCGGAATCTAGATCGTACCTTTCGGAAAACTCCGAGAGTACGGGTCCCTTACCGGACCGTGAATCGTCAATAATTCCACCGTGGTACAGGGTTATTTGCCAATCTTAAAATACTAGAGATCCACGTGCGAGCTACCGAGTATTCACACCCTCGACGGCACCCGTACGAGTCGAGCCGTTAGCGTGCCCGACCCGTGCGCAACCCGAGCGGATGGTTGCGAAGTCCCGTCGGTCCAAATGTACATTTACAGCGGCAACAGCCTTTGTAATTCACCAACACGCGACGTGGTAAGCCAATGGAAGAAACACAGCAATGAACTGATACATTTAACAAATGTATTTATTTATAATGGGGGAAA
>CM068963.1:1588608-1599555 GCA_035128595.1 Eptatretus atami
ACTTATCGAAATAACTGAGCTATAGGACCTGTATGTTGAGTGCTCATGGCTTCCAGATTCGCAACAATATGTGGATGGGAAAGAGGGTTCTGGAGAGGTCGAGCTTTCAAAAATCCTTCCATACTTGCGTACGTAATACATAGACGTACCCTGTTCCACGTCAACACAGTTCATCTCACCGTGGCGAATTACAAAAGCAAGTTAACCTGTTAATATATGATAAACATTGTGGTTTTAGTCTTGTATGAATTACAATTCAAAATATTCGGAAGGACACCTTTATTATTGGCGTGAAAGTCAAATTACACATTATGTACTCGAACAGTCACAGAGAACGAACTGGGCCCCACAAGTCGGGTCACACTCCAACTTCAAACTGCCGTACCTTTGATATATATATATATATATATATATATATATATATATATATATATATATATATATATATATATATATATATATGTATGTATGTTTTAAAAAATAATTAAAAAGCAATTTCCGTTCGAGCTCATCCAAATCACAATTGTTCCACAACAAGCACAATCCCCACTGATAAGCCGTCGAGTGCCGATGATCAGATAGCACGTTATCCACGTCATCCACGTATTACAAATAGAAACCCGTCAAGCGAACGTGTGACGTCATCACCTCACGATTCCGTGGGGGCGAGGCCAGTGTCGGCCAATAGCGCTTCGCTAAATGATCACGTGATCACGCCTGCTGCTGGGCCGTTCCTGTGATTCTGCAGGTGAGTGCTTTTGGTGTACTCGTTATTTTATGTGCCTGTGTTGTTCTCCTTTCGCCCTGAGATTTACTGCCCCGTACGAATTGCCAACGGCGTGTTCTCTTGCAGCCATAGCTCGATCGACCGTGTCTCATGTCATGGTTAACGGACAACGTTCGAATCCCTGGTAGAAGCGTTTGGGGGTCACTGTGTCAGTGAAAACTGATGCCGATAGTTATCAAATGCCGGTGACGAGCAACATTACCGATACCCGACAGGTTACCGATACCCGTCAGGTTACCGATACCCGTCAGGTTACGATACCGACCAGGTTACCGATACCCGTCAGGTTACCGATTACCCGACAGGTACCGATACCCGTCAGGTTACGATACCCGTCAGGTTACCGATACCCGACAGGTTACCGATACCCGTCAGGTACGAATACCCGTCAGGTTACCGATACCCGACAGGTTACCGATACCCGTCAGGTTACCGATACCCGACAGGTTACCGATAACCCGACAGGTTACCGATACCCGACAGGTTACCGATACCCGACAGGTTACCGATACCCGACAGGTTACCGATACCCGTCAGTTACCGATACCGACAGGTTACCGATTACACCGACAGGTTACCGATACCCGTCAGGTTACCGATACCCGACAGGTTACCGATACCCGTCAGGTTACCGATACCCGACAGGTTACCGATGCCCGTCAGCACGGCAGGTTACCGATACCCATCAGCACGGCAGGTTACCGATACCCGTCAGGTTACCGATACCGTCAGGTTCCGATACCGTCAGCACGGCAGGTTACCGATACCCGTCAGGTTACCGATGCCCGTCAGCACGGCAGGTTACCGATACCCATCAGCACGGCAGGTTACCGATACCCGTCAGGTTACCGAGATACCGTCAGCACGGCAGGTTACCGATACTCGTCAGGTTACCGATACCCGTCAGGTTACCGATACCCGTCAGGTTACCGATACCCGACAGGTTACCGATACCCGTCAGCACGGCAGGTTACCGATACTCGTCAGGTTACCGATACCCGACAGGTTACCGATACCCGTCAGCATGGCAGGTTACCGATACCCGACAGGTTACCGATACCCGTCAGGTTTACCGATACCCGACAGGTTACCGATACCGTCAGCACGGCAGGTCTGATACCCGTCAGGTTACCGATAACCGTCAGGTTACCGATACCCGTCAGGTTACCGATACCCATCAGCACGGCAGGTTACCGATACCCGTCAGGTTACCGATCCCGTCAGCACGCAGTTCCGATACCCGTCAGCACGGCAGGTTACCGATACCCGTCAGCACGGCAGGTTACCGATGCCCGTCAGCACGGCGGGTTACCGATACCCGTCAGGTTACCGATGCCCATCAACACGGCAGGTTGCCGATACCCGTCAGCACGTCAGGTTACCGATGCCCGTCAGCACGGCAGGTTACCGATACCCGTCAGCACGGCAGGTTACCGATACCCGTCAGCACGGCAGGTTACGACGCCCGTCAGCAATGGCCAGGTTACCGATGCCCGTCAACACGGCAGGTTACCGATGCCGTCAGCACGCAGGTTACGATGCCCGTCAGCACGGCAGGTTACGATGCCCGTCAGCACGGCAGGTTACCGATCCCGTCAGCACGGCAGGTTACCGATGCCCGTAGCACGGCAGGTTACCGATGCCCGTCAGCACGGCAGGTTACGATGCCCGTCAGCACGGCAGGTTACCGATGCCCGTCAGCACGGCAGGTTACCGATGCCCGTCAGCACGCAGGTTACCGATGCACGCAGGTTCGATGCCCGTCAGCACGGCAGGTTACCGATGCCGTCAGCACGGCAGGTTACGATGCCGTCAGCACGGCAGGTTACCGATGCCCGTCAGCACGGCAGGTTACCGATACCCGTCAGCACGGCAGGTTACCGATACCCGTCAGCACGGCAGGTTACCGATACCCGCCAGCACGACAGGTGACCTCGACCATGAATCGGTTTAGGTGATGTAACCATGAAGTCAGAACACCTGTAGTGGACCCTTCACAGCCGGGAAGACCAGGAGAGTGCTAATGACCATTGCTAGGTGTGCAATCTGTGCTGGAGCCGTGGAGAGAAGTTTGGATATCGTTTGAGTATCAGTTTCAAGGCACACTCTTGGTTAATATACCATGGTATCTTCAGTGTGCACCTGGTTATCGAGGTATTAGCACCTTAAAATCTCTCTCAATGTGAAACGGTAACGTATCGCAGCAGCTGCTACTCGCACGATGCCAACCTGTGGCTTATCTTCATCTGGTTCTGCTAAACCTGGGGTTGGCTCGGTGGTTAGGGTGGCTGGCTTGGGATCTTAGGGTCTTGAGTTTGAGCCCTGTTTCTGCTGAATTAACACCAGGTGGGGTTGATTCGGCCTGTCATCCTTCTTAGGTTGGTGAAATAAGTACCAGTGTACTGGTGTAGCGGCACAGCATCAGCGGCATAGTCTTGCCCCCATAAAATTATCGCTACCCGGCAGCCAAGTTATCTTGTTCACCATATTTGCTTTCATTCGGAATAATTGTTATGCATTGTAAACATTTCATCATAGTCTTGTCCCTTAACCTTACCACACATGAATGAATCATTTTGAGATGTTTGGTGTTGTGAGAGGGAAGGCTAATGTAGTCACACTATGTTGTGTGCAACCCCCACCCCATATAACGTGATGTAATATCATCATGTCGTCATCTTGCGTCATGCAGAATGCTGGTAATATAGTGTTAGGCAGTACACACGTTACAGCGATGCACACACACACACACACACACACACACACACACACACACACACACACACCTGAGCAATTACCTGTACAACCAAATCGCTTTAAAATCCCAAACAGCTTCAGGTGTTCGCATGTTATAAATGTGTTCTAGCTTCATTTATTTTCATGGCAGTTGCTCTGATCTGGTGGTACTGTCAGTTCTTTCGGGCAACAATGGCTTCATTGATTACCAATGAAGAGCTGGCCATTATCAATTGTCTTATCTGTAGTTGCTGTGAATGAAGAACGGAAGCCTCACATGCTGGACAAGACCATGACTGAGAGAGACATCACCAGAAAGGAGTTTTGGCAAAGAGGATTGAGGACAAAGAAATACAAACTCCTTACGGATTGATACCGGATCATTGAATTTTTTTTTAATACAAAGTCGAGGCTCATGGAGGAGCTTGAACATAGACTGGATCGGGACGCAACAGAACAAAACAAAGAGCAGAACGAGGATGGGGGGAAAACACCAACAGCAGGGTTGAGCTACAGAGGAGAGGAAGACTTGAACAACTATGGAATGAGGGGTAGGGGAAGGAGGGTACAGAAGCAAACTCTCAGAAAGGAAAACAGGAAAGTTGGAAAGAGGTGGGATTGGGGAGAGTTAATGAGGTCATGTGATGTCAAAGCAGAGACAAAAGTGGCATGCTAACTAGCCAAGCCCTTTGAGAGTAGGCCTGACTTTAACAGGAGTGTAAATTCGACATTTCAACGCAACCAGGTGCGGTTTGACACGGAAAATTGGACGAAAACACGACCAGCATACCCAGGAATGAAAATAAAACAGTAAAACACAACGGATGCAGTCCAGGAAACTTAGCTTTGATCTTCAGGGAGGAACTGCTTGAACCAACATCACACCTGGAACCGGAAGAGGTTTCCCTAAACTTTGAAGAGAAAAGGAAGATGCCTTATGGAGTGGTTTACTGGGCGAAGAGAGACTGTCACTGACACTGTGATACCAAAAATACGTCACGACAAATTGCTTGTGACGTATCTCTTCGAAGTGGAACCTATCTCGATTGCAAGCAACTGAATGCAGAGATGCCTACATTTAAGCGATTCGTTGCATGCAACCAAGTTGCACAACTGATTGCCCAGGTGTAGACCCAACTTTGTAACCTTTTTTTGCAAATATATATTTAATTATTTTATACAGTGTTGAAGGTTCATGGAACAGATGCCACACAAACCATGCAAGCAGGTAGACAGAGGCACCAGATGACACACACCTTGACGTTCAGATAAACACAGGGCTTTCTGGGTATGTACCGGTGACGCCATATTTTACGTCACTTTCCACAATCAGTGGGGCAATTAAACAGAAACCTTGGTTTCTAGTCATGATCTTTGCAAAATAATTGAATTTAAAAATCACATTCAAGTATCTTTTTGAAATGAAAGTTTAAAACGGTAGAGGAGTTGAGGGGGGGCTAAAACATCTCGGCCTTCCCCCCATTTCCTTCCTTTTTCTGGATCCACACTATGACTCGACATGTGCAGGTGTTGGTTTGAAATGTCTTCGTGATGATGTCTCTGTTCGTTCCAAAATGTGAACATTTGATTCCTGATATTGACTCACTTGTGATTCCTATTGGGTCTTCAGCAGACCTTTCGCCCCGATTTGAATAGACTTTTCAAAGCATTGGTGCTATATTTTGTCAGCTCTGTAACAAAAGAATTGACTGGCATGATTGCCTGGAGGTACACACTCGCCTCTAACCTGTGTAGCCTGGGTTTGAATCCCGATTCAGGTATAAACTGTCATTCTGGTATTTCACAGGCAAGCTGATTCATCAATGTGTGTGTTGTCCCTCCAATGGATGTCAGATTGGGTGTCCCATCTGCCAGCATTAGTTGATCCCATGATGTCATTTGTGAGGAGTCTGTGAGCCATCGCCGACACCATGAACAAATTACAAATTCCTCCCCTTACTGTTGATGGGAAGACAATGGCAAACCACCCAGTACAACCCTTATCAGGAATCTGGTTCAGCAACACCGACGCTCTGTAACAGGGTATGGCACATCAGAATCAAAAGAACACGCAAAATTCTTGCCAATTCACGTCATTTCAGGAACTTTTTATTTTTTGTTTTTTTACGAGCGTTGGATACGGCTATCACGAGTTGAAGATATGTGGTGAGGAATTTGTTTGTAGGAATTGAGAGGGTGGTGCCATACCTGAATAGTTTATCACATTTTATATTTCCGAAAAAAATACACCGCTCCCTTTGGTAGCATTGACAAGTCCATGACCCGACCCTGGGTACTTACCAATATGTATGCAAAATTTGGTGGAGAACAGGCCAGCCATGTTTTCATATGTGATTTTCAGACGTACATTCATACATACACGTGTACAAAACAATAGGAACACCTGCTCTTTCCATGAAATAGACTGATCAGGTGAATCCAGGTGAAAGTTATGATCCCTTATTGATTGCACCTGTTAAATCCACTTCAATCAGTATAGATGAAGGGGGAGAAGACAGGTTAAATAAGGATTTAAAAGCTTTGAGACGTGGATTGTGTATGGCACACATTCAGAGGGTGAATGGGCAAGACAAAAGATGTAAGTGCTTTGGAACAGGGTATGGTAGTAGGTGCTGCTGGGTTTTCCACACTCAACAGTTTCCCGTGTGTATCAAGAATGGTCCACCACCGAAAGGACGTCCAGCCAGTGGTTGAAAATGGCTCATTGATAAAAAATTGGCCAAAGGAGGCAGACACGAATTGTACAGAGCAATAGACGGGCTGCAGTTAGTCAACTGACAATCCAGTACAACATTGGTGCTAAAAGACCCATAAAAGAATGCACAACTCGTGATATCTTGAAACGAATGGGGTATGGCAGCCGACGACCGCAGAGTTCCACTTCTTTCAGCAAAAAACAAGAACCGAAGGAACGAAAACACTGGACACTGGAGGATTGAATAAGATTGCCTGGTCTGATGAATCCCAGTTCCTGCTGTTTCACTGACGGAAGAACTAGGGTATGGAGAAAACCACATTAGTACGTGCATCCATCATGCTGTGTGTCAACAATGCAGGCTGGTAGTGGTGGTGTGATGGTGTGGGGTGGGTTTTCATGGCACACAGTGGGCCCATTGATAAAAGTGGAACAATATTTGAATGCCACAGAATATCTGAACATCATTGCCAATCAGGTGCATCCCTTCATGGCAGCAGTGTATCCATTTGTGAATGGATTTTTTCAGCAGGATAATGCCCCATGCCACAAGGTTAGGATTGTCCAGGAATGGTTCCATGACCATTTGACAGTGAATTCAGCTTACTGCATTGGCCTGACCAGTCACCAGATGTCAATCCAATTGAACATCTGTGGGATGAGATGGAACGAGCTATTCGGAGTAGAGATCCACCACCAGCCAACTTGACAACTGTGGGAAGCATTCGAGTCAACATGGGCCAACATCCCTGTGGAACGTTTACAACACCTTGCAAGGTCCATGCCCCGATGGATCGAGGCTGTTATAAGGGTAAAAAGGGGTGCAACTCAATATTAGGAAGGCGTTCCTAATGTTTTGTTCACTGAGTATACATACATAGAGAAAACGTGTGTGTATACATATACAATATACATACACATATAATACGTAGATACACACATATACGTGGAAGACTGAGCACGAGCCACCCGCTCGGGCAATGCCAGTGCAGCCCGCGACACGCCACCCCGCATCCGCAGGGGATCGGAGACGCGAGCCACCACCGCGACCACGCTCGTGGTGCACTGCCTGAAGCCGCCGAAAGCCACCTCCGCACCCGGGAATTGCGACTGAGGCGCGAGCCACCCCCGGGATGCCGGAGCGCGAGCACCACCCGCCCGGAGATGCCGCGAGCCGCGAAGCCACCCGCTCGGGATGCCGCGAGCGCGAGCCACGCACCGCTCGGGATGCCGGAGCGCGAGCCACCCGCCCGGGATGCCGGAGCGCGAGCCACCCGCCCGCGCGAGCCGCGACCGCCAACCGGATGCCGAGAGAGCCAGCCGAGCACCTCCGCGGGGCAGCAGTGCCGGAGCGCGAGCCACCCGCCCGGGATTCCGGAGCGCAGGCCACCCGCCCGGCATGCCGGAGCGCGAGCCACCCGCCGAGGGAGCGCGCCACATCGAGCGCGAGCCACGCCGCCCCGGATGCCGGAGCGCGAGCCACCCGCTCCGCCCGGAACCCGCATGCCGGATCCGAGCGCGAGCCACCGCCGGGATGCCGAGCGCAGCCACGACGCCCGCGCAGCCACCCGAGCCGGGACTGCCCAGCCACGGAGCGCGAGCCACTCCGCCCGGGATCCGAGCCGCCGCGCCCGCGAGCGCGAGCGCACTCGCCCGCGATGCCCGGAGCGGCGAGCCACTCGCCTGGATGCCGGAGCGCGAGCCACTCGCCCGGGATGCCGGAGCGCGCAGCCACATGCGCGCGAATCCGAGAAGCCAGGAGCACCGACCTCGCCCGGGATGCCGGAGCGCCGGACCACATCGCCCGGGGATGCCGCGGCAGCGGAGCCACTCGCCCGGGATGCCGCCGAGCGCGAGCCACTCGCCCGGGATGCCGGAGCGCGAGCCCACATCGCCCGGGACCGGAGCGCGAGCCACTCGCCCGCGGATGCCGGAGCGCCAGCCACTCGCCCGGGATGCCGCGGAGCGCGAGCCACTCGCCCGAGATGCCGGGAGCGCGAGCCACTCGCCGGGATGCCGGGAGCGCGAGCCACTCGCCCCCGGATGCCGAGCCGCAGCCACTCGCCCGGGATGCCGGAGCGCGAACCACTCGCCGGGGATGCGCGAGCGCGAGCCACTCGCCGGGATGCCGGAGCGCGAGCACTCGCCGGGATGCCGGAGCGCGAGCCACTCGCCGCGGATGCCGGAGCCCGAACAGACGCGAGCCACTCGCCGGATGCCGGAGCGCGAGCACTCGCCGGGATCCGGAGCGCGACCACTCGCCCGGGATGCCGGGGCGCGAGCCACTCGCCCGGGACGATGCCGGAGCGCGAAGCCACTCGCCCGGGATGCCGGAGCGCGAGCCACTCGCCGATGCCGGAGCGCGAGCCACTCGCCCGGGATGCCGGAGCGCGAGCCACTCGCCCGGGATGCCGAGCCGAGCCACTCGCGGGATGCCGGAGCGCGAGCCACTCGCCGGGATGCCGCGAGCGCGAGCCACTCGCCCGGGATGCCGGAACGCGAGCCACTCGCCCGGCGATGCCGGAGCGCGAGCCACTCGCCGGGATCGCCGAGGAGCGCGAGCCACATCCGCCCGCGGGAGCCGGAGCACGAACCACTCGCTCGGGATGACGTGGCGTGGCACTGCTATTGACAATGGGTGCTCAGCAAGCACTCCAATTAAATGGTTGATAAGGAATGGCTGGCCAGTCTGTGGCTGCGTACTATATGGGATTGCTTTAACTTGAAAGCCAGTCTTCACCGTGCATGTAGCAGTTGAAGAAATAAAATGAATTCATTCAAATAATGACATTATCCACAAAAGAGTTTCTGTTTAATGAAGATCAACCCTGGAGACATCGCAAAGTTTAATCGCCTATGAAATAAACATCGCAGATAATCTGCCACATTGCCTGCTCGTCTGTGCACATGTCACGTGGTACATCGGTTCGTGGTGCGCGCAAATGTTATAACTGTATTTTAAAACGTCCATTTTTCACCAGATTTGCTTTGATTTCCTGTAGAGTACCTCACAAAACCTCCAAAAATAGACACAGATCTGGCAGACGCTGTGAATAAGCGGCCCCTCTGGGGGACAGGGCGCAATGTGAAGCAATGAATGCATTAAATCTTACTCACAGAGTGCCCGCCCGACGGTTGGTCTTGTTCCAAACATGCAACACGTTCTTCTGACGCATACCTTTATTTGGGCAGTGTATAGGCAAGTGACAGCTCCATATAAGGGGGGAAAAAAAACAAAAACCCGGGTTACGTTCATGAAGCAAAAACATACCTAATGCTTATAATTCAAAACGCCTCACTACACTGGAAAACATGAGGACAGGAATACTGTACTGTAAATGGTGGGGACTTGTAATACCCTCCCGCTCTTGGAGGGCCGCACCCCTCCCCCTTACCCCCCTCCACCCACTCAAGACCACCGGCAAAGATAAAACACACCTACACATTAGTCAGAGTCGTGCTGATGCTCTGTAGCAAGTCTGGATGTAATTGGCCCAGAACTGTAGGAGGAGTAGTGCGACAAACAAACAAACAAATAAACCAATGTCACCCGCAGGGTGACCCGTATCTTGCCAAAAGGTGACCATGTGACGTATCTTGAAGGTCAACTGACGGTGAACAGAGCTGCTATCCCACCAGAGCGACTCCTTGAGGAATATCTGCCTACGAGAGATTCCGATGAGAATCGTTCTAACAGAGTAACCATGAAAAATATGCGTTTGCCTCGTAACGTCACAAAAGACGTCATAATGTCTCAAGCTTGACATATCTAGAAAGCACTCATGCAGGTGTTCATTTGAGGTACTACACACGATATGGTTCCTAAAACTTAAAATTTGACCTGGGGTCAAATATGTTTGACTTAGGCGCTAACCATGAAGGTCAAGGCCAATCGCCACAAAATTAATCAGCTGAGCGCCAGACATGAACTATATCCCATGAAGTTTGAAGACGATCCGATCAAATTAACTCAAAAAATAAGGTTTCGTCGACTCCCCCTGATTTGCGAAAAGTGACCTTGACCTTTGACCTTGACTCTTCAAATTTTAATGGCGCTGAAAGGGACCTCTATAGGCTCTGATATGCGAAGTTACAAAAATTTCCAATGAATAACTGTGCTCTGCAGAATTTTTTATACGTGATTACAGACAACAAACAACACAACAAACAAAAAAAAAAAACATACAAGCTGACTAACATATCTTGCAAAAACTTTGTTTTGGCAAGATAACAAACACACACCGGTCCGTGAATTATAGTCAGGATAGCTTAATGAAGCTGGTTAATTTTGGCACATTTCTAAATGTTTTGTTCATTCAATATAATTCTCCAAACAGTAGAAAATATAAGTTTAATGCTTTGGAAATTTCACATTTTCTTGTGCATCTGTGGAAAAGGAGGGAACTTAGCTATCGGCTTAGTTAAAAAAGTCGTTATTTCTTTAAATTATCAGATTTCACAACAGATATTGTCCTAAACCTGTTGACACTTATTTAGTCTGGACGATATCTGATCATCAAAACAGAAATAATATTTCGATTATATACTTTAATTAGTCTGTGAGAGTAGATTGTGGAAAGTCATATCATATAATGCATGAAATCACTCCAAGCTCCTACTTTGAAAACTATTTTACTTACAAAAGCGATGTATACAGAGTTTCGTAGCTATGATGAACAGGCATTTTTTTTCAATAATATGACTGAGA
>CM068963.1:1610519-1625292 GCA_035128595.1 Eptatretus atami
CGGAAGATATTTTGAGAAATCTCATATGCTCCGGGTGAAGGACTGTTATCGTTTTGTATCCACTTCCCGATATAACAAACTTGGTCATTTTATCATTATATTAAATAATGTATTATAAGTTTCCATGGACAATAAAGATGCCTCTATTCTTGTTTGTTGTGTCAAGTTGTAGTGGGTATGGGAATGAAGATGTGTGGTCGCTTGTTGTGAAATTGAAACTAAGGAGTCTTCTTCATCTTATTTAATTATGAGATAAAAATGTCTTTATATTGATGTTTATTAATTATTTTCATGTTCATCAATGGTCTAAAATGGGGCTTGATGCTTCATTAAAACCAATTGTTAATTTGTCCAGGCCTTCTATGGCCTAACAACAATAACAGTTCTATTAAACTAATTGTGATGGGTCATTTTAAAGAAACTAAACACTCTGAACCAAGGATACTTGAAAGGCCTGAAATAATGTGTTTCTCCTTCTATTCTTTCCTAACTTTTACCAGAAAGAATAAATCCCTATAATCAAACAGCTAGTTCAGCAGATTTCAATTATACTTTATCTCATTATTTCTCATATCCATATGGTTTTATCATATATTTGATTCATCCCTCACAGTTGAACCTTGTCTTCTCTTTGTTGAGAAGAACATAATTCCGGAGTTCAGTTTGACAAAAAGAGGAGAAATCGGCAGAATTCGAAAACCTTAATTCATCATTAAATCATAACCTTTTCATTGAACAAGATTGAAATATTGCTGATGTCTGTTGGAATGAGCCTGCTTTGGTTTTGAATCCGTCTGAATTATTGTTTGCAAGAGCATTCCACAATATTAATCAGAGAAGGGTCGATTCACTTCCATTTGTTGAAATAATCCCTCATCATATTCTAATTCTCCTATATGCTCTTAATTCTCCTCCGTCATTTGCTGACTTGAATCTTTTAAATTTGAGCTTCTAGGTATAATTTATTGTGGGACTGTGGAAACATCTAATATTTTTTCTTGGGAAAGTTTTTTTAAAGTGGTTTTAAAAAAATTTTCTCTTGTTTTCTTTCAAATGCTTCTTTCACCCGTTTAGTTTTTGCCTGCGTTTCTTCTTATAGTCTTCCTGTTTGTTTTTACAAATCTTTTTGAAAACCAACTCTTGATGTTCCCTAAATCTTCTTGCTCTTTCTTCTCGCATCCATTATATTAATTGAAAAAATTCATTTTAATTATTCTCATCTTGTTTCACAACATATATTTATATTTTTCAGTCGTGTGTTTATGTAATCCCCAAAATTCACTTTTACTAATATGTAGGAACAATTTGTCTCTTCCAAAAATTGTTATATCTAAATTGAATTTAAACTTGAATAAAATAATAAGTAATAGCATTGTTTTGATTGGAACGCGGGAAGTTGAAAGTTCGATATGACTAAGATAAATACATATACAAGAAAGAATGGTTCCCATCTTTTGTAGTAGACTGTACCATTACCGTTTGGTTTTTCTCTCATTAACACAATATTCAGAGAAAAAAAAAAAGATAACGAAGGTTCTTTTTGGATATTATCCAAATCTTGGAGAGACTGTATATCATCCGTAATCCTAAGGTATACAAGTTATCGGTTTTGATTCTTTTTAACATCTCTTGTTGTATCACAAAATAGTTGTATTATATCTCAATGTATATAATCAATTTAGGTTTTTAGAAGTTAAATAAACCATTATAATTCTTCTTTTTTGAAAGCCAAGCATTAACAACTTGTTGAGAGTAGTTGATACTCTGGTTGAAAACTCGACCTTTGTGAAAATATTTATTAAATTTCATATCTAAAGATTGGAGATGAGGAGCATAACTTTAAAATAAGCAGGTTTTTCCACATCCACTTGAAACCAACTGATGAGGCTTCTTAAATGAATTTGGCGAGATTTTCATGAGTAGTTAATTTTTATTCTTATTTTCCCAAAGGAGTATAAAAAATCATTCATTAATATATTTGAAACAACAGGTTATTTAATAAGTTATTTTGGCTTTTTTAGGAACTCTAATATTATATCCTAGTTCAGGTTAATTTCAAGTAATCCTTTTTATAATCTTAATTATTTTATTTAGCATATCTTGTGTTTGATATTTCCCTGAAAATCACATCATGAATAATATATACAGCAATCCTTTGAACATTTCTCTAATACGTTCAGTTTCTTCCTTGTAAAGAAAGGTGTGTTATCACCCTCATACTTTACATTCTTTCTCTAATCAATCTTGTAAAGTAATTCATTTTTGGTGTAAATCTAAAGAATTATTTTCTTTTTATATTTTTTATTATCATTAATTAGAGATAATCACAGAATATACATTGTTTATAGGCTTTTGACTCTGTGTTTAATCCCGTCTTTCACACGCAGGACAATTTCTCAAACTTGTCATATGGAGAATCAGGGAATTCAAGAGGCTCAAAACGAGTAAACTATTCATATTTATAGTAAAACTTTACTTAAACTAAAATTCATCTATACTTTCAGTTGCATATTGACTCATATTTAATAATATTACATCGATATCTATATACTTTTTTCATTACCAGATTCAAACTACACATTTTTTATATTAAAGGTAATTTTAAAATGATCCTTAACTACTATTGAACGAATGTCATTTCACCTGATATATTAACATCTTTATTTCATCAGGATTTACATCTTTAGGGTTGTTGAAAAAAAATACAAATTTCTCCTTGCATATTACAGATGGTCTTATCTTTTCTTTCTAAAGCTTCATCCATAAGGTTTTTGTTTTTTGATACTTTTTCGTTTCATTGCTTTTTCTAGTTTGAATAATTACCAAAAGGAGAGGAGAAACTTTTGTTAGAATACTTAATTGATGTTCTACCAGGTATACTAAAAGCCCTTCACTGAAGTAAATGAAAACTCATATCATCGCCATAATTGTTTTATCCAATAGTGTTATATTTATCTTGTCAATTTTACATCCTTGACATATTTCTCAGTATCTTTAACAATGAAGAGATTGATTGAAACTTGTCTTTTGTGTCTTGAAACATTGTATTTATTAAGTGAAAAAAGTTGAGGATAAAATGGTTTTAAAGCACAGATTCACCTGTAAAATAAACGAAATTTTCATCAAGAAAATTTAGTTTAAGCACAGATTCACCTGTAAAATAAACGAAATTTTCATCAAGAAAATTTTAGTTTAAGCAGGATTCACCTGTAAATCAACGAAATTTTCATCAAGAAAATTTAGTTTAGCACAGATTCACCTGTAAAATAACGAAATTTTCATTCAAGAAAATTTAGTTTAAGCAGAGATTCACCTGTAAAATCAACGAAATTTCCATAAGGAAATTTTAGTTTAAGCACAGATTCACTGTAAAATAAACGAAATTTTCATCAAGAAATTTTAGTTTAAGCAGAGATTCACCTGTAAAATCAACGAAATTTCATCAAGAAAATTTAAGTTTAAGCAGAGATTCACCTGTAAAATCAACGAAATTTTCATTCAAGAAAATTTTAGTTTAAGCACAGATTCACCTGTAAAATAAACGAAATTTTCATCAGAAAAATTTTAGTTTAAGCAGAGTTCACCTGTAAATCAACAAAATTTTCATCAAGAAAATTTTAGTTAAGCACAGATTCACCTGTAAAATAAACGAAATTTTATCAAGAAAATTTTAGTTTCAGCAAAGTTATTATATAATATGGGAATACAACGTACTGCGATGTTTGTAATCACGAATATAAACATTATAGAAAACACCTCCGAACCAACAAACACACATTTAATCTATTTCATAAATATCTCCTCTTGATTGGAAAGAAAACATTGTGATATCTGCTCAAAGGATGTTTTGAGAGAGTAGTTATAATAGACATCTTCAATCACAAAAACACAAGAAAAAATGAGTTTAAAGTAAAGAGGACTATCATATTGAAAACATGAGTGGGCATTAAAGGGATATAAAAATAAGGATTTTTCATGTGGAGAACCCGGTACATCATCAATAGTGAATCAATTGAAATAGTGAACTGATGTGTGAAAAGTTATTAAAAAGACATTAAAAGAAATGAAAACTTTAAAGTTTATAGGAGTGAAAATGAATATGAAAAGACAAGAGAAGAACAAACTCCTTATATGAGAACAGATCTTCATTTTATAACATCATTTCAAGATTTTTGAATAGTGGGGTTATGAAGAACTATCAAGACAAGAAGGAGGATGTTGATAATACAGTGGTAGGAAGTGGATTCAATATTAAAAAAATCATCTTTTTAGATATACACATTCTAAAATCAAACCCTCTTAAAGCTTCTTCTATATTGAATTACCAAAAGAAAAAAAACTAAAGAAGGCAGTTGTTAATATTAAGAACAATGATAATAAAAATGTTTTCTCTGGTCTGTTCTGCTCACTTACATCCACCAAAATGTAATTCAGAAAGAGTAAAACAATATATGGAAATATGAGAATACCTTGGACATTAAAGATTTTAAATTCCAAATGCCACTAACAGATATTCTAAATTGAGAAAAAGAAATAATCTTCTATTAATGTATAGGATTAACGGATACAAACAAAGTTCAAATTATTAAAAATTTCAAAAACTTAAAAAATGAAGAACACACATTGATCTTTTATATTTAGTGTTGGAAAGAATTCACATTACACATACATCAATAATTTATCAAGATTAATCTCTTCTCAGGTATCAGAACAGCAAACAAAATATATCCTTGTAAGCGATGTCTTAATTCATTCATACAAAAGAACGATTAGAACAACATTCAAAATATTGTAGTAATCATAAATAGCTGTAATTACAATGCTTAAACCTGGTGAAAAGATTTCTTTTGAAGATTATAATAATCTATCATGCACCCATTTGTAATATACGCTGATTTTGAAGTGTATCCTTAAAAAGAATAAATACTGCTTCTCCTAATCCAAAAGAATCATATACAAATAAATATCAAAAACTATTCCTTGTGGCTTCTGTTATTATATCAAATCATCTGTTGGAGAAAACTATAATAAACTTGAACATTATCGTTGGAAAAAATGTTCAAAAGAGTTTGTAAAACGATTAGAAAAGGATTGTATAAGACTAACTAAATTAATGAAAGAAACAATGAACCGATGAAATTAACAAAGAAGAAAAATTAGAATTTAGAAGAACATATCTGTCATATTTGTAGAGGAAATTGAGGAGCTAAAGTTAGGGATCATTGTCATCTTACTGGTAAATATAGAGGTCCCGCTCATTCCTGTTGTAATCTTAATTATAAATACTTCTTTTATTCCAGTCTTTCTTCACAACAGCGCCAACTATGATACACATCTATTTAGAAATGAACTTCAAAAAACACCGGGAATATTTCTGCCATAACAAACACAAATCAAAAGTATATTTCATTTGCAAAAATGATATTCACAAAACCTATAACTCGTATTAGGTTCTAGATTCTTACAAGTTTATGGGAACACCACTAGCCAACCTAGCATCAAATCAAAGCTCCACAGGCTCTTTTCCAAATCTTAATTCATTCTTTCAAAAGAGGAAATTCTAACTAAAGAGGAAATTCAGATTAAAAAGAGAATTCAAAGTAAAGAGGAAATTCTAATTAATGAGGAAATTAATGAAGAAATTCTTACTGAGATGAAATTCTAATTGTAAAGAAAATTCAAACAATGAATGAAATTCTAACTAAAGAGGAATTCTGATTAAAGATGAATTCTGATTAAAGAGGAAATTCTAACTCGAGAGGAAATTCAAACAAGGAATGAAATTCAAAGTAAAGAGAAAATTCTTACAAGGAAGGGAATTTATCCTTATGATTATATGAATTCATTTATGAGATTTAAAGAAACACAACTTCCTTCAAAGAAAGTTTCTATAATACCTTTATGAAGAAGAGATAAGTGATAAGGAATATAAACACGCAAAAGAAATTTGGAAAATATTTAAGATAAAGAACCTTGGAGAATATCATGATTTGTATCTAAAACAGATGTTTATTGTTAGCTGATGTGTTTGAAGCATTTAGATCACTCTGTCATATAAAAATTGTTATGGATTAGATCCTGCCACTATTTCACAGCTCCTGGTTTAGCTTGGAGTGCAATGTTGAAAATGACAAAACAAGATATTGATTTAATCAGTGATGTAGATATGCTTTTGATGATTGAGAAGTCTAAGAGAGGTGGAATATCACAAGTATGTTCAAAAAGATATGCTAAAGCAAATAATAAATATCTTCCAAATTATAAGAGTGAAAAAGATAGTAATTATTTGATGTATTTTGATGCTAATAATTTGTATGGATGGGCAATGTCTCAATCTCTACCTTATGGTAAATTAGAGTGGGTGGAAGAAAAGGATTATGAAAAGGCTTTGATGAATATCGTTATTTCTTCTCAAGAGGAATTGAATGAGGAGGAAGAAGGTTATTATTTTGAAGTTGATTTGAAGTACCCAAGTAATCTTCATAATAAGCATAAAGATCTCCTTTTGCATGTGAGAAAGAAACCCCAAAGAAAGAATGGTTAAGTGATTATCATAAAAGTTTTTAATATTAAAGGAAAATCAACAGAAAAGTTTATAACAACATTTTATGATAAAGAGGGATATGTTTTGCATCAAAGGAACTTGAAGCAATATTTATCTGCTGGGTTGAGAGTAGCTAAATTCATAGAGTTTTAAAATTTAAACAAAGTCCTTGGATGAAAAAGTAATATTAAATTCAATACAGATATGAGAGCAAATACAAAAGTAAAATTTGAAGAGGACTTTTATAAATTAATGAATAATGCGTATTTGGAAAGACTATGGAAATGTTAGAAACAGGCAAAACATTAGATTCGCAACATCTTGGAAAGAAGCTTCTAGATTGATAAATAAACCAAGTTTTGAGAGAGAAGAGGTTTTTTCAGAGAACTTTTCTGCTATTCATATGAAAAAGGAAAGTATTGTAATGGATAAACCAATTTATATTGGAACAGCAGTTCTTGATTTATCAAAGATATTGATGTATGATTATTTGTATAATGACTTAAAGAAAGAGTATGGTGAAAATGTTTCATTGTTGTATATGGACACTGATAGCTTTATTCTAGATATAAAAACTGATGATGTTTATAACGATATGAAGAAAAATATTGGAGTGTATGATACAAGTAATTTTAGTAAGAAGAGTGAGTTATTTTCAAAAAAGAATGAAAAGGTTATTGTAAGTTTAAGGATGAGTTGGGTGGAAAAGTAATGAGTGAGTTTATTGGATTGAGAGCAAAGGCATATGCTTATAAGTATGGTGATCAGATTGATAAAAGGTTAAAGGGAATAAAGAAATATGTAATAAAGAAATCAATAACTTTTAGAAATTATTATAATTGTTTGATGAATAAGAAAGAAGAATATAGGAAAATGAATACAATAAGAAGTTATAAACATAAGATATATAGTGAAGAAGTAAATAAAAAGGCATTAGGAGCCTTTGATGATAAAGAGATTTATTTTAGAAAATGGAATAGATTGTGTTCCATATGGATATTGTATGATAGAGTGAATAGAATAGATTGTGTCCATATGGACACAAGTTTTAACGATGGGAAGATGGGTTAGGGTTTTTAAGGGCTACCGCCACGTTTTCACGGTATATAAATGGTCGAACCAAGTATTAATCAAACTAAAGAGTGAGAGAAATCTCAGTCTTGGTATATAAATGGAAAACATAATGAATGTGGAAAATATCAAATAAGTCTTATTGAAAAAATAACTAAAACAAAGGTAAATAAAACAAATAAGCGAATCAATTTAAAAACCAATGAGTTAGAGGATGTAAAGAAAATAATAAATATCCTTGAATGGACTGAAAAATTTGATGGTTATCAATTGAACAATGGAAAAACAATTTACTATAATCTCAAAATGATATGCAACTCAGGAGGTGGTCAGATGAGATCATTAAGAGAAGTATATCATTTCATAATGGCACAAAAGGGGTATCTTGAAAATATAAAGATTCAAATGTTTTGTTTTTAATATTTTAGATGGGGATTATTGTGCAAAGAAAATTAAACTATTGAAGGAATTTGAGAATGAACAAATCTTTATAGGTTCAATGTGTGAGCTAAACAATATACATTGGTTATTTGAATAGCTAGGCTCCCTAGGTTAAAAAGGGGAGACAAACAAATATACCTTGGGATAAAAGGGGTGTAATTTTAGGGGAAAAAAATGTGAATCGCTGACTGAAAATCCCCCATTCATTTACATGGGGAAAAGTGAGCCAGAATCAGTATATCCACCCTACTAGTATATATGAAAAATTTGGTAGAGATTGGCCTAGCCCTGCTTTTTTCTATGATTTTCAGACATACACTCACACATACACACGTACAAACAGTGCCTTCAGAAAGTATTCACACTCTCGCTCAAAATCAAACTTTGTGGTATGGTGGGCTGCTTTAGAACCACGAACGCCACTCAGTTAACCGCGAGTTCCAGTGTCCACCGTCTAATTATGCCGGTCACGTGGTTTCCTGAACACGGAGCGCACCCTCTGCAAAGCACCAATCTTATCTTGATTTGATCTTAATTAGGGTGGCCGAGTGGTTAACCCGCTGGTGCGTGCCGACTATTAATTATTGGTCAATTTGTGTGGTAATTACCTCCCAGTCTATCTAGGTTCGGACAATGCTGGATCAATAGAAGGAAAGGACAAGCACAGACAGCTTGGAACGTCAACAAAGGAATTTATTAATAAAGAAAATAGATAAATAAAAATCAATCAAAATAATTGTAAGCAAATAAATAAATAATCAATCAGGCACTGAGAGAAAAATGGACAAAGGGCAAATGCTTATTTCTATGCCTTGCTTAACAATTAAACACAGACAAGGGTACCCAGCAGATCATTCAGCGGGGAAGAGAAATCGTCTCACTCACCAAATAGAAGTCGTACGTCAAATAAAAACGTCTGAAATGTGTGAGCGTGCCTTGTCCGTTGCCAGCGCTCAGCCTTGCCGTGCACCCACTCGTAAACAGGCTTGAACGCCAATCGACGTCACCCCCAAGAACCAGGGACGCCAAGAATCAGGAACGCCAAGAGCAGGTCTCGAGAGGAAAGAGCATTAACAATCCGAGCGTCACCCACCGCCAGGAGCCACCAGGAGCCACAACCGACGGACAGCTGTTAGGAGCTGTGAGGCGCTGAGGCTGTCACCAACTCACTGGTGCCGACTGACTGGAAAAGCCATCTGACTGGACTCAGACTGACTGGACTCAGACTGACTGGACTCAGACTGACTGGACTCAGACTGACTGGACTCAGACTGACTGGTAAAGCCGTCTAACTGGTACCGACTCGCTGACACCAACTGACTCACCAACTGACCCACCAAGAACGGACCTCTCGTCCTCTTTTTATTTTTTTTTTAAGGCGGCCCGTCTGGCGGGCGCAGACTCCAGCCAAATCCACCCCGTCCGCTTTGCGAATCGTTGCCGTGACAACCTGCCTGTCCCGCGATCACTCCTAGCCCACAACGCTATGCCTGTGGTGCTGGAACGAACGGCAAAAAGCAGCCATTTGTCAGAATTACCGAGCGAAACCGTTGAAGCGCTCATAAACGCCAACAATTATCACCTCAATGTTCAGCCCGATATGAAAAATAGCCAGTTAGCGTCCATAGAGCTGCTGACGCGGTGTCAAACGTCGATGGAAAAAGGTGGGTGTCGATCCTCTGTTGGGCTAACGGCTATCTCACGCTGTGTGAATGTGTCTGTCATAAAGAGAAAAAGGAGCTTTCCATAAGAGCGGGAATCTATTCTTTACCCTTCTCAACGCATAACATTTGAATCCCACCAGACATGGGGATAGGTCTATCCTGGAAATGATTTAGGGAATAACTATCTGAGGACCTGGATTTGTATGCATTCGTCAGATCGGATTCTGAAATCCGTAACATTACATACAGATACATACAAAGATCAACACATACTGTAATATACATACAGAGAATCGCTTGGTTAATATCGGAGGATGAAATGCCGGTTTGTTTTTCATGTCAGACAAAGTTAGCTTGTGTACTCCATCTCCTAACAAGTCTCTACCACATGTCATCATGGAAAAAAAAAAATCATGTTTTGTCCGTTACTCATTACAACCTTCCCGTGCCTTGAGATAATAGGTAAAGAGTGCAGGACATAGTGTTCAGGGTGGGTTGAGGAATCTTTGTTAAGCCTGCCAACATATGCAGGTTTTTTATGTACAGTCAAGGTTGGACACAACCACCAGTGACTTGTTGTGTGTGTGTGTGTGGTGTGTGTGTGTGTGTGTGTGTGTGTGTGTGTTGTGTGGTGTGTGTGTGTGTGTGGTGTGTGTGTGTGTGTGTGGTGTAATGACGTTGGCCGGTGTATGCCCATCTGATGCTTTTGATGCATCATATCTGAAATGCACCTTTTGAACTTTTTGTACTTCAAGATCGTCGTTGTTTCTGTTTATTTACAGAGTTTTTTTCAGTTCTCTGTTGCGTTTCCCTTCATGTATTTGCAGCATGTAACACCACTCATTGGACGCTTCGTACCCTTTGCCGCAGTTGCAGCAGCTAACTGCATAAATATCCCATTCATGAGACAAAGGTAGGTCTTTCTGCTGTCGACCTAGCCCCATCTCAAGAAACAGGCTGCCAGATGAGTTGTTGCCTCCCCCTCCCCCACCATTATCTTATTGGTGCTCTGACGAAAAGTGAATGCCTGACATGTCAGCTTCTCCTTGCTTACTATGGTGGTTGGTGTATTTCAATCCAATTTGTTGATTCTATTGTTCTAGCTGGCCATCCATGCATAATAACACGAGACTTCACAGTTAAAATTAGTTTTCCATTCATTTACCCCAGAGGTTGCTGAAGCCCGAAAGCATTCTTGATGCATCTACGACAAATATTGTATATTGGGATGCTCAATCATTTGAAAGTATGCAAGAATAATTTTCTAAGTGAAACATGCTTTAATTCGATGCCTTGCCCTAGGCTGGCAGGATGGCCTACAGGTATGCACACTCACCTCTAAGTTTGAATCCCGACCCACATATATATATATATACATACTGCCATCATGGCGATTCACGGCCAGGGTGCGAGGCATCAATGTGTGGTGCCGTCCCTTGGATGGACATTAAACTGGGCATCCCGTGTGCCGGCATTCGTCGGTGGACCTTAAAGATCCCACGTTATTCCTTTGAGAAGAAGAGGCGAGCTATCCCTGGTACCCTAAACAAATTACTAATTCCTGCCTGCGCTGCAGGTTGCAAGTGGTCTGATCTTCTTGGAGTTCCCTTGACACAAAATACATGCTTACTATCTTAGTGGCGTTTATTTTTTGTTGTTGTATACATTGTCGAGGCTCATATAAGAGCTATAAAGTAAACTTCTGCACAGTAAACAAATTGACTAAGTGGTTCATATGTTTCATGTGAAAGGCCTTCAGATACGAAGGGTAACCCAGGTGATACTTTGTAGTATGTAATGCATCATGAGTGCCCATCAAAAGTAAGTTCATGTGTTGGTCTAATTTGTGTGATATACATGGGATATGCACGGTTGAGCATCACCGAGTGTGCCTCGCATCACAGGGAGTTGAAACACGGTATCCCTGTGTTTGACGATCATGGAAAACGACTCGGAGAATCTGAGAAAGCGGCGCAACAGGCCATTGGCCAAGTGATCGTTTCCAGGATCGGCATGGCAGCACCTGGCATGGGTAGGCCTCAATTCAACCATTTCCCACCTCAAAGTCCTTTTCAGACAACATGATACTTTCTGTTCAACATATTCATTCTTCGATGGTCCAAATTTTTTTTTGTTATAATTTGTTTCCTATTTTTTTTTGGTATTATTTGTGGAGTGAAATATTTTTTCTCTCTGTGTTAAAGTTGTCGCATGGTTACAGATTGTTTTTGTTTTTTTACGTTCAGAAGAGTGATATCTACAATTAAGTAAACCGTAATGATGTAGTCTGGAGTCACGTCTCGGTTATTTTGAAACTGATGCATGTTCACATCTTTAGATTATCCGGTAAGCGACCAGTTCATGTCGGTGAGATGGCAGAGCACAAATGCATGACTTCCTGCTCCTTGATTGCAAGGTGGATGGAGTGAGGAACCATATGGCATTGGAAAAACATTTGGAACTTGGATGCCATCTTCATAGTTGATAGCTACAGGATGGCTTTGCTCCGTGACCTTTAATTTGGATCTGAAATATTTGCATGCAAGCTGCTCCTTTTAGTCCATAAGCCAAGACCCAATTTTTCACTTTTTGGGACCATTTTGAGGGGCAAATGTTGATGTTTTATATCATCCTATGACATCTGTAGATGACAAAATACCATGCTGGCATTGTTAGAGTGGCAGCTAATTGTTAAAAACTGGGTCAATTCCAAATAGCGTTCAAAAATGCAATCTTTTTTGAAAAATAGTTCGCTGAGCTACAAGTCATAGTTTCCGCTTGTGTTTTTGGATATTTGGCGTAATATTTGATCTGAGGTAGTGAAGTATCTCCTGGGTTGTGTTCCCAGATCATGTTCGATGAACCAGTTCAAGAGTGGTGACCAAAGAATGACGATTGTAGAGAAACAAAAATGGATCCCATTTTCACCATTATTTGCACATTTTTTTATTTTTATGATTTATTGGAAATACAGTATAGCACTGCCTGTGGCTTACACCGTGACATATCAAAAAGATGTTCATGCAAGCCCACATATCCACGTTTAGAATTCAATTATATATCCATCAAGTTATGACCACACAAATCGGTTCAATTCACAAATGTGTAATCTATAATAGTGTGTGTGTGTGTGTGTGTGTGTGTGTGTGTGTGTGTGTGTGTGTGTGTGTGTGTGTCCCCTCAATAAGTCCAAATCCTAGTGGCCCCAAACTTTGCATGCATACAAAGGAAACTCCAAGGAAGTACATGAATGAAAAGTTGGTGTTTTGGGTTAATTAAAACACCCCCTTGAGAGATAATTAACGGCTTACCTTCATGAAAGGCTTATCCTTGGTCAGCCCAACTTCACCTCACAGGGGTCTTAACTGACATTTGGATTCGGCCTACTCAAAAAGCCTTGCCTTGGAAACACGATCTACTCTCTCAGACTAATGAAAGGATATAATCAGGTTAAAAATAAAGGTTTGGGAGGAAAAATAAATTAGAGGATTAGAATGAGTAAAGTGAAGAGAGAATTCAAAAATGTTTTCAGTTGGCAACAAAGCAATGAATCCCCACATTACGGAAGGATGGCCGAGAGGTACGCACACTCGCTCGAAGCTGTAGAGCCTGAGTTTGAATCCCAACCCAGCTATAAACAGTCATCCCGGTGTTTCACAGGCAGGGTGATTCATCAATGTGCGTGCTTTCCCTCAGATAGACGTTAAACTGGGCGTTACATCTGCTGGAATTAGTTGGAGGTTTAAGATCGCTTTGCGGTATCCTTCGTGAAGAGTAGGTGAGTTATTCCCGGCTTCCTGGCCAAATTCCAAATTCCTGCTCTAACCTACAGAGGCACTGCATCAGCAGCACCGCCCCAACCTCAGACAATGATGCTACTCACATCTTTGTGCTGCACAGGAAAAAAAGATGACCAGACCCCTATGTGTCGTATTTTCTTATAATAATATTATTTTAATTAATTCACTCTTTGAAAATTTCCCACTAATTTTTTTTTCTCTCAGGAACACATTCCCCATTTAATACATTCAGTCAATGGGATTTGGAAATTTGATTTAATCGATGTCTTCCAGGAATGCATCTACGATGTAAAGAGGTGTAGGTGTGTGTGTCGGTCAATGTCTCCTCCATAACTCCAAAACCACGAAACCTAGCAGCCAGTAACTTTGCATGCATACTAAGGTTTCCATGTACGTGACAAGTTTGTCGGTTATCTCAGTCATCAAGATTACACGGGGTTCCGGAAACAGATCAGACCTAATAAATGCAAACAAACTGCAATTCTCGAGTATCCCGCTCAACATCTGTGTACTCTTGGTCCACACCATCAAAGGGAACTCTGGGTCTTATGTAGTCTCGAGTGTAACGTGTTATATGATAGTTTGCCTCAGCATCAACCAACTCATGAGATGTAAGAGCTTTTAGATTGTTAATTTGTCGGCTTCATATTGATCTGAAAGTGTTCAAAAAGAATCAAAAACCAATAAACCAATAACATCAGCTTGTGCGCTTACCAGAACAATCGCGCAAAAGATCAATCGACTTGATGTACTTCTGTCGCCATCTTTGATTGTATCATCTCACATAGATTAAAAACAACAAAAATGAAGGTTATTGTATTACTGATATAGAACATAGATTCCAAATTTCAATACATTTGGCAAAAAAAAAAACTTTGCATTAGGATCGATTCCTAACGATATATCCATCATGCAGGAATAACGCTTATTGCAGGGCACCATCTTGGATTTACCTACTTTCCGCCCCCAAGTTGCCAATCTGATATTGCCAGTAAATTTTTGTTTTTTTCCCATAATCTACACACGTAAAGGAACGAAAAAAAACTGCTATGGTGTTTTGTCCTTCAAGATGGTATCAGTGAGTGACCTAGCTCATGGACCATTTGTGGGAACCGCACTCGTGTCCCACGCCATCATGGTTCCTGGCATAGATCAGATTTTAACCTTTGGTATTGTATTATTGGTAACATTTCTAATGCATGAGAAAGGCATGGCCGTTTTTATATTTAATTTAATGAGAAGGTTGTTGGTTT
>CM068963.1:1652764-1666762 GCA_035128595.1 Eptatretus atami
TCCGAGTCTGACGTAGATGATATTGAGGAGGAGTAATTTGCCATAATAGTAAGTACCAGTCCATCAGGTTACAGTCCACTGAGAACCAGTCCATCAGGTTACAGACATGCCAGAACAAGGCTATTGAAGAAGAGCCGGTAGGCAAGAACAGCGGATTCGAGATCTGACGTAGGATTGATATTGAGGGAGAGTATTTGCATATTAGTATAGATACAAAAGCCCATGGCATGCTTCAGTGTGCTATTTACAGGACTTGTATATTAATGTGACAATTACTGTCATCATTTTTAGTGACATTTAGCATTTCCATGTCCCCAAATTTGACATTTTTTAAATTTTCTGAATTTTTCGATTGGGTGTGGCTATTCAAGAAGTGTAACGACCAGCTTAAGCTTACCAGTGTTGCAAGGGTTCATATGAAAACATAAACTAGAGACATGTAGCAAGCTAAAAACACCGAAGAGAATTAGTCACCCGGGTGGTACGATATCCCAAAATTCGGGTCTTGGCTCATGGACTAATAGTTGCCCACAGCCATACAGTTTGGCGCATTTATATCTGACATATTTGTTATCATTTTGGTGGGAAAAGGTAAGGAGGGAGGAGATTGTGGCCATACTCTGTGCAGAGCGTTTGGTGCTGCCTAAGCAGTCTCCTTGGCTATGGGTACAATGCCAACCCGGACGGGTCCACTCCGACACAGTATACCAGCAAGCTGGCACTCATTTTGCCGACTTCGGAGCGATGACAAGGTCAAGTTACCCACTTGGTATTAATTCAACAGCTGAGTGGGATTTGAACTCAGGACCCGAGGATCCAAAGCCCACCACCCTGACCATTAAGCAACACCAGGCATAGGGCGTAGTAAGTAAGGGCGTAGTAAGTAAGGGCGTAGTAAGTAAGGGCGTAGTAAGTAAGGGCGTAGTAAGTAAGGGCGTCGCTAACATACATTTTTTTCCGAGTGTGGCAGGAGATACCTGAAAGTTTTGAATGATGGAACACTTGACCTCGAGACGAGTATTCACCTGCATGGATCGAAGAATTGAAGGCAAACATCACTGCAACCATTGCTCAAGACGCATTGCATGCAGTAATGAACAATATGCCGATTCATTTTTGGGAATGCAACAATTCCAACGGGCCCCATTTGTCAGATGTAATGTTCAAGTAACTGCGTTATGCCTCAGCATAATCGCTGATCGGTGTACTTTCCAAAAGATGCTATAAGCAGGATTTATGTTATATATTTTTTTTACAGCACTAATAAATGTGTCAGATATATATGCCCCACCCTCTATAATCATGCACAGATCTATTTTTTCATGTCAAATTCGTTTAACAACTCCCAACAATTCTAAATGGGATCCGATCCCAAAATCATTTGACATGCCTCATGCCCAGATATTGATGCATATAAATGCCAAATAGGAACAAAAAAAATGCATCCATTCATTTCCGAGTGGAGACTCCGGATGGACGAACAGCACGCAAAAAGTAACAGCTCAGCCGGCCTGGTTGGGGACTCAAAAAAACCCCCTCAATTCCTTGAGTCGTGTTTTAAATCTCACAATTTCCAGGTAGTGGAGTTGTGTTCTAAATCCCCCAATTCCCAGGTCGTGGAGTTGTGTTTTAAATCCCACAATTCCCAGGTAGTGGAGTTGTGTTTTAAATCCCACAATTCCCAGGTAGTGGAGTTGTGTTTTAAATCCATCAATTTCCAGGTCGTGGAGTCGTGATTTAAATACATCAATTTCCAGGTCGTGGAGTCGTGTTTTAAATTCATCAATTCCCAGGTAGTGGTGAGGTAAATAATTTTAAATTTTTAATAAAATAATAGTGGTGAATAAATTTATTATATTATACCCAGTGAGGTGACATTTGTTGAACTCCCTGGACTCGTGGAATCTGCTTGTCAGACACTACACCGCTGTTGTCTCGGAGACGACTTCAAAGTTCCCATATCCTCGCCGGTACATGATCGAGAAGGCAACTTGCCCGTTCCTACACACTCTACTCTTCAAGTACCACATTGACCTTCACAGCTTGGGGTTCCAATCTTCAGCATCTTTCACACAACTTCACCTGTGGACTCGGGTTCCTCTCCATACTTAAGTGACACAAGGCTTGCTTTCACCTCATGAGGATTTCAAAAACGAGGAAGGGGGCGGGGAGAAGTGAGAAGGGGCGGGGAGACGAGGAAAGGACGGGGAGAGCGAGGAAGCGGGGGAGCGAGGAAGGCGAGGAGCGAGGAAGGGGGAGAGAGAAGAAGGCGGGGAGAGCGAGAAAGGAGGCGGGAGAGCGGAAGGAGGGGAGACGAGGAAGGAGCGGGGAGAGGAGGAAGGGGGGGGAGAGCGAGGAGGAGCGGGGGAGCGAGAGAGCGGGAAGGAGGAAGCGGGGAGAGCGAGGAAGGAGGCGGGAGAGGAGAGGAGGGAGAGCGGGAAGAGGGGAGAGCGAGGAGAGGCGGAAGGGAGGAGGCGGGAGAGAGGAGGAGGCGGAGAGAGCGAGGAGGAGGCGGGAGAGGGAAGGAGGCGGGAGAGCGAGGAGAGCGGGGAGAGCGAGGAAGGAGGAGGAGAGGAGGAAGGAGCGGGGAGAGCGAGAAGGAGGGGGAGACGAGGAGGAGGGGGAAGCGAGGAAGGAGCGTGGGAGAGGAGAAGAGGGGAGGGAGGCGAGGAAGAGGGGAGGGAGAGAGAGAGGGGGAGGGAGAGCGAGGAGAGGGGAGGGAGAGCGAGGAAGAGGGGAGGAGGAGGGAAGAGGGGGAGGAGGCGGAAGAGGGGAGGGGAGAGGAGGAAGAGGGAGAGGGAGAGCGAGGAAGAGGGGAGGGGAGGCGAGGAAGAGGGGAGGGAGAGCGAGGAAGGGGGGAGGGGAGAGCGAGGAAGAGGGGGAGGGGAGGAGCGAGGAAGAGGGGGAGGGGAGAAGGAGGGGGAGGAGAGCGAGGAAGGGGGGAGAGCGAGGAAGGGGGGGGAGAGCGAGGAAGGGGGGGGAGGCGAGAGAAGGAGGGGGTGGGAGAGCGGGAAGGGGGGGGAGAGCGAGGAGGGGGGTGGAGAGCGAGAAGGGGGGTGAGAAGGAGGAAGGGGAGTGAGAGCGATGCTAAGGGGAGTGAGAGAGCGAGCAAGGGGGGGAGGGAGCGAGGAAGGTGTGGAGAGATCAAGGGGGTGGGAGACGAGCAAGGGGGGTGAAGCGAGGAGGGGGGTAGCGAGAGGGGGTAAGCGAGGAAGGGTGGGAAGAGGGAAGTGGGGGGGGGGAGGAGGAAGGGGGTGGGAGAGGAGGAAGGGGGTGGAGAGGAGGAAGGGGGTGGAAGAGCGAGGAAGAGGGTGGGAGAGCGAGGAAGGGAGTGGGAGAGCGAGCAAAGGGGGGAGGGAGGAGGAAGGGGGGAGGGAGGAGCGAGGAAGGGGTGGTAGAGCGGCAAGGGGGTGCGAGAGAGAAGGGGAGCGATGTCGTTATCGTCGGGGGGAGGAGAGCGTGCAAGGAGGGGGTGAGAGAGTGAGCGAGTTTTAACCCAAGTTTTCAAGGCTGAATACCAGCTCACAGTTTGTACGTGAGTCAATATTATAACCCAGGCTAGACAGCTCAAAGGTGAGTACACCGACCTCTAAGTTATCCTGCCGGCCATACTCTTCATAACACCTAATATATTCAACAAGCATTTTTCAAAAGTGTCATGGGTAACCTCTTGCAAATGCAATCTGCTTCATTTAAACTATTGGGATGCATAGATAAAACTAGAACGGCACTCTCTGACATCACGTCGTCGACTGATACGCCTCCACTCACATCATTACATCATTATACGTACTTGTCCCAAGTTTAATTTGAATCCCTTCAGCTGTTCTCCAGTATGGCATTTTCACCTGACATGACCTTTGACATCTTGACGTCAAAATCGAATCAGTTCATCTTTACATCATCATACGTACTTGTACCAAGTTTGATTGGATCCCCTCGGCTGTTCTTAAGTTATCGTGGTAGCAAAAACTTATCACAGATCCGGACGGACGGACGGACCAAAAAATAATTCCTCTGGCGACTTCATCTGCGGAGGCAAAAAAATGACTCCTTTCCAACAAGGGTAATATAAAATGAACTTAATTTCTGACTTACCTGAAAAAAATCCATGATTTGGAAAGATGTGTTACAGGACTTCAACTCTTCTTCTTCTTCTCTCGGCTGCTCCCGTTAGGGGTCGCCACAGCAGATCATCCGTTATGATCCGCATAGTGATTTGGCACAGGTTTTACGCCGGATGCCCTTCCTGACGCAACCCTGGTCGCCTCTTACGACACAGGGATATGGTACACCTATTCTAGCCGGGGCATACACCGGGCCCAGTACACTGGTACTCACTTCGCCGACCTCGGAAGGATGGCAGGCTGAGTCAACCTCCTGGTGTGTATTAATTCAAGCGGCCAACGAGGCTTGAACTCAGGACCTTTTGGATCCCAAGCCGCTACCCTAACCACTACGCCAACACCAGCCTTGTTACAGGACTTCAACATGGTACACAAATGATGTCAATCATAGAGAAGGCCTCCACGAGAAGATGAATAAAGCAAAGACAGAACTTAAGATTTTAAAAGTATATATTCAAACTCAAACATTCAAACCTCCTTTTAATTTACAAAAGGCAACATTATTTTGAAGGAGGCAGGTAGGACTCCACATAGTTTAGAGTATTTGATTAGATTTTACATCATCGTTCACAAACAAAGGGGATTTCTGAACAACTAAGCTGCTCAGGTCCAAGGATACATGCTGTAACATCGAATGTCTTGTACCAGCTACGAAAGATCACTTCCCCTTACAACGAGGAGAGCACCTACGAGATCACCCATTGATGACAGGTGTACGTGTTAATCAGCAAAATCATTGCTTTCAATGTGTATTCAATGAAAGCACCTTGTGAAAGTCTGAGGGAAGATGCTCCTTCAACGTCGATCGATGCTTACAATCTCACATTGGAGGAGATTACAAACAGACAGACATAATATTGGCTCCAAAGTATGCTCTTTTAGTGCTGTGTTTGGCGAAGTGCAATTTGCAACTTGCAAAATGTGCAACTTAATTATAGTAATTACATTTTTACACAAATATACATGATAAAGGCAAATACCCTCTCCCATTACCAACCTTTCCTTTGAACCATGTAAATACCTTCCTCACTTCAATAAGATATTTATACATATATACGTACATCTGAATTTAAGGAGTGCAAAACATGTTGAGAAAGGAGTTCAGAAATCTCAGTTGTAGAGACCGATGACTGATTTCATTTTTTGTGTGTTGATGACAGACAACCTGCCAGTAGCAGCCACCTACCAACCACCCCCTCCTCCCAAACCCCAAACCCCACCCCATTCATCGCCAACTTTTCTTCTTGCAACTATCATCCTACAAACCTTTTCATCATCTTTTTAATGCTGGGGAAAAACAAACACTCTCATTCAGAGCAGATCCAGGTTTAAAATGGTTTCCACTCAATGGGCCTGTTGCGGTAGCTAATGGGCAAAACGGGGATCTGATGCAAATGACGGACATCCTGCCGGTTCGTCTCCATTGTGCGTTGAAGAGAAGTCGTGAAAAGCAACGAGGAGAACCATCTCAGCTTACAGTGAGGTCCTGGTCTGAGAAACACTCATTAAAAACAATTTACTGACAGAGAATGACACTTAGTGGACAACCTTGTCTATACAAACTATTTACATCGAGATATAATGTGGAATTTGACATCAGAATGTGTTGAGCTATTGTGGAGAAATTAAGCAACTATTAAGGCCAGATTAAGGTTAAATGTAGATCATTTCAATTTCTATATTTCTGGGGGGACATGGTGAGGGTGGGTTGGTCAATGCCAGAGCGGTATATCAAGGCATTAATTTACTCTTTTTGCAGGAAGGGAGTAATCTCCATATTACAACTTTGTGATACAATGACCAATCTATAAAACAAATGTGTTTGTGAAATGAGACCCTACTGTACCAGAGACACGTCGAGCACACAGAATGGGGCACGGCATGTGGGGCAAGGCGCTCGGCCACTAAGCCAACGTTCCGGCCGCTGTTGGTCCTGCCGACTGGCAAACCACCGACCCATGCAGGCCAAGCACCACATGGGTCGGCATCTGCACATCTCGCATTCACCAGCCGCTGACGCACCGCAGCGATGGAACAGTTTAACATTAGCTGGGCCCTGCATGCACCCAATGCATGGCTCGACTTCCTAAAGAGTAGAACAAAAAAAAAATACATGCACGCAGGTCATCCATAACTGCATAGATCATTTTAATCCAAGCAAATGCCAATATTACCGTTCTCTTTTAGTGACAAGGTAGGAGTTGCAGCACATTAATTTAGGCAATGGCATGGATCGGAAGGATTTATATAAATAACGCGATGAGAAAGTGTTTCTGACATGAAACGTCACAGGATTAGATCTCTGTTCTGGGACATTGAAGGGAATTAAAATAAAGTGATTTCGTTTGTGAGTGTATTGTGAACAGTCGGTTACGATTGGTAAAAGCCATTCTACAGATTCAGGAAGAGAATTTGGAACAAAGCTGTCATGCACACCCATAGACAACTGAAAAAAAACCCATCACTTCTATCAGGGACATACAGTGGGGAGAACAAGTATTTGATACACTGCCGATTTTGCAGGTTTTCCCACTTCCAAAGACGTATAGTTCTTTAATTTTTATCATAGGTACACTTCAACTGTGAAGACAGAATCTAAAACAAAAATCCTGAAATCACATTGTATGATTTTTAAATAATAATTTGCATTTTATTGCATGAAATAAGTATTTGATCACCTACCAACCAGTAAGAATTCCGGTCTTACAGACCTGTTAGTTTTGTCTTTAAGAAGCCCTCCCATTCTCCACTCATTACCTGTATTAACTGCACCTGTTTGAACTGTTATCTGCATAAAAGACAGCTGTCCACACTCAATCAATCAGACTCCACCTCTCCACAATGGGCAAGACCAGAGAGCTGTCTAAGGACATCAGGGACAAATTGTAGACTTGCACAAGGCTGGGATGGGCTACAGGACAATAGACAAGCAGCTTGGTGAGAAGGCACAACTGTTGGCGCAATTATTAGAAAATGGAAGAAGTTCAAGATAACAGTCAATCTCCCTCGGTCTGGGGCTCCATGCAAGATCTCACCTCGTGGAGCCTCAATGATCATGAGAAAGGTGAGGGATCAGCCCAGAACTACACGCGGACCTGGTCAATGACCTGAAGAGAGCTGGGACCACAGTATTAAAGAAACCATAAGTAACACACTACGCCGTCATGGATTAAATCCTGCAGCGCACGCAAGGTCCTCTGCTCAAGCCAGCGCATGTCAGGCCCGTCTGAAGTTTGCCAATGACCATCTGGATGATCCAGAGGAGGAATGGGAGAAGGTCATGTGGTTCTGATGAGACCAAATATGCTTTTGGTTTAAACTCCACTCGCGTGTTTGGAGGAAGAAGAAGGATGAGTACACCCCAGAACACCATCCAACCATGAAGCATGGAGGTGGAACCATCATTCTTTGGGGATGCTTTTCTGCAAAGGGGACAGGACGACTGCACGTATTGAGGGGAGGATGGATGGGGCCATGTATCGCGAGATCTTGGCCAACAACCTCCTTCCCTCAACAGAGCATTGAAGATGTGGGCGTGGCTGGGTCTTCCAGCATGACAACGACCCGAAACACACAGCCAGGGCAACTAAGGAGTGGCTCCGTAAGAAGCATCTCAAGGTCCTGGAGTGGCCTAGCCAGTCTCCAGACCTGAACCCATTAGAAAATCTTTGGAGGGAGCTGAAAGTCTGTGTTGCCAGCGACAGCCCCGAAACCTGAAGGATCTGGAGAAGATCTGTATGGAGGAGTGGGCCAAAATCCCTGCTCTAGTCTGTGCAACCTGGTTAAGAACTACAGGAAGCGTCTGATCTCTGTAATTGCAAACAAAGGTTTCTGTACCAAATATTAAGTTCTGTTTTTCTGATGTATCAAATACTTATTTCATGCAATAAAATGCAAATTAATTATTTTAAAATCATACAATGTGATTTCAGGATTTTTGTTTTAGATTCCGTCTTTCACAGTTGAAGTGTACCTATGATAAAAATTACAGACCTCTGTGCTTTGTAAGTGGGAAAACCTGCAAAATCGGCAGTGTATCAAATACTTGTTCTCCCCACTGTACGTGGCTGCGTCTACCTTGTTCGGCAGAATTGGTATCGAATGAAGACTCCATGCATGTTCAACTCTGTGAAAAGCCCTTTAATGACCATCGTTTCAAGGATGAGAGTATGAAAGATATTTCATCAAGTATATGGGGGATACCCCTCATAAGTGGTGATGTAAATCGTCACCATGCTAATTGGCTGGGTGGTGGTACCCTTCTCACCAGCCATGGCACTGCTGCAAAGGACTTCTGTGACTCCCCAGTTCTGACTCAATCTGTGAACTTTCTCACCTAGATTTCTCCCAATGTCAAATCCTCCTTTCTCTGGATTTAGTGATGACAAACTTCCCCGCAAATGTCTCCTGCTCTTCCTCTGCTACAATTAGCTTATCTGATCATGTGCTTGTGAAGGAAAGAAGCATGTGCAAAAGAACTGACCCTACAAATGCATGTTTCCTTCCTTCCTTCCTCAGTCACAAATTTGAAATAACATCAGCTACCTTAACAGAAACTGTCATATTGTCCTCCTCTCTACTTCAAAGTGTTGCTTAAGAGTGCCTGTACCACCTTTGTGTTACTATTTGGCATCCTTTTGTGTGCAAACACAGGTTTGGATCCCAATGGAAAGGGATTCTACCTTTGGGGTCTTCCCCTCACCCGCAATGGGTCGCCATGTATGTCCTGCCGATTGTAAAACGAACTAGTGATATCTCTTCGAGAATTGTACATATGATTTTACTTACCGATGTTTGACTGCACCATTTTAGTGTTTTAAATGCCGTATCATGTCCCTTTAGGATGGCCGATGAAGATTTATGCCATGCCTACGTTGATTGTGCAAGAATGACCCCACTTTTTGCTTTATTATCACAATTGTGCTGTCACGTGAATATTTATTTTTCTTTACGCACTTTTATTTTTGATTTACCGTTGAATTCTAAAAATACTGTAGAACCCGCTCTTACAAATTTTCTAATAACCTAAGGGAGATTAGCAATCGTACGAAAATACGCAATATGTCTGTATGTTTGTATGTCAGTGTGTATGTCTGTCTTTTTGACCCCGATATATTCGGTCATTATTTATCCAAACTCAACCAAACTTGACAGGAGGACTAAGGGTCACATGATGGAGGTTGTAGCAACTTCCAAGGGGGTTTTCCACCTCGGGTGAAATCCGTGTAAAGGTGTACGGTGGCCTGCAAAAGCATTTATCCCCCTTCTCCAAAGTTTTCACATTTAGATTCCACCTGAACTTATTTTATGATGCCTTCAAATCAAACTTAATGTAAAGAGTCTTCACAAACTACTCCAAAGTGATGAAGCTACAAAAAAAATGCAGGTAAAATGTGAATAAGTTAGATTAACAGAGAAAATATCCCGGCGGAAGACTGACTGTTATTTTGAATCCCAAAATCTGAGGAATCCCAAAATCTGAGGGGTTAGGATATGAAGGCCATGGCCCCACTTCCAGGGAAGATATGGCCATGGGGAGTACAACTTAAGGTTAGGGCATGGTCACGATACTGCCATGCCAGTTTGGTCTGGATCCGGTTGTCAGTTTCTGAGAAGATTTTTGAATGAAATACCAATATTTGGATCAAACCCCCCTTTTACCCTATTAAATGAAAGGAATTGGATGGGGAGCACAACTCCATGAGACCTTACTGTCCTGATGAATCACACCAAATTTGGTCCACATTGGTCAGGTAGTTTGCGAGGAGAAAATGTTTTAGTCAAATGATAATGGATGTACGGACGGATGGACGGACAGACGTCAGATCCACTCTATGAACTTATTTCGGAGAAATAACTTAAACATAGGGGCAATACCCCTGGACGCTCACTTGGTAGCGGCTAAAGAAGAAAACCAGGGAACCACTGGTAGGCATGGATGACCCACAAAATATGGAATGGAGAAGAAAGTAAATACCTATGGATTTTTTTAATGCCGTGAGCAAATGTTGGTACATCACGGGTGACGAAGGTGGTGGTGAAGTTTCATCAGAATTGTGTATGTAGTTTCTGAGAAGAAAGGAAATACATATTTTAGGGAGCAATCCCCCCCCCCCCACGTAGACCCCTTTAGACGGCAATTTTTTTTTTGAACGGTGTGAACAATCTTTGGTACATCACAGGTGATGAGGGTGGTGGTCGACAGTGAGCCTTATTCAAAAATAATAATAATAATAATTTTTTTTTTAATCAAAAAGAACCCAGATCAAAAAAAATGAAATAACCCTGGCTGCCAGACCATGCGTCTGATCAAGTTGAAATTTAAAACATGTATTCCCCATCACTACTAGATCATAATTGTGAAGTTTCACATCGATTGATTAAGCGGTTCCAGAGAAAACATTATTTAATATTTTTCTTCAATCCAATATGGCTACCAAACCATGTGACCTTTCAATTATTACTTCAACTTTGTACACCAAAGGCTTGGGGAACATTTGTGTGAAATTTCCCCTTGATCTGTCCAGCCATTCTGGAGATGATGATTTTTATAGGATTTAGGGTAAATCCAATATGGCTGCCAAACCATGTGACCTATGACCTAATATGTGTGAACCTTTTCTTCCTCGTGGATAGGCGGGTCATAAGTGTAAAGTTTTGCCTCAATTTCGTCTCCCAGAAGTAAAAAATATTATAAACCATAAACATGTATGATTACCTTTTAAAACAATCACTGCTGCTGTTAACACTAAACAAACAAAAATCTGAAGGAATCCCAACATCCTTGAGGCATTCTATGCTTATCGCATCCCACCAGAGACTAATGGACTTGAGCCTAGATCTACTGTAATCTATATACCCCAAAGGATAACAACATGACCTTCCTGTCACTCCGTAGGGAGTGCATGGACTCATTTATAAAACAAGGAAAGCTAAACTTCTTGCAAACTGTGATACTGACTTCAATGTTCTAACAATTATAGTTAAGGCCCAATCCCACTCGCTCCCGTGAGTGGGTGAGGCCAGGCTCCTCCCTTCTCCCCCCCCTTTGTAATTAGTGCCCCAAGCAGTTACCCCCTCCACCTCCACCACCCCCTGGCACAGACCCATCTTCCCAAGCCGTCTCAGAGCATACGGAGCCAGTTTTCCTACATGCGCCCATGCCAGCAACCCCGAGTGAACAACGCGCAGGACTCTGCTATGTGAGACTCATCGGACGGACGCTTCGTGGCAAGGTCTCAGGACGTGGACTCGAGCACCAACAAACCAGAGAGGCCAACAAAGTCCCGGTTAATTACAACCGAGTCAAGAGACCAACTCCTTGAGGGCAAATGCTCTCACCCAATATTCAAAGACCATCGCCCGACGATGCATATCCGTCCGAAGGCGCGTAGTTGCAGGAAGCTCCATCAGCTGCCCAACAGATGACCAATCGAGAGTCACCGGGAGCGGGGAGAGGGGGCGGATCCTAAAAGGAACTCCCCCCCCCAAAGGAGCTCCTGTGGAACCCAGCGCACCACAAAGCTCTCCTCAAGGAAGATTGCGTGGTACGCTGGCATGAGGTGCTTGCTTCAGAACCGGCCGCAGCAATCGGCGACCAGGCACTAGGAGGCCTGCACCATGTGGGTTCCAAGCGGAAACCAAATCATCACCGCAGAAATGGAAAGGTTTGGCTGCAAAGAGGCCGCGGGGGTCCCTGATGACATCGGAAACGGGAACATCGTGGACTGCTGAACATCTAGGGGCAGGCCTGGTGGCTCATCCACTCCGTGTGGCCGTTGCTGCCCACCATAGATGGATGGCACATAACACACTCCATGAAAGCTGGAGACACACGAGGATCCCCCGCTTCGTGAGTGTGCTTTCTCCATTTGACGTTACCAGCTGTTCCCCAAGTGCGAGGCGGCTGACCTCAGCCATTCAAATTGGAAGGCCGAGACCATGGATGAGGCCCTCCCACATCACACAAACCAAATTGTGAGGGAGGAGGTCTGTCGCAGCGGTCAGGTCGGCATACAACAACTGCCGTGGACAGGACAGCGGAAACAGAAACAGACTTGACGGCACCATCGTGTTCTCCCTGCAACACCTGCGCCAGTGCCGGGTTTTTCCGCATCGCGGCAAGAACCCGGTAGCGACAAACATACAGGAGTGCAACGAAGGATCCAGGGGATATGATTTTACTTTCTCCACTTTTCCCTCCACCCTCCTTCTATCCCTCTCAACTATACCCTCTGTTTCACTTCTCAAAATATTTTTTTTAAACAATAAAAAAAATACCTTTATCTCACTCACATTATACTCCACGTAACCAGGTGACTTCCTGACACGACTTTTCTTCCTCCTTCTTCTGCCGATCAACCATCTACTACTTTTCCCAACCCACATTCACCAAACACCTTCACGATTTTTTTCTTTACCCTTTCTTTTACCTAATCTTACCTAATCTTTAAAAAAGATAAAAAAGAAAAAGAAATATTTATTATTTCAATCTCTCATATTACACCTCCTGTAAGCACGTGTTTCTCCACCCCCCCCCTCTTCTTCTTCCTGTAACTTTCGTCGAACTTCCTTCTGCGATCCAAATTCACCAACACCTCCACGATTTTTCTTCAACTTTTCCTTTTACTAATTTTACGTAATCCTCAAAAACATTAAAAAACGGTCTCTTAAAATGATCCAACTTTCTCTTTCACACGTGTGGTTCTCGGTATGGTATCATAATTCAATACTCTTCTTCTTCTTCTTCTTCTTTAAAAGGCTGTTTTCAAGAAGACCTTTCCTTCATCCCATATATAAAAAGTCCCACTGTTACAACGTTTCTTTTCTCAATTATCTTAATTCTCCTTTATTACATCCCTCACGTAAAGTCTTTGATCACATCTCCGACTTAAGAATTTAAAAAAAATCCCACTTTGCAATGCATGTTCGTGTTCCATCAATCGTCATTTTTTTCTCCTGCACCTTGGCCGTGCCTAGTCTCGGCTCCCCTCCCTCTCAAAGCAACCTTCGCACTCTTCCCCCTCCAGGCTTTCCTCACACCTTTCTCAAAAACTCCCCCCTCACCCTTCTCCCTCAACTCTCCCCTCTCACCCTTCTCCCTCCAATCTTCATCCTCACTCCCCCTTCCCAAGGTTGCCCCCCTCTCACATCCGCAAAGGTGCCTCCTTCCCCCACCCTCTCTCTTCCATCTCTTCACTCCACCTCCTCCAATCTTCAACTGCCCTCTGCCCCTCTCTTATTACTCCCCATTGTACCTCAACCCATCACCACCGAGCCTTTTCTCCTCCTCATCCGGTTCTCTCTCGAAGCTCTTCAGCAATCCCCCACACTCTTTCAGTAACTCCCTCGTCCTACTCTCCACTCCTCTGCACACAAAACCTCCTCCCCACCCTCTTCCTTAACAGTGTGGACCTCAAACATCCAGGGCCTTCACTCAAACCTGACAATTTTCCATACAGGTTGCGACTGACAAACCAGACATAAACTGCTTAACAGAAACTTTCCTCCTCCAAGACGTCTCTGACTCCCGAGTATCTCTTCCTGGTTACTCCCTCCTCCGTATGACAGACCTGAGCTCGTCCTGGTGGAGGAGTGTTCTCTTCATCAAGACTCTATTCCTCACTCTCCATGCACTGCCCTCACTCCCCCACACCCCAGGAATACTCTGGCTACGGCTACCCCTCCACTCCCAATCATGTTTATATGTGTACTGTACCATCCACCAAACAGTGATGACTCCATTTACATCTCGCTATCCCAAAACACGGACCAACTTCTATCCTCTCATCCCAACTCTCTCTTCCTTCCTCATATGTGGTGACTTCAACTGCCATCATGCCAGTTGGCTGGGTGTGGGTACCTCTCTCAC
>CM068963.1:1666772-1685031 GCA_035128595.1 Eptatretus atami
ACTTCAGCAAAAGACTTCTGCAACTCATTGGGACTGACTCGATCGATCAATTTCCCAACCCGGATCTCAACAACGGTGCTCCATCTCTTCTGGACCTGACTTTGACCAATTTCCCTGAAAATATCTGCTGTTCTTCCTCCACTCCAATCAGTTCATCTGACCACATGCTTTTCAAAGTAAACATCTTTCTGGCTGCTATTAGAGAACCACCTCAGCGCCGTCGAGTCTGGCATTTCACTCAGGCCGACTGGCAGGGACTTCAAGCACCACTTTTCATTTATTCCTCTTTTTTTTTTTTTCCTCCAACCCCGGGGAACCACCTTCCACACTTTTCAAATCTTCATTCTTCCGCTCAAGGTTTTCAAGGGGACTGCTATTCTTCACCATCTCATTCATCGTTCCCATCCAAAATCATGATCTTTTCTACACGCATTAAAAAACCACCCAAACCCCTTCCCAAAATTTTGCTATGTATCCATCTTGCCAACTCCTTGTGTTCTCCTTAACCTCTCGTTACCTGCATCCTTTGTTTGGCTGTTCGTCTTACCTTCTCCCTCCACCCTCTATGGTGTTTCCTCTTCTTCTGCTGTTCCCTTTGTTATGTTGTTTTCTTCGTCTTCTCTGTGCCTAGCTCTTAAATCGCCCGAGACCATGTGTCAAAGGGGAAAAAAGTTACCTGGCAATTTGGCCAGGGCAAAACAGGATCCCTCCTCGAACCTCCACCCTTTCCCTTGCTCCTCCGACCTCCACCTGGTTCCTCGGCTCCTTCCGAACTTCACCCCGTTCCTCGCTCCTCCGACTTCCACCCCTGTTTCTTCCTCGCCCTCCGATCACCCTGTTCCTCGCTTCTCTCCGACTTCCAACCCTTTCCTCGCCTCCCCGGACTTCCCCTGTTCCTCGTTCTCGACCCCCACCCTGTTCCTCGCTCCTCCGACCCCACCCGTTCTCGCTCCTCCGAACCCCCAACCCCTGTTCTCGCTTCCTCCGACCCCCACCTGTTCCTCGCTCCTCGGACCCCCACCCTTTCCTCGCCCTCACCCCACCCCTGTTCCTCGGCTCCTCGACCCCCACCCTTGTTCCTCGCTCCTCCGACATTCCACCCGGTCCTCGCTCCTCCACCTCCACCCTTTCTCGCTCCTTCGACCTCCACCCCTGTTCCTCGGCTCCTCCGACCTCCACCCCTGTCCTCGGCTCCTCCGACCCTTCCACCCTGTTCCTTCGCTCCTCCGAACCTTCCACCCGTTCCTCGCTCCTCCGACCTCCACCCTTCCTCGCTCCCTCCGACCTGCCCAAACCTGTTTCCCGGCTCCTCCGACCCTTCCACCCTGTTCCCTCGCTTCCTCGACTTCCAACCCTGTTCCTCGGGCTTCCTCCGACTCCACCCTGTTCCTCGCTCCTCGACCTCCACCCATGTCCCTCGTCCCTTCCCGACCTCACCCTGTTTCCTTCGCTCTCCCGACCTCCCACCCTGTTTCCTCGCTCCTCCGACCTTCCACCTGGTTCTCGGGCTTCCTCCGACCTCCACCTGTTCCTCGCTCCTCCGACTTCCAACGCCGTTCCTTCGCTCCTCCGGACCTTCCACCCTGTTCCTCGCTCCTCCGACTCCCACCCGTTCTCGGCTCCTCCGACCTCCACCCATGTTCCTCGCTCCTCCGGAAAACCTCCACCCTGGTTCCTCGCTCTGCCGAACCTCCACCCCTGGTTTCCTCGCTCCCGACCCTCCACGCCTGTTCCCTCGGCCCTCCGACCTCCACCCTGTTTCCTCGCTTCCTCGACCTCCACCCGTGCCCTCGCTCCTGCCGACCTCCACAATCTCCGGGGAGGTCGTCGTAGTGGGAGGGGGGTGGCGAGAGGAGGAGAGGTGGGGAGAGAGGGAGAGTGAGACTGCGAGCACGGAGGGTGGGGAAGGTACATTCAGATCGAATGTCAAGATTGGGAAGGAGCTCCTAACCCTGACCCCGAAAAACCAACCCTACCTCACTTGTTACGTCTCTTCTGCCTTTTTGGGGATTGGGCATTCTGGAGACTTTAATTTTCACTCTTGTTCCCGCAATGCACCACCCTCTCAATTTGTTCATCCCCGTCTTCTACCCGTGATTCTTTCTACATCACGTTAAAACCCAACCAAAACCAAAACCTTGTTATGTGTAAGTTACTGTTGTTTCTTTCCTCTTTCCTCTCCTCTTTTCTATTTCATCATTCCCTGTTGGCATTTGTCCCAACTGCTGCCCCCAACTATCAGTTACATGCTTCTTACCCTCTGCCATCTACTCTTCCATGAGTTGGAGTTGCATTCAAAAAAAATGTATGGCCACGGAAAAAGAAACACCTCAAAAAAGAGAAAAAAAAAATTGAACAGTTTATGGTTTTTTATCCCACTGAGGGCCAGATCTGAATCCAACCTGGAACTGCATCTAATCTTGCTTGTTCTCGTCACCTAAACAACCTCATCCACCAAGATTTTGTCTTAACTGGTTGCCACAAAAACTTTCTGAGATAATTCATTGATATGTATAGTTTTTTCTCTGTATCTTTCAGTTTTTAAAAAAATTAATCATATGTTTGGACCTTTTGACTTTTAAAAATAAAATTTGTGGTTGGAATTAGTTGAACCTGGATATGCAAATTCCGTTTTTCAAATTTCAAGTCAATTTTTAGAAATCTGGCCGATGTCCGAAACACAATTGATCGACCGATCGCAGGGATGTACCTGCAACTCGAATATTTCAGAAAGATCGCTGAGCGGTTTGCGACTGAGGCGAGCGGGACCAACAAAAAAACAAATGAAAATCATGAAGAGGACATTGGGCAAAACAGAAGCAAAGTAAGAACGGCACTCAGAGGAGGGTATACCTCGCTAGGTTGAAAACAGGTTTCACGGTTTTGTAGGGCCACTGAATAGGGCCAGTCTGAACCAAAATCCAATCCGCTTTTCTCGTAACCCTTGCCAAACCTCATCCAACTGGTTTTGTCATTAAAACTGTCCACAACTTTTTTGAAATATCATGAATACATAGTTTTGGCCCCATCTCTCAATGGTGAAGAATCACCTTGAAAAAACTTGTTTTTAAATCGTCCTTGTAAAAATAAACTAAAAAAACCAATCAATCCCTTATCATGCACCCAATTGTCCACTAAGTTTTTTTGTTCTTTTTTCGTCTGAATCCGGCCATAAACTTTTGAAGATATCCTTTTCACATGCAGGACAAGTGGTGAAAAACAACCTCTGTCCACCATTGGTGGCGAAAGGTAACAGAACGTATATTGTGTTTGTTAAGTAAATCCATTTTAATTGTGTGGTTCATTTATTTTTGTATACTTGTCGAGGCTCGTATGAGAAGCTAACACACAACGACAGCAGGGGGATGAACAAAGGCTGGGTAGTGGAGGACAAAAAGTGGGACAGACATTAGGAAGATTGTGGAAGGGAGTAGGGATGGGGTAGGGAACAATGGAACTGCAGAAGACATTACAAGAAGGACTACTGTAACAACTACTGTAACAAAACAACCTGTAACAAAAAACAATATGTACGAGTATATTCTTTTAATTGAAAAAAATGGATGCTGTTCCAACTTTTAATATTGGCACCGAACACCAATTGTGTTTTTTATGTGTAAATACAAGGATTTTGCCAACAGTTGATGTAATCCTTTAACCCTTTAAAAGCTTAACCTCATCTGATTCCTCTTGCGAGTTAAAATTTTCACAGGAAATAGAAAACCTTTTACGCTCTTTCTTAAGTACATGGAATCCGCCCGAAAGCAGTCTTCACTTTTGCTTACTTTGTGTTTTGCCATTTGCTTCCTGCTCACAACCGGACGAGTTTCGCGTCTGCGGCATTACCGTCCATGGCCTCCTAGCTGGTTTTCTTAGCAGGCGAGGACCTGAGACCTTTGTTTCGCTTCCACCATTTGCGCGTACGGCCGCTGCCACTGCTAAACTTCACTCATTTTGGCTTTTTGTGAGTTGCCATCTCTATCATTTGAGGGGGTCAGCTAGGGTTTAAGGATGTTCCCATTGAAATTTTGCACTTTTTCATGAAATATTAATGAGTGACCTCATCAGCTCTGACGATGTAAACTTCCTCACCTATGTTTGGCAACAAAAATGGATTTCTAAAACCAAAGAAAACCAATTAGTTGCGTCTTGGTTGACTGAAAATTGCCACCTTTCATTAAGGTAACTGTTGGATTGCTGGGAAAGCTTTAGGGGCCATTGAGGTATGCAACTCACCTCTGAGTTTCGCACTGGGTTTTGAATTCTATCCAAGCTTAAAATAAACTTTCACCCTTGCAGGCAGCAAGGTTATATTGGTGGCGGTGCCGCCCCTTCGGATGGACGTTAAAACTGGGCGTTTCCATCAGCCGGCATTAGTTGGTGGGATGTTAGAAGGTCCCACTGTTGTCCTTTTGAAGGGAGGCAAGCTAATTTGCCGGGCCAACCAGTGAACAAAATTAACTAATCCTGGCTTTAAATTCTACAGGAGGGCATTGTATCAGCAGCGCCACAGAGGCGCTCCCCAGCAAATGAGCAAACAGGCATGTGTGATTCAAACGGAAAGAAGGGAACTGGATGAGCGGGAGTTTATGCTGTTTCCGATGTGTAATGAGTTTACATGATTTGCGTGTTGAAAACGTTAATCGTTACAATGTTGTGTTGCAGGTTTATTACTGGGTCTGAGGTGGGCAAAGGCCACCTCAAATCTGTTTATCTTACACTTCCCGACCTTCGGTTTGGCGGCCTTCTCTCAAAACAATCAGAGACGGGTACAATCTGGAATATGCGGTGGCTTTTTAGCATTTTGCCTATTATCCCGGTCTTGCCCTGTGTGGATTGCCATGGGCGCCGCACAGCTGGGGTAACTGGGCAAACAACCCTGCTGCGGCATAGATCCTGGAGATCCCAAGAGGCCGGCAGTGTAGGTGCCCAGGCTGGCGAAAGCACGCTAACGGCTGCTTCGTGCTTACAACACAGAAGTGTCTTGTCCGCATCGACAAGTTTCCCGGGTACCGGCTCCGGGCCCCCCAGGGAGGGGTTTGTGGACCAGACTGTGATGTTTTGCACTGCGGCGTGACCGAGTTCAGTAGTAGCCCTGCAGGAGAGAATGCCCCCTGGGTGGCAGAGCGCGGCGTTCACACCTTGGGTCGGCCGAGGACGAGCACCAAGCCGTCAAATTGTTAACGGTACGGTGTGAGTAAGCACGCAGAAACCCTCAGGGGCACCGTTTGGGACATTAAGGTTGGTATGTTAAATATTGTACCGTATATTCATCCAACTTTGTGAGGACGTACTTACACATTACTGCAAACCACATTGTAGCTGGAAGAGGTGACACAACTGCCAAAAGTGGAGAAGAACCTGATCAATCCAAATTTGGTGACGGTTACTTACACATTTCTGCAACACATTTAGCCCTGAGGAAAAGGATTGAGGTATCTGGGGGAGGCGTGTTTCCTTTCAGGAAAAAATTTTAACTTGACTGTTTTATTGTCATTGTTTTTGCTTTTAGAGAAATCCTTTCCATGCCAAAAAATGTTCCGAGTAGTCAATTGCTTCTCTTCTCCGTTAAAGCAGGGATTCAGTCGTTACAAACCAGCTTGCACGATTCCACAGCATCAGCGGTGAAACAATGTGTGCAAGTCGGTCTCGCCAGATCGTAAGCCGCACTCCCAAAGAGCCCAGTCCAGTTGATCTCAGAATACTAAGATCACCAAACACAAACCGATGACCACCCCACATACAGAGACCAACACCCTTCCCTTAAATCATTTATAAGCACAAGAGGCAGAGCACACAGAAAATATCAGCAGATAGTTGTGTTTCCAGGTCTTGCCTACCGTATGTTAGTCATAAGTGTAGCTTCACTACACCTTGATTTTCACATTGATACGCACGAAATGCCCCCGTTTTAATATGAGTCCATACCACGAAAATAAATGCCCATCTTTGGTTCCGTCGGCTGGTCTGTTCGTGTCTGGTCTTGTGTTATTTTCCATAATTTCATTCCGCAAACCCACCACTTGAACAGATTACGTAGAACATCTGTTGATACGTTTGGATCCAAATACATCAACCACATTTGAACAATAGGGTGAGTGACTTAGTGTTAACGTGCTCACATCAATAAGAACTCATGACGGTGTTGTCGAAAGCTTTCACTTTCTAGGCATGAGAATCATATCCTTAATGGCTATAGTCCAAACAATTACTAAAGAGCCCATTTGATATACCAAAGAACTTACACGCTTCATATTCTCGAAAATCCAAGTATCGACCGTGACCGAGATCGAGCAGACCCATTTTGTGAAAAAACGCAAAGACAACACTTCATTCCTCCAAAGATCCTAAGGCCCAATGGGTCCCGAGCCAGTCCTCCGACATTTTGCGGAGAAACGATAGCCCTTATGTCACTATAGAAGTGCTTATCTACTGCACATAGGATTATTCCTAGGTCTAGTCATATATCTTAGTAGGATTTGCCTAAATTGTCTCTTTTTACTGCTGACATAAAATGCTTATATTGCAATTTCAGATGCCATTTAAAGGTGAGAATGTGCGAATTGACAAATAGATAATAATCCTAAAAATTCTGTATACAAATCCCAGAAATTTTAGTTCGATTTTTTCACCATACAATAGAATTAAGTAAAGTAAAACCAAAAAGGTAATTTAGATTATAATTCAATTCTGTTAACAAAGTCCAGTAATATTTTATGACACTATATTGCTATTTCCCCTATGCTCATCAAAAACTCTTGTTGAACATCCTGCCAGTGGCGCACGAAACCTTGACATATGCAAGAGGAAGCACAATACCCCGCAAGCACTGTCATTTCTGTCACGCACACTACAAGAGCTTACTTCAGTTTCAATACAACTTTGCAATCGGGCAAGCCTTGGCAAGGTTCTCCGGCGAAGAAGATGATGGGAGTGTTTTAGACTTGGAGTGCGCAGAGTCTGTGCTTTCTTGCTTTGCCATCCCCCCCCATTCTGTTGGAGGATACTGGAGCTGTGCTTCACGGAGCGTATACCCCACACGTTCCACTTCTGAAAGTGACAAGATAAAATTACTGATTAGATAGAATGGTATAGATAAAAGCTAAGAAAAAATGTGTGCGATTCAAGAAATAAAAAATGAATTTCAGCAATCTCGAGCACGATTAATGGTCCCCAATGATGTATATTATTACCTGATAGGCAAACCTCTGAGAAAGGTGCTGAATGGGCAGAGCTCGCTGTTGTGTGTCTGACGAGAAATGCTGGTGAATGCTATGCGATGTTCCATTGAGGTGATTTGCCGGTCCGTAGAGATGGATATGGTCAATGTTTGTTCAAAAACGCCTGTGGTAAAAACGTGTTTAACCTGGCCTGAGGGGGAACCACCACACCCAAACCTGGCTCCCAGGAACCAAGAACTGAATTAGCAATATTCTGTACCTAAAAGCACTCTCAAACGGTCATACGAAGAATGCAAACACCTCGGCCTGATGCAAAATCATCGATTAGAGATTCACGCCAGTTGAAGATGTACTGTTCATAGGCCATAATACGCAAGGCTGGTTTTCTATTCTCTGGTAGTGTGCGTGGAAACACTGTCACGTTCTTGATCTGTGCAACTGAGTGAAGATGATTCTGCTTGCCAATTGATGTTGCAGCCTGACTTTCTTAGTTTCAGAGATGATCTGATCGAAGAATGGTCCATCAAGAAAAAGCATGGTTTACAGGAATGGAACGTCAGAGTGGTTGGATTGGATTCAGCTTTCAGATGAGGTTTGAGAAGAAACCCGTAAAAGCTGCCGCATTTAAGATATTCCTCGACGGAGGATCTTGGGTGCTTTGTGCCAGGGTGGAGACTTCCAGTTGGATGTATTGTCTTTAGTCAAACTATAGGCTTGGATAAGTCTTTTGTCGAAAACAAGAGAACCCAGCAACGGGTTAAATCTTTACTGCATGATGTCAGGAATCATTGCGCTCAAATGGTCCTACTCCAAGCGTGTTGTATTGATTTGATGTAGGGGGAAAAAAGCCGAGAGCAGCAAATACGCTTATCATAAAGGCGTTCAAGGAAGCCATTTGCCCCTAGCGGAAACTCCCCGGAACGACGGTTATCTTTCAATAAAGTCAAAGTAACTCATTTGAGGAACATGTGCTTCGCAATCACCTGCTGTTATGGATATCATGATGTTTCTCACATCCACCGTCTCCACTTTCCATATACAGGCCGAAGTCAGGCACGCACGATGAATTAGACGGCATGATAGCGATCAATGTCACCAGCGACAGATGTAGACAACAGCGTTTGTCGCCAAAAGCTGAGCACCAGTCAATTGAATTTTTTATCCAAGCCAAGTGTAGCAGCTTCTTTGAAAGCTCTTTCTTGTGCCCCACTTCATTCACAAAAAAAACAACGGAGTGTCAACTTGTTCGCTCTATCAAAGTGTAAGAGCAGTGATTCGGTGACTGACCGGAGCACGAAGTTTTACCGGGTTTAAATTGAACGCTCTGTCCTTGATTGCTTATTCCTGGCCTCTTGCAACTTCCTATTGTCGACAGCATTCCTGCAAGCCTTTGTGCCCACACTACATGGATTAGACATCAATCAGCTGCGACTATATTCTGAGATCACTGTCACCAATTCTCTTACGAATACAAAATCAGGCAGCTTCACCTAATTCATTGGGTTCCTGGATATTGTTCACAACCCGTTCTGTAAGGTGGCTGAAAAGTCTTTTTCAAGGAATTGTTTTCTCAATTTTAACAGATGATGAGATTCCGAAGTGGATATGAGTTCCGTCTGAATGACATATTAAAACATAGCTCCAGTCCAATCGTGGCAGAGCGTCTTTCACAGATCGGAACTCATTGGATTAATACACTTTGAACCTGAAGTAAAAAGTAAAAAATTAAAGGTCACATAACATAAAGATACATTATGTGACATAAAACTTTCATGTTTGGTAGTTAAAATTTCGAGCATGGAGAAAAACCACTTTTGAGCTTGGTCTGACCTAACCCATCATATAGTAGACATGTTAAGGTCCATGTTTTTCTCGTTCTCACAATTTTTTTTTCTTCATACATTTGTTTCTAGAAAAAAAGGTAACATTTATTGTAATTTGTCATGATTTGACCTTGTAAATCCATCAGAAAAGCAAAAATTTACACCGGAAAATGAGGGTTTCAGTGACCATCAAATTAGTTTTAGGGAACTGATCAAAATTTCATTGACAAAACGGTTTTCATGAGCTATGACTGGGCCATGTTTTCCAAAATTGGTTCGACGGTGGCCATCCTTGGATTTTTGAGATGTATGAGTGTGTCTTTGGCATAAATTTGTTTACTATTGAAACCCTAGGGAAACTTTCCATGCCAAAGGAACCTTTTGCCATTCCCACAATTTGAGGTTCAAATGTCACTTAAACATGTTCTACTAAGGAGGACAAAAAAGGATCACATGGATGGAGTTGTATCAACTTATTTTGCCATTCTCCCAACGGGGTTTCCACCTGGGGAATACTGCTTAGTTCGTATATTCGGTTAAGATAGCTTATCGTGTTTCTTTGTTTGAGGAGGAAGGTTGGGGTTCGGGAGCAGAAAGTGGGGAAAGGTTGAGAGAAGGGGAAGAGTTGATGACTTGGTCCACATCTTGCATGCGTGGGATATCCAGGCAAGATCCCTGCTCGTTTCAATTAGCATTCCCGTTTTTTAACAAAGACATTAGGAAACACAATGGTAATTTTAAAATCCTCTGTATCGAGGCTCAGTTCATGTCTGTGTGTCGCAAACGCTGCCCAAATGTACAAAGCCACGGTTCCCCTAGCGGTTAGGAAAGTGCAAGCACAAAGCCACTTGCACATCTTTGCATCCTCAAACGCAGTTACTTTCTGCATCTTTGCCCAGACATGGGACGTTGTCGGTTGTTAGCTCAATTTTTGCTCATCAGAATTGAGAGGGGATTTGCAAATGACTGTTTCGAGCAAAATGGTATTCACTATTATGTTTGGAATACTGTAACATAAGATATCCTAAAAATAACATGTTAATTACTCTTTCACAGTAATTTTTATTTTTTTAGGGTTAGCACAACGACATAGTACACGAAGGTTGGGTCTTAAATTCCGAGTTTTGTATGAATACAAAATCATACTTTTTTCTTCCGTTATTAAATTCCCGGACAAACACCGACCACCCCACTTCCTTAGTGGTGATCTCGACCCCCATTTCCTTTTAGGTGTAGGTAAGCGTTTTTCGGCAACCCACCACAAAAACGTACAAAAAACACCAAATTGTTTGTGTCAAAATTGCCAACAGGATGAGAAGCAGCACCAGGGAAGGCTGGGCAACCCCTTTTGCAGTTGAATTATAAGGGATAAGGAGGTTGTTCAGGATTATATGGAGATGAAACTTGGAATCCCCAATCATCTGAGATAAGGTTACAAGCACCAAAAACCCATTACTTTTTACAGTCATTTGTTCAATAGTGCTTGCATTTCTAAAAGGTTTGGAAATTATTTTGTATTTTATTTATTTATTTTCCATTTATGTAGATTCGAAACCTTTTTTACAGCGCGCGACATCGCGCTTTATGTATAATTGGCTATTCTGTCCTGTTGTCTTCGCACGTGTTCTGTCACACTATGGGTCCGCGTTACGTCCCTTGATTGAGGGCTATAATATAAATTTGTCCAACGTCACAACTTCTTCCATCATGCATGCCTAATTCACTGTGTCTACATTAAAATTTATAACTGCAAAAATGTTTTTCATTCATTTCTTTACCTAAATTTTACTGCCCCCAAAAGCCGCCAGCGATATCCGAAAGTACATTCGGGCTCTTTGTTTTACTCTGCTCGCTTCAGTATGCGTGACTTTTTAATTGACGTATTGAGCTTGTAGCAAAGTATTAATGTACACATTTAGGACACTGGGATCAAAAAATGAAAAGTCATTTGTAATGATTAGTTTCTGCCAAACAGTTTTGCATATAATTCATTTGTTAAAAAGCCAACATTCAGGGGATTTCAGGAATCTATTGGCAGTAGCTAAATTCTTTCCTCTTTTCTATTGCTCGGACAGGGGTCAAAGTGTATCAATTAATCTGTTATCAAAGGAAAAACCACTTCATCATACATTCTAAAATTGGTCTGATGGGCTTAGATAGTATTATTACCACTAATTGGAAACCCACATATATGGAGAATATTTGGTTACCCTGATATTTTGTACCTGAGCCGAAAGAGTTCCAAGGTCATATGAAATTAAACCCAAATTGATCAAAATTGATTCAGTGTCATTCATCATAAATATATACATGCACATAAAAAACAACCATATTAAAACATTGCTGTTGATGAACCAAACTAACAGGCTGGTAGGGATTAAAATTGCAGAATTTCTTTAAAAAAACTTACGTACTTCCTAACGACCTTGGATGTCTGATACGAACACAAACTGGGGCCTTTGGTATTTGATGTTTTATATCATAGGGCCATTCTTGGAAACTTATTCTATTATAAAAATTCAAGCTTATTAGCTACCAGTAATTTTGTGAGCAGCTTGGTTAAATGGCAATTTGTTATGACTTCCTAACATTTTTGACCCAATCATGGAAGTTGAACCTAAAACTGGTTATGAGTAATGATCCATGTTGAAAACTGTGCCATTTAAAAAATCACACTTTATGCAGAAAAATTGCTATTTAAGATGTCTAGCAGATGCATTTCAAATTTCTGAATAATATTTTGAAGGCTATCACCTATCACTGGGAAATTTGCAGAATCTGAGGATTTTACACATATGAAAGTTGCCAAGATATGGCAAAAAAGGATGCCAAGATATTGCAAAGAGATGCAGAAATGTACTTTCGAGGAATTGTTTAATTCTTATGTATAATGATTGATATAAAAACAAAAATGCCTTTCAAACCCATTTTGGAACAAACATTATACAATTCATTTACATGTAAAACCCATGTCTAAAAAATGAGCTATAAAAATGGAAAAATAAGCGTGTTTGGATAAAAAAAACCGATGCTTTGTAAAGCAAAAACTATATCCATAGGACCCATTAGCAAAGTATACATTTTTCTGGAAAGCACAGGGGAAACACTGGCATTTAATATAACATTAAGAATTGTTATTTTTTCTTATTAAAAAAAACTGGGTTCAATTTTTCTAAGCTTCCTCATTTAGGACCAACAGTGAACAACAATAACCATGTACAAGCCATGAATGCTAAACGAAGAAGCTCTTTTGTGCATTTGTGATGTGTGTGTCAGTGGAACTCGTTCTGCTCGCCGGATACTTTTAAACATGCTGTTGCTCACACGATATCTTGTGATCAAATCGCTCTAAAACTTAATTTTCATCATAGGGACAAAAGAGTCGGTAATTGCCAAATGGTTGACCAATCATTTGCTCTTTTCCCGAAAGCCAAATCAGGACTCTCGGGAAAATATCGTTAATATGGAAATATCCTTGGGATAATGGGAAGTGATTTCATTATCGAAGTGGCGGCAGTGTAAACACACAAAACACACACCCACCACACACACACACACACAACCACCACACACACACACACACACACAACACAACACCACACCACACACACACCACACAACCCCTTGTTCCTTTTACCAATCGATGTTCATCGAATGATCTTCCTGACTCTCTGGAAAATCCTTTTTAAAACCTATTTGCTGATGACCTCCAATTCCCTGCCTTGGAACAATCCCTCATCCTTTTTCAAGATTTTAGGTAAGGCTGCAAGCCCCACTTCCCCTCTCTTCAGACCTGTCACAAGATCACAAGCTGGTCAAACACTTGGATTATGTCTTTCAATTCTGAACAAATCTCACCACTCTCACTATCCGCTCTCCAAAAGGGACTGTCTGGCAACCCTTCCTCCTACTTTCTAATTCTCATTGAGGAGTTTCATCTTCAAAACTCCTGAGTCTCACATTCAAGCATGATCTTTGTTCTTGGGCCAAAATCTCATTTCAAATTTGCCCTCCCAAAGCCAGCGCTGATGGACGTTCCCCTCGTCGATACAAGTCCCTTCCTTGGCACACCTGAAAACTTTCCCATCACCTACAAGGCGCATCTTTTCAGGCTTTGATGGAAGTACTCTGGGAGGGGCCTCCCTTATGTCTCCATCTTGCCTGCTTGAGCATTGGAACCAAAGGCCTTCGAAATTATGGGGAATCTTCTGTTGATGGAACTAGTCTCTAATTGTCATCACTTCACAAATTGCAGGACAGGTCGTATCTTTGTTCTTCTACCACCTCCTTTTTGTCTTGCAACCCTCTGCTCTGTTCCATGCCTTGTCCCTCCCCACCCCCCACCCCCAGGTACCTGCAGGGCTCCCTAATTGGCCACCATCAAAACCCAATTCTGGTAAAACGACCTAAATCCAAGATCACTTCTCACTACACTTCAATTTGTTTCCTCTTCCCCCCCCCCCCCGCATGTGGAAACCAATATCCCACATTCTTTTCAATCTCATTCTTCCCTCCAGGTTTCGAAGAAAACTGATTCACCACCCATCTCAGATCACCCCAATCCAAAAACCATGAATCTTTCTTCCTTTTTGTAAAAACCATTCCCCCTTCCCCACCCCTAATCCCTATTCCTTGTCAATTATTGCCATTTCCCAAATATTGCCATTAGCAACAAAATAAGCAACAAAAGAGCTCTGAGTTTCCTTCTGTATTCCAATTCTTGTCTACCACTGGCTTTCTTTCTCCTGCCCCTTTCCTCCCACAACCCAATCATTTTCCTCCCTCGCTCAACAGGTCTTGGCCTTCAACATCTTGGCTGGTGGTGGTTTCTCTCTTTACTCTTCATTTTTGTTCTTTGCATCCTGTTCTGTTCCGTGATACTCGTACCAGCATCTTTCCACGAAGCCTTCAAACGGTATCTATACAACAACAAAAACAACAAAAAAGATGCAAAAATTTCTCGTATAATTTCTATTATACGGAAATCATTCTAATTTCGCCTGAACCAACAAAAAAAAATGCTTAAACACCCCTCACAGACCGTTACAGCTCTCACTCCCACCCTCCTCCCTCTTCCAAACATGATTAACAAGCAAATATCATTATTTAAAAAGTTACCCTGCACATCGAGCAGCCCCAGTATGACTTTTCTTTGGTAAGAAGCAACGAAATATTTTTTTTTGTAGAACTCGAGAACCTTCGGGTCTTGTACGGTTCATTTTTCCTCGGGAGGTTTGCAGTACAAGGAGCTGCAAACTATTAGGTTTTTTTGCGGCAAGTTTAGAAAGATTCAGCAACTCTTTGTTTGTGCAAAGGCCACACCCCTTTTCCCCGGGTACGTTTTGCAACTATTCTCGGCTTAGCTTTTCGAAAGCTTTCGAGTGGTGTTTAGTAAAACATCCTTCATCTGGCTGCACGCGAAATATACTGTTCGGGCGGCCCGATGGAACCCTTGGTGTTTGGGGTTCTCTGTGCATGCGTGTCAAAACGTTCTGGGACTTCATTACATTCAATGTTTGAGAAGTCATTGTAATTGGCACCTAAATCTGATTGAGTGAAGGTGGAGGGTTAAAAGGAGTCCTGCATTACTTTTGAGATCGTGAGAATGTTTGACAAAAAACAAGAATGAGTTTGCAGTATTTCCCATTATTTCGACCACATCTTTTTGCCCACTGCAGATTGAAATTCCACGGAATATGGAGGTTAAAGAGAGAAAAACTACAGGCCCCGATTCATGCTGCGACAAATGTAGTGATTCCACCAACCCTCAATGATCTGTCCTGGATGCATTCGTGCAACAGGTGGAACTCCAAAAACCTCACGTGCCTATGCCTGCAATACGCTCAGGTGAGTTTCGAACTCTAGATTTGGGAAGGGGAAGATCTTTGAAGTAGAACAATTCTGTATTAAAACTTTATTTAGTGTTTTGGCACCGACAGCGTTTAATTTTGTTTGATCTCTCGCTGGTTGCACGCCTCCTTTTGTGGCTTACCTAAATTGACCTTGTGATCAGGCAAACAGCCTTGATTCATGCCAAATAAAAAAATTGGTGACTTGGAATGGATTTTCGTCTGAAAAAAATCTAGGCTTTTTCCTGCCAAAGCTTCATTATTTTAAAAGAGAACCCAACTTACTGTCTGTGGTCCACTGAAGTAGGAGGTTTTAAAATCGGCTTTTTTTTCCTGGAAACGGAATTAAACAAAAAAAAACTGAATATTAATCCAGGTGTAGTATAACCAAACTTTTCATTTTAAGGAGGAAAGCCTCTACAAGGTTCACCTTAAAAGAGTCCAAAAGTTTGAGGCGGCGTTCGTTAGGAATATTTTTGCCTCGAGTATAGGATTTGATTTTATGTGTGATGAAGAAAAAAAACACCCTTTTGTCAAACACAAAAAATGGTGGGCCACCATTTAACATGTTGCACATTGTAATGAACACCAACAATTGAAAGCCTTTCGAATTCGACACCTGGTTGTTCAGAGTTGACACTCCACAATGATGACTATAGTGGAGGTTTAATTTTAAACTGGGGGAAAAGAGGCATGCCAAATGCTGGGGCCTGAGAACATCATAAATTGTCAATTTTGAACGTAATTAATTAACCCAATTATCGAGAACGGAACTCGGCGTGGCCGGCTCATATTTCCTTTTGGTACGGTGAGAAGCGATCGATTCCCACCAAACCCATAGGAATATTAACAAAAAAAAATAAAGTTATAAAAGCACGAAAAGAAACCATGGCAGGAAAAAGCAGCATAAAAAATGGACAAAAACAGTTCACAGATTGAACGGAAAAAGAAGGAAAAAGCCTTTTATTTTTTGGATACACGTCGAGGATACGATGCAGAGCTAACACACACAGGGAACATACAAACAAGGGAAAGCGGAGCGAAGGTGGGGAGGAAAGGAAAAAACAGTGGCAACAAAGAAGACACGAAGGAGATCTGTGGAAAGGAAGGATGGCTGGTAACCAGGTAGACAAGCATGAAACGAACAGGACTTTTCAGGTCCTTACACAACACGGACTCTCAGGAAGAAAAGCAATGGAATTTGAAGGAGTGGGATTGGGTGGATTCGCAGGGGGTGGAAAAGAAATCCGTGGTTTGAATGGGGGAGACAAGAGATGTGGTGAACAAGCTGTTTTTGAAAGGAACTGGAGGAAGAGTGAGGATGCAGGTAGAGTGTGGGAGTTTTTGTTCCGAAAGATGGGAAAAGGAGGAATGAAAGAGTGAAGGTGAAGCAGTATCTGATTTGGTAATTTACCAGAGGCGGTTGCTGGGGACCTTGAGCGGCCCTGCGGGAAATATGGGAAATATCTTAGTCCAGATCTGGTGGGGGGGGGGGGTTAAGCTGGAGAGGAGACGTAGAAAAACAGAAGACCACCGACCTTGCCTGCGGAGAGGGCCTAAACGGGACTGAAGGCCTTTATCGTGGGAGATAACCAATGATCCGTAAAATGGCCTGTTTCCACGCGTGAAGCAAAGAAAAGGTGAAGGTAGGAAGCACCGGGCCAACGCAGAGAGCAGGACTCCATCAGGGCTAGTGGGATGGAAAGCTTTTGTATGGGTTCAAGCTCAGGTGTGCCGAGGAGGGACTTTGGCCACGACGGAGGATGCCCAGTCCGACGAACTGGCTGGAATTGGCCAGGTTGGGAAATGTGGGCTTTCCCAGGAAAATTTATCATGGGCAGGAATAGTGAGACACAGAAGCTTGAAGGAAAGGACTTTCTTCCAGAGGATTGTTGAAAAGTAGATGGGGCGGGGTTCCAAACGGTCCTTTCGGAGAAGACATAGTGAGAAGTGTGAGATTTCAGGGTGAAAGACATGTTGACCAGGTTTGTTATTTTACACAGATCTTCAGAGAGCGGAAAGGAGCTGCGCTTGCCAATCTGAGGGGATGGGACGATGGTTTACGCAAGGAGGGTGGAGTTCATCAGCAAAGAGAAAAGAGGATTTTTCCAGAGGGAGTTAGAGAGATTCATGAATTGAAAAACCAGAAAAGAAAAGGGCCCAGAAACGCTTGCCTTGGAAGGAACTCCAGCCGGACAGAAGAGGATGAAAGAAACTCTTTGTAGGGCCCACACTGGACTCGACAAGGAGAGGAGATCTGCGAGCCATCAGTTGGTAGATGGCCGTGGATTACCATTAGGAAAAGAGAGGTTTGGTGAGCAGGGCAGGATGCCAGACCCCGTATCGAAGGCCAGGCGATAATGGTCGATGGGAAGATGGCTCTGATTCATGGTCCCGGGCCATTGAAGTTAACGCCTCCATCCAATGTTTGGAGAGCAGAAGCAGCATATCCAGGGTAGAGTGACCTGGTCTGATTCCACATTGATGATTGGAAATCAAGTCATTGGGACGAGGAAGATTTAAGTCTGAAGCGTTGATGGATTTCCATAACCTTAGCTGATGATTGGCGAAGGCTGCCTGATTGGGGTCTGTGGTGCAGGGAATTGTTTTGCACCTTTTTTTGGTGCAGGAGGCGGTAAATGTTTTCTGATTTTCCAAGCAGATTGCAGAATGGACCTGAGCAAAATGAGAGGTGAGTAATAACAGAGAGAGGGTTGAAGCAAGAGCAGCAGAAGCAGGGTTTTTAGGACACGTGGGCTGCTTGCCTTCTGGACCGGGTTGCAGAATCTGAGTCAGAGGTTTGACTGCAGCTCTCCACCTTGTCAGAATAAAGGAACAAAGAACCAGGACAGTTGGCATGCCATGGAATAAGGTTGAGTACAGAAAGCGATGGGTTCTCGGACACAAGATTTGCATGGCAAACACCGAGTTTAGCATTTCAGCTTTTCACGTGGCGGTATCAGCAGTGCGGCCATTTAGTAATTGAGGGGGATGGAAAGGAGGGAACATTCACCAGAAACAAGACTTACTTATACGGCCACCAGATTGGAGGAGGGAGCAAGGTTGAGAGTATCAGGGCTTGAGATTAGAAAGATGGTTTTCTGCTCTGCTGAGGGTAGAAACACCACTTGTTCCGAGCTTTTTGAAGGAACTGAGATTGCCTTCAGGAGAGATGAGCCTTCCATGAGCAAAGGCAAGTTCTTTCTTTTTTTTGTTTTTTCAGGATAACTGCCTCGCCAACAAGCTTAAATGTACCATCGGGGGAGGAAAGTAGGAACAACTAAGACGAGAGGGGATAAAATGAGCATGAGAGAAGCAAGTTTCCTTGGAAAGAATGCCCAAGACAAGTTGGTGAAGGAAATAGAGATGGGAGGACCAGTCTAGAAAGTTTTGGATGGGCTGCTTG
>CM068963.1:1689742-1725432 GCA_035128595.1 Eptatretus atami
GCGGGAGGAAAGAGCGGGAGACGAGGAAGGAGCGGGAGACAGGAAGGAGGCGGGGAGAGCGAAAGGAGGCGGGAGAGCGAGAAGGAGCGGGAAGAGCAGGAAGGAGGGGAGACGAGGAAGGAGCGGGGAGAGCAGGAAGAGGGGGAGGGAGAGCGAGAGAGGGGAGGGGAGGCGAGAAAGAGGGAGGGAGAGCGAGGAGAGGGGGGAGAGGAGGGAGGGAGAGGGAGAGCGAGAAGAGGGAGGGGAGAGCGGAAGAGGAGGAGAGCGAGAGAGGGGGAGGGAGAGCGAGGAAGAGGGGAGAGAGCGAGAAGAGGGAGGAGACGAGAAGGAGGAAGAGCAGAAGAGGGGGAGGTGAGACGAGAAGAGGGAGTGGAGCGAGAGAGGGGAGGGAGAGCGAGAAGGGGGGAGACGGGAAGGGGGGAGAGCGAGGAAGGGTGGAGACGAGAAGGGGGTGGGAAGCGAGGAAGGTGGGAAGCGAGGAAGGGGGTGGAGAGCGAGGAAGGGGTGGAGAGAAGAAGGGAGTGGAGAGCGAGCCAAGGGATGAGAGAGCGAGCAAAGGGGGAGGAGACGAGGAAGTGTGGAGAGCGATTCAAGGTGAGTGCGAGCAAGGGGTGGAGAGCGAGATGGGGGTAAGCGAGGAGGGGGTAAGCGAGAAGGGGGAGAGCGAGAAGTGGGGGGGAGAGAGCAAGGCAAGGGGGTGAGAGCGAGGAAGCGGGTAGAGCGAGGTGAAGGGGGAAGACGAGAAAGGGTGTGAGAGCGAGAAGGAGTGAGAGCGAGCAAGGGGAGGAGAGCGAGGAAGGGGAGGAGAGCAGAAGGTTGTAGAGCGACAAGGTGGTCGAGAGCGAGCAAGGGGGAGGAAAGCGGCAAGGGGGGGGTGAGAGAGTGAGCGAGTTTTAACCCAAGTGTTCAAGGCTGAATACCAGCTCACAGTTGTACGTGGTCAATATTATAACCCAGCCTGACAAGCTCAAAGTGAGTACACCGACCTTCTAGTTATCCTGACGGCCAACTCTTCATAAACACCTAATATATTTCAAACAAGCATTTTTCAAAAAAGTCATGGGTAAACCTCTTGCAAATGCCAATCTGCTTCATTTAAAACTATTGGATGCATAGATAAAACTAACGGCACTCTCTGAATCACGTCGTTCGACTGATACGCTCCACTTCACATCATACATCATGTATACACTTGTCCCAATTTATCTTGAATCCTCAGCTGTTCTCCATTATGATTTTCACCTGACAGACGACCTTTGAATCTTGACGTCAAAATCGATCAGTCTCTTAATCATCATAGCTACTTGTACCAAGTTTGATTTGTCCCCTCGCTGTTCTTAGTAATCGTGTACAAAAATTATCACAGATCCGACGACGGAACGGACCAAAAACTAATTCTTTGCGACTTCATCTGCGAGGCAAAAAATGACTCCCTTTCCAAACAAGTTAATATAAAATGAACTTAATTCTGATCTTACCTGAAAAAAAAATCCGATGATTTGAAAGATGTGTTACAGACTTCAACCTTCTTCTTCTCTCGTGCCTCCGTTAGGTCGCCACAGCGATGCATCCGTTATGATCTGCATAGGATTGGCACATGTTTTTTACGCCGGATGCCCTCTTACGCAACCCTGTCGCCTCTTACGACACAGGATATGTAACTATTCTACCGGCATACCGGCCCAGTACACTGTATCATTCGCCGACCTCGAAGGATGGCAGCTGAGTAACCTCCTTGTGTGTATTAATTCAAGCGCCAACGAGCTTGACTCGACCTTTGGATCCCAAGCCGCTACCCTAACCACTACGCAACACCAGCCTTGTTACAGACTAAATCGTACACAAATATGTCATCATAGAGAAGCCTCCACGAAGAAGATGAATTAAAGCAAAACAGAACTTAAGATTAAAATATATATTCAAACTCAACATTCAAACCTCCTTTTAATTTACAAAGCAACATTATTTTGAAGGAGGCAGTAGCTCCACATAGTTTAGAGTATTTGATTAATGTAATCATCGTTCACAACAAGATTCTGAACAACCTAAGCTGCTCGGTCCAGGATACGGCTGTACATCAATGTCTTGTTACCAGCTACGAAAGATCACTTCCCCTTACAAACGAGGAGAGCACCTTACGAGATCACCCATGATGACAGGTGTACGTTTTAATCAGCAAAAATCATTCTTCATTGTATTCAATGAAGCACTTGTGAAATCTAGGAAGATGCTCTTCAACGTCATCGATGCTACAATCTCACATTGGAGGAATCATTACAACAGACAACCATAATTGGCTCCAAAGTATGCTCTTTTAGTGCTTGTTTGGCGAAGTTGCAATTTGCAACTTTGGGTCGCCTCGTTTTTTTTTGGTTTTGTTGTTTTTACTTTTGGGCGGTGCTTGCAAATGTGCAACTTAATTATATAATTACATTTTACACAAATTACATGTAAAGCAAATACCCTCCCCATTACCCCTTTCCGTTGAACCATGTAAATACCTTCTCACTTCAATAAGATATATTATAATATATACTACATCTGATTAAGAGTGCAAACATGTTGAAGAAAGTTCAGAAATCTCAGTTGTAGAGACCGATGACTGATTTCATTTTTTGTGTGTTGAGTGACAACAAACGCCGAGTAGCAGCCACCCTACCAACCACCCCCTCCTCCCAACCCCAAACCCACCCATTCATCGCCAACTTTCTTCTTGCAAACTATCATCCTACAAACCTTTTCATCATCTTTTAATGCTGGGGAAAAACAAACCACTCTCATTCAGAGCAGATCCAGGTTTAAAAGCGTTCCCTCAATGGCCTTGCGGTAGCTAATGGCAAAACGGGATCTGATGCAATGACGACATCCTGCCGGTTCGTCTCCATTGTGCGTGAAGAGAAGTCGTTGAAAAGCACCGAGGAAACCATCTCACTTACAGTGAGGTCCTGTCTGGAAACACTCATTAAAAAAACAATTACTGACAGAGAAGACACTTATGACAACCTGATATACAAACATACAACGAAAAATGGGAATTTGCATCAGAGTTGTTGACTATTGTGGAGAAATTAAGCAACTATTAAGCAGATTAAGGTTAAATGTAGATCATTTCAATTCTATATTTCTGGGGGGACAGGTGAGGTTGGCTTGTCAATGCCAGACAGTATATCAAGGCTAATTTACTCTTTTGCAGAAGGAGTAATCTCCATATTACAACTTGTATACAATGACCAAATCTATTAACAAATGTGTTGTGAAATGAGACCCTACTGTACCAGAACACGTTCGAGGCAACAGAATGGGGCACGGCATGGAGGCAAGGCGCTCGCCACTAAGCCAACGTTCCGCCGCTGTTGCCTGCCGACTGGCAAACCCACGACCCATGCAGGCAGCCACCACATGGGTCGCATCGCACATCTCGCATTCACCAGCCGCTGACGCACCGCAGCGATGGAACAGTTAACATAGCTGGCCCTGCATGCACCCAATCATGGCCGACTTCCTAAAGAGTAGAACAAAAAAAAATACATGCACGCAGTCATCCATTAACTGCATATCATTAATCCAAGGCAAATGCCAATCATTACCGTTCTCTTTTAGTGACAAGGTAGGAGTTGCAGCACCATTAATTTAGGCAATGCAGGATCGAAGATTTATATATATAACGCATGAGAAAGTGTTTCTGACATAAACGTCACAGGATTATCCTCTGTTTCTGACATTGAAGGGAATTAAAATAAAGGATTCGTTGTTGTTATTGTGAACAGTCGGTTACATTTAAAAGCCATTCTACAGATCAGGAAGGAATTAACATAAGGCGTCATGCCACACCCATGAACAACTGAAAAAAACCATCACTTTTCTATCAGACATACAGTGGGAGAACAGTATTGATACACGCGATTAGCAGGTTTTCCCACTTCCAAAGCACGTATAGTTCTGTAATTTTTACTCTAGTACACTTCAACTGTAAAGACAGAATCTAAAACAAAAATCCTGAAAAGCACATTATGATTTTTAAATAATTAATTTGCATTTATTGCATGAATAATTTGATCACCTACCAACAGTAGAATTCCGGTCTACAGACCTGTTAGTTTTGTCTTAGAGCCCTTCCCATTCTCCACTCATTACCTGTATAAACATGCACCTGTTTGAACCTTTTCCTGCATAAAGCACAGCTGTCCACATCATCAATCAACTCCAACCTCCACAATGGCAAAGACCAGAGAGGTGTCTTAAGGACAATCAGGGACAAAATTGTAGACTGCACAAGGCGGAATGGCTACAGGACAATAGACAAGCAGCTTGGTGAGAGGCAACAACTGTTGCGGCAATTATTAGAAAATGAAGAAGTTCAAGATAACAGTCAATCTGCCCTCGGTCTGGCTCCATGCAGATCTCACCTCGTGGAGCCCTCAATGATTCATGAGAAAGGTGAGGGATTAGCCCAGAACTACCGGCAGGGACCTGATCATGACTAAGAGAGCTGACACAGTATTAAAAAAACCATAATACCACTACGCTCATGTTAAAATCCTGCAGCGCACGGCAAGGTCCTCTGCTCAAGCCAGCGCAGTCCAGCCCGTCTCGAAGTTGCCATGACCATCCTGATGATCCAGAGGAGAAGGGAGAAGGTCATGTGGTCTGATGAACCAAAATAGTGCATTTTTGGTTTAAACTCCACTCGCCCGTGTTTGGAGAAGAAGAAGAAGGATGAGTACAACCCAAGAACACCATCCCAACATGAAGCATGGAAGGCGAACCATCATTCTTGGATGCTTTTCTGCAAAGGGACAGGAGGACGACTGCACCGTATTGAGGGGAGGATGGATGGAGGCCAGTATCGCGAGGAGATCTTGGCCAACAACCTCCTTCCCTCAACGAAGGCATTAGACAGATGGGCGTGGCCTGGTCTCCAGCATGACAAGCGACCGAAACACACAGCCAGGGCAACTAAGAGTGCTCCGTAGAAAGCATCTCAAGTCCTGGAGTGCCTAGCCAGCTTCCAACCTGACCCATTAAAATACTTTGGAGCTGAAAGTCTGTTTGCCCCATGCGACAGCCCCGAACCTGAAGGATCTGGAGAAAGATCTGTTGGAGATGCCCAAAATCCTGCTCTAGTCTGGCAAACCTGAGTTAAGACTACAGAAGCGTCTGATCTCTGTATTGCAACACAAGGTTCTGTACCAATATAAGTTCTGTTTTTCTGATTAATCAATACTTTTCAATGCAATAAAATGCAATTAATTATTTTAAAATCAGTACATTGATTTTCACGGAATTTTTTGTTTTAGATTCCGTCTTTCACAGTGAAGTGTTACCTATGATTAAAATTACCAGACCCTCGTGCTTTGAAGGTGGGAAAACCTGCAAAATCGGCAGTGTATCAAATACTGTTTCTCCCCCTGTAGTGGCTGCCGTCTACTTTTCCGCAGAATTGTATCGAATGAAGACTTCCATGCATGTTCAACACTCGTGAAAGCCCTTAATTGACCAGTCGTTTCAAGCGATGAGATATGAAAAGATATTTATCAATAATGGGCGATACCCCTCATAAGTGGTTATAATCTCACCATGCTAATTGCTGTGTGGTACCTTCTCACCCAGCATGCACTGCTGCAAAGACTTCTGTGACTCCCCAGTTTGACTCAATGCTGAACTTTCTCACCTACGATTTCTCCAATGTCAAATCCTCCTTTCTTGGATTGTATGCATAAACTTCCCGCAAATGTCTCTGCTCTTCTCTGCTACATTAGCTTATCTGATCATGTGCTTGTGAAGGAAAGAAGCATGTGCAAAAGAACCTAACCTACAATGCATGTATTTCTTACCTTCCTCTCAGTCACAATGAAATAACTTCAGCTACCTTAACAGAAACGTCATATGTCCTCCTCTACTTCAAAGTGTGCTTTAAAGAGTGCCTGTAGCACCTTTGTTACTATTTGGCCATCCTTTTGTGTGCAAAACAGGTTATGGATCCCAATGGAAAGGGATTCTAACTTTGGTCTTCCCCCTCACCCGAATGGGTCGCCATGTATGTCCTGCCGATTGTAAAACAACTAGTGATATCTTTCGAGAATTTACATATGATTTACTTACCGATAGTTTGACTGCACATTTAGTGTTTTAAATGCCTATCATGTCCTTTAGGATGGCGATGAAGATTTATTGCCAGCCTCGTTGATTGTGCAAGAATGACCCCAACTTTTGCTTTTTATCACCAATTGTGCTTACAGTGATGTATATTTTCTTTACCGCACTTTATTTTTTACTTTACCGTGAATTCTAAAAATACTGTAGAACCCGCTCTTCACAAAATTTTCTAATAACCTAAGGAGATTACAATCGTACGAAAATACAATTGTCTGTATGTGTATGATGTCAGTGTGTATGTCTTCTTTTTGACCCCGATATATTCGGTCATTATTATCCAAACTCAACCAACTTGACAGAGACTAAGGGTCACATGATGGAGGTTGTAGCAACTTCAAGGGGGTTTTCCACCTCGGTGAGATCCGTGTAAAAGGTGTACGGTGGCCTGCAAAAGCATTTCCCCCTTCTCCAAAGTTTTCACATTTAGATTCCACCTACTTATTTTATGATGCTTCAAACAACTTAATGTAAGATCTTCACAACTTACTCCAATTGAGGTAATGAACAACAATGCAGGTAAAATGGTGATAGAGTTAGATTAACAGAGAAAATACCGGCGGAAGAACTGACTGTATTTTGAATCCCAAATCTGAGAATCTCGCAAAATCTGAGGGTTAGGATAGGAAGGCCAGGCCCACTTCCAGGAACATCATGGCCATGGGAGTACAACTTAAGGTTAGGGCATGTCACGATTACTGCCATGCCAGTTTGGTCTGATACCGGTTTCAGTTTCTGAGAAGATTTTGAGATGAAATACAATATTTGGATCAAAACCCCCTTTACACTATTAAAATGAAAGAATTGATGGGGAGCACAATCCCATGAGACCTCCACTGTTCCGGATGGAATCCACACAAATTTGGTCCACATGTCAGGTTATTTGCGAGAGAAAATGTTTTAGTCAAATGAATATGGTGTACGACGGATGGACGACAGACAGTCAGATCCACTCTATGAACTTATTTTCGGAGAGAAATAACTAACAAGGGGCAATTACCCTGGACGCTCATGGTAAGCGCTAAGAAGAAAACCAGGGACACTGTAGCATGGATGACCGCACAAAATATGATGGAGAAGAAAGTAAAACCTATGATTTTTGAATGCCTGAGCAATTTGGCACACTCACGGGTGACGAATGGGTGGGAAGTTTCATCAGAATTGTTGTATGAGTTTCTGAGTAAGAAAGAAATACATATTTAGGGAGCATCCCCCCCCCCCCCCCCACGATAGACCCCTTTAGACGCAATTTTTTTTTTGAACGACGATGTGAACAATCTTTGTACATCACAGGTGATGAGGGTGTGGTCGACACGTGAGCCTTAATCAAAAATAAATTAATAAATTTTTTTTTATGCAAAAAACCCAGATCAAAAAAAAACATGAAATAACCCTGGCTGCCAGACCAGGCGTCTGATCAGTTCAAATTTAAACACTGTATTCCCCATCACTACTCAGTTAATTGTGAGTTTCACAATCGATTGATTTACCGTTCCAGAGAAACATTATTTATATTTTTTCTTCATCCAATATGGCTACAAACCAGTGACCTTCAATTATTACTTCAACTTTTGTACACCAAAGCTTGGGAACATTTGTGTGAAATTTCCCTTGATTCTGTCCAGCCATTCTGGAGATGATGATTTTTGACGATTAGGGTAAAATCCATATGGCTGCAAACCATGTGACTATGATAAATGTGTGAACTTTTCTTCTCGGGATAGGCGGTCATAAGTGTAAAGTTTTTGCCTCAATTTCGTCTCCCAGAAGTTAAAAAAGTTATAAAACCCATAAACATATGATTATACGTTTTAAAACAATCGCTGCTGCTGTTAACACTAAAAAACAAACAAATCTGAAAGAATCCCCAACACCTTGAGGCATTCTAATGCTTATCGCATCCCACCAGAACTAATGGACTTGAGCCTAGATCATACTGTAATCATATACCCAAAGGATAACAACTGACCTTCCCTGTTCACTCCGAGGGAGTGCATATGTACTCATTTATAAAACAAGAAAGCTTTAAACTTCTTGCAAACTGTGAATACTGACTTCAATGTTCTAACAATTATTATAGGCCCAAGCCATTCGCGTCCCAGTGGGGTGAGGCCAGCGCTCCTCCTTCTCCCCCCTTTGCTAATTAGTGCCCCAAGCAGTTTACCCCCCTCCACCTCCACACACCCCCTGGCACAAACCCCATCTTCCAAGCCGTCTCAGAGCATAGGAGCCAGTTTTCCATACATGCGCCATGCCAGCAACCCGGTGAACAACGCGCAGGGACCTTCTGCTATGAGACTCAAATCGGACGACGCTTCTGCAAGTCTCAGGCGTGGACTCGAGCACCAACAACCAGGGAGGGCCAACCAAAGCCCGGTTAATTAACAACCGAGTCAAGAGACAACTCCTGAGGGCAAAGCTCTCCCCAATATTCAAAGACCACGCCCGACGATGGCATATCCGTCACGAAGGCGCGTAGTTGCAGGAACTCCATCAGTGCCCAACCAGATGACCAATCGGAGTCCACCGGGAAGCCGGGAGAGGGGCGGAGCCTATAAAGGAACTCCACCCCCCAAAAGGACTCCTGTGGAAACCGCGCACCACAAAGCTCTCTCAAGAAGATTGCGTGGTACGCTGGCAATGAGGTGCTTGCCCTTCAAGAACCGCCGCAAGCAATCGGCTGACCAGCACTAGGAGGCCTGCACATTGTGTTCAACGGCAACCAAATCATTACCGCAGACTGAAAGGTTTCGCTGCAAGAGGGCCCGCGGGGGTCCCTGATGAACGAAACGGAACATCGTGGACTGCTGAACATCTAGGGGCAGCTGGTGGCTCCCTCCACTCCGTGGCCGTTGCTGCCCCCATAAGAGGATGCTACATAAACACATCTCCCATGAAAGCTTGGAGAGCACACGAGGACCCCCGCTTCAGTGAGTGTGCTTTCTCCATTTGACGTACCAGCTTCCCCAAAGTCGAGTGCGCTGACCTCAGCCATCAAATTGAGAAGGCCGAGCATCGCATGGATGAGGCCCTCACACATCACACAACCAAAATTGTGAGGAGGAGGTCTGTCGCTAGCAGTCAGTCGGGCACAACAACTGCCGTGGACAGGACAGCGGAAACAGGATAACAGACTTACGGCACCATCGTGTTCTCCCTGCAAACAACCTGGCCAGTCGGGTTTTCCGCATGCCAAGAACCCGGTAGCGAACCATAAAACATACAGGAGTGCAACGAGGATCCAGGGGAATAATTTACTTCTCCACTTTCCCTCCACCTTCCTTCTATCCCTCTCACATACCCTCTGTTTTCACTTTCATCAAATATTTTTTTTTAAACAATAAAAAAATACTTTATCTCACTACATTACCTCCACGTAACCAGGTGACTTCCTGACAACGACTGTTTCTTCCTCCTTGCTTTCGCCGATCAATCCATCTACTACTTTTCCCAACCCACTTCACGCAAACACCTTCAACGGATTTTTTTCTTTACCCTTTCTTTTGTGAGCCAATCTACCTAATCTTTAAAAGAAATAAAAAGGAATGAAAGAAAGAAATTTATGATTTTAAAAAATTCTCTCAATCACCTCCTGAAAGCACGTGTTTCTCCCCCCCCCCTTCTTCTTCCTGTAATTTCGTCGAACTTTCCTTCTGTCATCAAATTCACCAACACCTCCCACGAATTTTTCTTTCAACTTTTCCTTTTACTAATTTTACATATCCTTCAAAAACATTAAAAAACGGTCTCTTAAAATGATCCAACTTCTCTTTCACACGTGTGGTTCTCGTATGGTTATCATAATTCAAATACTATTCTTCTTCTTCTTCTTAAAAGGCTGTTTTCAAGAAGACCTTTCCATTCATCCCATAATAAAAGTCACTGTTACAAACGTTCTCTTTCTCCAATTATCTTAATTCTCCTTATTTACATCCTCACGATAAGTCTTTGATCACATCATCCGACTTAAAAATTTAAAAAATCCCACTTTGCAATGCATGTTCGTGTTCCATCAATCGTCATTTTTTTCTCCTGCACCTGGCCGTGCCTAGTCTTCGGCTCCCTCCCTCTCAAACAACCTCGCACTCTTCCCCCTCCCAGGCTTTCCTCACACCTTTCTCAAAAAACTCCCCCCCACCCTTCTCCCTTCAACTCTCCCTCTTCACCTTCTCCCTCCAATCTTTCATCCTCACTCCCCTTCCCAAGTTGCCCCCTCTCACTCCGCAAAGGTGCCTCCTTCCCCCACCTCTCTCTTCATCTCTTCACGCCACCTTCCCCAATCTTCAACTGCCTCTGCCCCCTCTCTATTACTCCCATTACTCACCCATCACCACCGAGCCTTTTCTCTCCTCATCCGGTTCTCTCTCAAGCTCTCAGCAATCCCCACACCTCTTTCAGAACTCCTCGTCCTACTCTCCACTCCTCTGCATCACCAAAACCTGCCTCCCACCTCTTCCTAACAGTGTGGACCCTCAAACATCCAGGCTCACTCAAACCTGAACAATTTTCCATACAGGTTGCGACTGACAAACCCAACATATAACTGCTTAACAGAAAAACTTCCTCCTCCAAGACGGGGTCTCTGACTCCCGAGTATCTCTTCCGTTACTCCCTCCTCCGTATGACAGACCTGAGACTCGTCCTGGTGGAGGGTTTGTTCTCTTCATCAAAAGACTCTATCCTCACTCTCCAGTGCACTGCCCTACTCCCCCACACCCCAGGAATAACCTCTGGCTACGGCTAACCCTCCACTCCCACTCCTGTTTATAATGTTACTGACCATGCCACCAAACGTGATGACTCCATTACATCCCTATCCAAAACCGGACCAACTCTATCCTCTCATTCCAACTCCTCTCTTCCTTTCCTCATATGTGTGACTTCAAACTCCATCATGCCAGTTGCTTGAGTGTGGGTACCTCTCTTCACCCTGCTGACTCACAAAAGACTCTGCAACTCATTGGACTTGACTCGATCGATCATTTCCCAACCCGATCTCAACAACGGTGCTCCATCTCTCTTGGACTGACTTTGACCAATTTCCCTGAAAATATTGCTGTTCTTCCTCCACATCCAATCAGTCGATCTGACCACATGTTTTCAAAGTAAACATCTTTCTGGCTGCTATTAGAGAACACCTCAGCGCCGTCGAGTCTGCATTCATCACTCAGGCCGACTGGCAGGGAACTTCAGCAGCATCAAAACTTCTAGGACTGGTCCCCATCTCTATTTCCTCCACCAACTTTGTGGGCCATTCTTTCAAGGAAACTTGCGTTCTCTCATCTCAATTTAATCCCCTCTCGTCTAAGTTGTCTACCCTTCCTCCCCCGATGGTACACTTAAGCTTGTGGCGAGGCAGTTATCCTGAAAAACAAACAAAAAAAAAGAAACTTGCCTTGCCTCATGGAAGGCTCATCTTCTCCTGAAGGCAATCCAGTTCCTTCCCACAAAGCTCAGAACAAGTGTGTTTCTACCTCAGCAGAGCCAGAAAAACATCTTTCTATAATCTCAAGCCGAATTCTCAAACCGTCTCCCTCCTCCAAATCCTGGCTGGCGTATATGTAAGTCTGTTTACTAGTGAATGTTTCCCTCCATCCCCTCAATTACCTCAAATGGCCGCACTGCTGATACGGCACGTTGAAAGGCTGATGCCTTAAACTCGGTGTTTAATTCAAAGTCTTGTCCAACCCTCGCTTCTGTACTCACCTTATTCCAATGGCAATCCAACTGTCCCTGTCTCTGCGTCCTTTCTCTGACAGGTGGAAGCCTTGCAGTCAAACATCACTCAAGATTCTTGCAACCGTCCAGAGCATCAGCCCACGGTCCTAAAAACCTGCCTGCTGCTCTTGCTCACCTCCTCTCTTTCTATCACCCTCTCATTTGCTCAAGGTCATCTTCCATCTGCTGGAAATAAAAACATTACCGCTCTGCACAAAAAAGTGCAAAAACAGATCCCTGCACTACAGACAATCAGCCTTCGCCCAATCATCAACAAGGTTATGGAATCCATCATCGCTTCAGACATTAAATCCTTCTCGTCTCCAATGACTTGAATTTCCAATCATAAGTGGAATAGACAGTCACTCTACCCTGGATATGCTGCTTCTGCTCCTCCAACAATGGAGTGAGGTACTCAATCCGGATCATGAAAATCAAGACACCATCCCCCACGACCATATCCCTGCCTTGATACGTCTGGCATTCCTGCCTGCTCACCAAACTCTCTTCCTATGGTATCCAAGGCCATCTACAGATGGCCGCAGATTCCTCTCCTGTCGCAGTCAACGTGTGCCCCAAAATGGATTTTTCATCCTCTCTTCCTGATCAGGCTGGATTCCTCAAGCGCACTTCTGGCCTTTCTTTTCTGTTTTTCATCAATGAATCTCTCTAAACTCTCTGAAAAATCCTCTTTTATCTCTTTGCTGATGACTCCACCATCCTGGCCGTACCATCGGTCATCCCTCAGATTGCAGCCAGCAGCTTCTCGCTCTCGAAAGATTCTGTGTAAAAATAACAAACTGGTCCACATGTCTTTCAACCTGACGAAATCCACCACCTCATCTATTCTCTCCAAAGGACCGCTTGGAACCCCCCCATCTACTTTCAACAATCCTCTGAAGAGTCCTTTCTTCAAGCTCTGTGTCTCTCACTACTGCCATGATATTTCCCTGGAGAAGCACATTTCCAACTGGCATCCAAACCAGTCGTCGACTAGGCATCCTCGTCGTGCAAAGTCTCCCCTCAGCACACCTGAGCTACTGACACAGTACAAAGCTTTCGCCACACTCTGATGGAGTACTGCTCTTCCCGCCGTCTGGCTGGTGCTCCTACTCTCACTTCCTTGGTTCACGCTGTGGAAAACCAAGGCCATTTCGACATTGGATATTCTCCACGATAATGCTAGTCGTTAGGCCTCTCCGCAGGCAGCGTCGGTGGTCTTTCTGTCTTCTAAACCGCTCCCTTCCAGCTTCACCCCCCACCCCCCAACCACAATCCTGACTAAGATACGGTCCCCCAGTATTCTCAGGGCGTCAAGGTCCGGCAGCAACCGCCTTCTGGTAAACTACAAAATCAGAATCACTGCTCACTTCACTCTTTCTTCCTCTTTTTTTTTTTTTTTTTTTTTTTTTTTTTTTTTTTTTTTTTTTTTTTTTTTTTTTTTTTTCTTTTTTTTTTCCTTTTTTTTTTTTTTTTTTTTTTTTTTTTTTTTTTTTTTTTTTTTTTTTTTTTTTTTTTTTTTTTTTTTTTTTTTTTTTTTTTTTTTTTTTTTATTTTTTCTTTTTTTTTTTTTTTTTTTTTTGTTTCTTTTTTTTTTTTTTTTTTTTTTTTTTTTTTTTTTTTTTTCTTTTTTTTTTTTTTTTTTTTTTTTTTTTTTTTTTTTTTTTTTTTCTTTTTTTTTTTTTTTTTTTTTTTTTTTTTTCCTTTTTTTTTTTTTTTTTTTTTTTTTTTTTTTTTTTTTTTTTTTTTTGTTTTTTTCTTTTTTTTTCTTTTTTTTTCTTTTTTTTTTTTTTTTTTTTTTTTTTTTTTTTTTTTTTTTTTTTTTTTTTTTTTTTTTTTTTTTTTTTTTTTTTTTTTGTTTTTTTTTTTTTTTTTTTTTTTTTTTTTTTTTTTTTTTTTTTTTTTTTTTTTTTTTTTTTTTCTTTTCCTTTTTTTTCCTTTTTTTTTTTTTTTTTTTCTTTTTTTTTTTCCTTTTTTTTTTTTTTATTTTTTTTTTTTTTTTTTTTTCTTTTTTTTTTTTTTTTTCTTTTTTTTTTTTTTTTTTTTTTTTTTTTTTTTTTTTTTTTTTTTTTTTTTTTTTTTTTTTTTTTTTTTTTTTTTTTTTTTTTTTTTTTTTTTTTTTTTTTTTTCTTTTTTTTTTTTTTTTTTTCTTTTTCTTTTTTTTTTTTTTTTTTTCTTTTTTTTTTTTTTTTTTTTTTTTTTTTTTTTTTTTTTTTTTTTTTTTTTTTTTTTTTTTTTTTTTTTTTTTTTTTTTTTTTTTTTTTTTTTTTTTTTTTTTTTTTTTTTTTTTTTTTCCCATCTTTGGACAAATTCCCACCACTCTCTGCAATTCCCACTCTTCCCTCCAGGTCTTCAAAAACAGCTGTTCACCACCATCTCTTTGTCTTCCCCCATTCAAAACCACGAATCTTTTCCACCCCCGCGAAGTCCACCCCAAATCCCCACCTCCTTCAAATCCCTTGCTTTCCTTCCTGAGAGTCCGTGTTGTGTAAGACTGTAAGTCCACTGTCGTGTCATCTGTCTACCCTGGTACCCAAGCCCCCATCCCTTTTCTCTTCACAGATCTCCTACGTGTCCTCTGTTCCCCATGTTTTTTCCTTTTCCCCGCCCACCCCTCGTCTCCTGCTCCCCTTGTTGTATGTTCGTGTGTTAGCCTCATCCGATCCTCGAGAGTGTATCCAAAAAAATAAAAGGCTTTTCTTCTTTTTCCATTCTCTGTGAACTTTGTCATTTATGTGCTTTCTGCCATGGTTCTTCGTGCTTTATAAACTTTTATTTTTGTAATATTCCTATGGTTGTGATCGATCGCTTCTCGGACGAAAAGAATATGAGCCGCACCACGAGTCCGTTCTCGATATTAGTTAATACATTACGTTCAATTGACAATTATGATGTTTCTCAAGCCAGCATTGCATGCTCCAGTTTAAATTAAACCCTCCACACTCCATACCATCTCTGTGGAGTGTCAACTCTGCCAACACCCAGGTTCGATTCCGGAAGCCAATTTGGTGCTTCTTACAATCGTGCAACAGTAAACTGGTGCCCCCATTCTGTGTTTGACCAAAAGGTATTTTTTTTTTTTTTCTCATTCACACCATAAAATAAATCCTTATAATCGAGGCAAAATTATTCTAAAACGACCTCAAACTTTTCTCTTAAGTGAACCTTGTTAAGAGGCTTCTCCTCTTAAATGAAAGTTTGTTACGCATTTACACCTGGGATTAATATCAGTTTTTTTAATTCCGTTCCAGGAAAAAAAAGCGATTTAAAACCTACTCAGTGACCAACAGACAGTTAAGTTGTCTCTTTTAAAATAATGAGAGAGCTGCAGAAACGCTAGATTTTTCAGAGAAAATCCAATCCAAGTCACCCAATTTTTATTTGGCATGAATCAAGCTGGTTTGCTGATCACAAGTCAATTAGGAGCCACGAATAAGGAGGCGTTCCACCAGCGAGAGATCCACAAATTAAAAAGCTGTCGTGCAAACACTAAATACAAGTTAATACACAAATTGCTACTTCAAAAGATCTTCTCCCAAATCTAGAGTTCGAAACTCACTGAGTATGCAGGCATTACGCACACGTGAGGTTGGAGTTCCACCATGTGCACGAAATCATCCGGAAAAGATCATTGAGGTCTGGTGAATCACTACATTGCTCGCAGCTTGATCGGGGCCTGTAGTTTCTCTCTAAGCTCTCCATATTCCGCGGAATTCAATCTGCTATGGCAAAGAGTCGATCATAAAATGGGAATACTGCAAAACGTCATTCATTGTTGTCGAACATCTCAATCTCAAAAGTAATGCAGACTCTTAACCCTCCACCTTCTCAATCGCAATTAGGCCAATTACCATGACTTTCAAATGATTAATGAGACTCCAGAACTTGACCGCATGCACAGAAACCCCAAACACCAGGGTTCATCCGGGCCAGCGAACGCTTATATCGCGCATGCCAGATGAGGATTGTTACCTAAAAACCACTCGCAAGCTTCGAAAAAGCCGAGCGAATAGTTGCAAACGTACCTGCGGGAAGGGTGGCTTGCACAAGAACAAAAGAGTTGCTCGAACCTTCTAAACTGCTTCCCAAAAACCTAATAGTTTGCACCCCTTTACTGCAAACTTCCGGAGGACATGAACGCGTACAAGACCACGAATTCGTAGTTCTACAAAAAAAAAATATTCGTGCTTCTTAACCCAAAGGAAGGTCATATTCTGGGCTGCTCGATGTGCAGGGTAAGCTTTAAATAATGATTTTGCTGTTAATCTGTTTGGAAGGAGGGAGGAGTGGTGAGTGAGAGCTGTACGGTTCTGTGAGGGCTGTTATACCATTTTTTTTGCTTCCAGGGAAATAGAATGATTTCGTATAATGAGAAATTATACGAGATTTTTGCATCTTTTTTGTACGTTGTTGTATAGATAGTAGGCTCGTGAAGAGCGTACGAGTACACGAACAACAGGATGCAACACAGACAAAATGAAGGAGTAAAGAGAGAAACACCAACAGCAAGAGTTGAAGGCAAGACAGAGCGAGGAGACAAATGATGTCTGTGGGGAGGAAAGGGGCAGCAGAAGATGCATGGGTAGACAAGATGGATACAGAAGAAACTCAGGAGCTCTTTTGTGCATTTTGTGCTATCCGCATATTTGGGAAAATGGCATATTTGAAAAGGAATAGGGATAGGGTGGAAGGGGATGGTTTACAAAGAAGAAAGATCATGGTTTGGATTGGGGATGATCTAGATTTGTGGTGAACAGTTGTCTTAGAACCTGGAGGAAGAATGAGATTGAAAAGAATGGATATATGGTTCCACATGCGCGGGGGGGGGGAAGAGGAACAAATGAGTGGAGGTGAGAAGTACTGCATTAGGTGTTCACCAGAATGGGGTTGATGGTGGACCATGGAAGCCCTGCAGGACCTGGGGTGGGGGTGGGGGAGGAAAAGCATGGAAAGAGCCAGAGGGTGCAAGACCAAAAAGGAGGGTGGTAGAAGACAAGATCCCGACCTGTCTGCAATTGTGAAGTGATAGACCAATAGACTAGCTTCATCACAGAAGATTCCCAATAATCTTGAAGGCCTTGGTTTCCATGGCTTCAAGCAGAGCAAGATGAGACTAAGGGAGCCATCCAGAGTACTGCCATCAAGCTGAAGATGAAGGCTGTTAGGTGGATGGGAGTTCAGGTGTGCCAAGGAAGGACCTTGTACGACGAGGACGTCCAGTCAGCGGCTGGCTTTGGAGGCCAAATTTGAAATGAGATTTGCCCAAGAAAGATCATGCTGATCAGGAGTTTGAAATGACATGAATCCCTCAAGAGAATTAAGAAAGTAGAGAGGAGGGTTTGCCAGACAGTCCTTTTGGAGAGCATAGTGAGAGTGTGAGATTTGTCAGAATTGAAAGACATAATCCAAGGTTGACCAGCTTGTGATTTTTGAAGGTCTGAAGAGAGGGAAGTGGCTGCAGCCTTCCTATCTGAAGGATGAGGATGGTCAAGCAGAGATATAGAGTCATCAGCAAATAGGTAAAAAGGATTTTCCAGAGAGTCAGAAGATCATTGATGAACATATTGTAAAAGGACAAGTGTGTGTGTGTGTGTGTGTGTGTGTGTGTTGTGTGTTTTGTGGTGTGTGTGGTTGTGTGTGTGTGTGTGCGTGTTGTGTGTGTGTGTCGTGTGTGTGTGTGTGTGTTAACCACTGCCGCCACTCGATAATGAATCCAACTCCCATTATCCAGGGAATTTCTCATATACAGCTATTTCCGAGAGTCTGATGCTTTCGGGAACAGAGCAAATGATGGTCAACCATTTTGCAATACCACTCTTTTGTCTAAATGATGAAAATTATGTTTAAAAAGCGATTGAATCACAGATACTCGTGTGGCAACAGCATGTTTAAAAGTATCCGGCCGAGAGACCGAGTCACTGAAAACACATTCACATGCACAAAGAGCTCGTTTAGCATTCAGTGCTTGTAGCATCGTATTGTGTACACTGTGGTCCTAAATGAGGAAAAGCTTAGAAATTGAACCCATTTTAATAAGATAAACAATCTTAATGTTATATAATGCCCAAGTGTCTGTGCTTCAGAAAATGTATACTTTGCTATGGGTCCTATGGATATAGTTGCTTACAAAGCATGTTTTTTTTACCAAACACAGGCTATTTTTCCATTTTTTAGCTATTTTTTTAGAAATGGTTACATGTATGATTGTATATGTTGTCCAAAATGGTTGAAATTGCATTTGTTGTTATATACATCATTATACATAAGAATAGAACAATTCCTCGAAACAGTACATCTCTGATATCTTGGCATACCTTCTGCATATCTGGCACCTTCAAATGTGTAAAATCTCAGATTCTGCAAAATTTCCCCAGTGATAGTGAAGCTTACAAAATATTATTCCAGAAATTTGAAATGCAACATGATAGAACATCTTAAATAGCAATTTACTTCTGCATAAGTGATGATTTAAAATGGCAAGTTTTCAACATGGATCATTACTACATACCAGTTTTAGTTCACTTCCATGATTGGGTCAAAAATGTTAGGAAGACTAACAAATGCCATTTACGCAAGCTGCTACAAAATATGGTAGCTATAAGCTTGATTTTATAACCATAGAATAAGTTTACCAACATGCCCTTATATAAAAATCCATACCAAAGGCCAGTTTGTTTCAGTATACAGAACATCAAAGGTCGTTAGGAACGTCGTAGTTTTAAGTAAACGTGCAACTTTAATCTAAATGTTATTTGGATTTTATTCAAGGGGGGGCAGCATGTTTATTTCTATGGTTAAGTTTATGTGCAATATATATTTATGACCTGAATAACACTGATCAATTTGATTCAATTTTGTTAATTTCATATGACCTTGACCTCTTTGCTCAAGGTCAAAATATCAGGTAAACCAAATATTCTCCATAGTATGTGGTTTCCAATTAGTGTACATACATATCTAAGCCATCAGACAATTTTAGAATATAAGATGGTTCCTTGCATACAAAAATTGATAACCAACTTTGACCCTGTCAGAGCAATAGAAAGAGGAAGAATTAAGCTCTGCCCAAATAGATCCTGAGAATCCCCAGTATGTTGGCTAACAAATGATATATGACAAACTTAATCATACAATGACATTTCATTTTTTGATCCCCCGTGTCCTAAATGTGTACATAATACCTTGCTACAAGCCTCATACGTCATTTAAAAAGTCACGCATACTGAGCGAGCAGAGTAAAAACAAACAAGAAGCGAATACTTCGATATCGCGCGGCTGGGGGCAGTAAAAGTTTAGGTTAAGAATGACAATTTTGCAAGTTATAAAATTTAAATGTAGACGGTGAATTAGCATGCATGATGGAAGAGTTGTGACGTTGGACAAATTTATATTTATAGCCTCAGATCAAAGGCGTACGCGCCATAAGTGTGACAGAAACGTGAACAGAAGACACAGGACAGAATAGCCAATTATATAACAGCGCGATGTCGCCGCGCTGTAATAAAAAAGGTCGATCTAATAAGATGGAAATAAATAAATAAAATACAAAATATTTCCAAACCTTTTAGAAATGCAAAACTATTGAAGCAATGAATGTACAAAAGTAATGGTTGGTGCATTGTACTTATCTCACGATGATGGGATTCCAAGTTCAAATCTCCATATATGCTGAACCAACCATCCTTATCCTTATAATTCACTAGCAGGGGTGCCCAGCCTTCCCTGGTGCTGTTCTCATCCTGTTGGCATTTTGAACAAATCAATTTGGTGTTTTTTGTAGTTTTTTGTGTGGGTGCCGAAAAACGCTTACCCTACACCCACTAAGGAATGGGGTCGGAGATCACCCACTAAGGAATGGGGTGGCGGTGTTGTCCGGGAATTATAACGAGAAGAAAAAAAAGTACTGATTTGTATCATACAAAACTCGGATTTAAGACCCAACCTATCGTGTACTATGTCGTGTGCTAACCTGAAAAAATAAAAATTACTGTGAGAGTAATTACACATGTATTTTAGAGATATCTTATGTTACAGTATTCCAAACATAAAGTAATCATTTTGCTCGAAACAGTCATTGCAATCCCTCTCAAATTCTGATGAGCAAAAATTGAGCTACAACCGACACGTCACCATGTCTGGCAGACAGAAAGTAACTGCGTTTGAGGATGCAAGATGTGCAGTGGCTTTGTGCTGCACATTTCTAACCCGCTGGAGGGGAACGCGTGGCTTGTACATTTGGCAGCGTTTGCGACACACAGACATGAACTGAGCCTCAGATACAAAGATGTTAAAATACCATGATGGTTCCTAATGTCCTTTGTAAAAAAAAACGGGAATGCTATTGAAACGAGCAGGGATCTGCTGGATATCCACGCAATGCAAGATGTGACCAAGTCATCAACTCTTCCCCTTCTCTCACACCCTTTCCCAACTTCTGCCTCCCGACCCAACCTCCTCCCTCCAAACAAAGAAAACACCACGATAAGCTATCTTAACACGAATATACAACTAAGCACGTATTCCGCCCAAGGTGGAAAACCCCGTTGGGGAGAGTGGCAAAATAAGTTGATACAACCTCCATCATGTGACCTTTTGTCCTCCTTAGTAGACATGTTAAGTGACATTTGACCTCAAATTGTGATGCAAAGGTTCCCTTTGGCATGGAAGTTCCATAGGGTCATAGAAACAAATTTATCCAAAGACACGCTCATATCTCAAAATCCAAGATGGCCGCCGTCGACCATTTTGAAAACATGGCCCAGTCATAGCTCATGAACCGTTTGTCATAGAAACTATTATATACATGTTTCCTAACTAACTTGAGGTCACTGAACTCATTTCCGGTGACAATTTTGCTTCTTATGGATTTAAAGGTCAAATCATAGACAAAATACAAAATGTTACATTTTTTCTAAAATGTATAGAAAAAAAAATTGTGAGAACGAGACATGACTAACATGTCTACTATATGATGTAGGTCAGACCCAACTCAGAAATGGTTTTCTCATGCTGAATTAACTACACATGAGTTAGTCACATAATGTATCTATGTTATGTGACCTTTAATTTTTACTTTTTACTTTCAGGTTCAAAGTGACTAATCCAAATGAGTTCCGATAACTGTGAAAGCACGCCTGCCACGATGGACTGGAGCCTATGTTTTATATGTCAATCAGACGAGACTCATAATCCAACTTCGGATCCCTCATCTGTTAAATTGAGAAACAATCCTGAAAAACTTTCAGCCACTTACAGACGGGTTGTGAACAATATCCAGGAACTCAATGAATTAGGTGAGCTGCCTGATTTTGTATTCGTAGAGAATACTGGTGACAGTGATACTCAGAATATAGTGCAGCTGATGATGTCTAATCATGTAGTGTGGCACAAAGCTTGCAGGAATGCTGTCGACAATCAGAAAGTGCAGAGAGCCAGAATAAGCATCAAGGACAAGCGTCATTTAACCCGGTAAAAACTCGTGCAGCCAGGTCAGTCACACAGACATCACCCTCTACATCTTTGAGCGAACCAGTTGACACTCCGTGTCTCTTTTGATGAAAGTGGGCAACAAAAAGAGCTCAAAAAGCTGCTACACTGGCTTGGATAAAAAAAATCAATGACTGTGCTCAGCTGTTGGGCGACAAACGCCTGTTGTCTAAACTGTCCGCTGTGACTTGATCGCATCAATGCCTCTATCATCGTGCGTGCCTGACTCGGCTGTATAGGAAAGTGGAGACGGTCGGATGTGACATCACTGATAGTCATAACACGCAGTGATGCGAGCACATGTTCTCAATGAGTTACTTGACTTTATTGAAGATAACCGTCGTTCAGGGAGTCGCTAGCAATGGCTCACTTGACGACCCTTTATGATAAGCGTATTGCTGCTCTCGGCTTTCCCTACATCAAATGCAATACAACACGCCTTGAGAGGACATTGAGCGCATGATTCCTGACATCAATGCAGTAAAGATTAACCGTTGCTGTCTCTTGTTTCGACGAAGACCTATCCAAAGCTATAGTTGATATGAAAGACAATACATCAACTAAGTCTCCACCCTGCACAAAGCAGCCAAATCCTCCGTCGAGAATATCTTCAAATGCGGCAAGCTTTTACGGGTTCCTTCTCAACCTCATCTGAAGCTGAATCAATCCCAACCACTCTGCGTTCATTCCTTACATGCTTCTTGATGACCATCTATCGATCAGCCATCTCCTGATCTAAGAAGTCCAAGCGCAACATCAATTGGCAGCAGATCATCTTCAACTCAGTTGCATGCAGATCCAAGAAACGTGACAGTGTTCCACGTCACAACAGAGATAGGAAACACCAGCTTCGCTGTATATGGCTATGAAGTACATCTTCAAACTGGCCTGAATCTCTAATCGATGATTTGCATCAGCGAGGGTTGTGCATCTCGTATGACCGTTTGAGAGTGCTTAGTACAGATATGCTAATTCAGTCATTGGTCACTGGAGCAGGTTGTGGTGGTCCCCCTCAGGCAGTTAAACACCTTTTCACCACAGGCGTTTGACAACATGACCATAATCCATCCTCTACGACGGCAACATCAGCCCTCCATGGAACATCCATCAGCATTCACCAGCACTTCTCGTCAGACACACAACAGCGATGCTCTGCATCAGCACCTTCTCAGAGTTGCCTATCAGGTAATTAAATATACATCATTGGGGACATTAATCGTGCTCGAGATTGCTGAATTCATTTTTATTTCTTGAATCGCACACATTTTATTAGCTATCTATACATTCTATCTAATCAGTAATTTATCTTGTCACTTCAGAGTGGACACGTGTGGGGTAATACGCTCGTGAAAGCACCAGCTCCAGTATCTCCAACAGAATGGGGATGGCAGCAAGAAACACCAGACTCTGCGCCAACTCCAGTCTAAACAACTCCCATCATTTCGCGGGACTTGCCAGAGCTTGCCATTTGCAAGTGTAAGACTGAATGTAAAGCTCCTTGTAAGTGCTGCGTGCAGAGACAGTGCTGTATGCTTCTCTGCAGATGTCAAGGTTCGTGCGCCCACACTGGCAGGATGTACCAGCACAAGAGAGGAGAAGAGGAAGAACTTGTGTAATTACGACATTGTGCGATGGATAATCTAATTACCTCAAATTTTCTGTATGTGAAAAACAATAAAATTTGTTATAATTTGTATTATTTTTTGGATTTCACCTTTAAATGCATCTGAAATGCATAGCTGATGCCAGAAATGAATTCAGCAACCTCAATTTAGCTAGAAAACATGTGTCATAATAGATTCTATGACAAACGGTTCATGAGCTATGACTGGGCCACGTTTTCCAAAATGGTCGACGGCGGCCATCTTGGATTTTGAGATATGACGTGTGTCTTTGGATAAATTTGTTTCTATGACCCTAAGGAACTTCCATGCCAAAGTGGACATTTGCATCATGATTTGAAGTCAACACCCTATATTGTGCACTTAACATGTCTACTACCTGTCAAGTGTGGTTGAGATTGGATAACAACGACCGAACGTATCGCGATCAAAAAACAAGACAGACAGACAGACAGACAGACAGAAACCAAATTGCATATTTTCGTGTGATGCTGTATTAAAATAAGGGAATTTTCTGTATGTGTGCATGTTTGTGTGTGATCATTATATAATCACTAACGGCTGGGCTAATCTGGGGAGACGACTTGCAATTTTCACCTGTACGTGTGGAATCGTGCAACTGGTTTAACGACTGATCCCTGCTTACGGAGGGAGCATTGACAACACATTTTGCATGGAAGGATTCTAAAAGCAAAAACAATGACAATAAAACAGTCAAGTAAATTTTTTCCTGAAAGAACACCACGCTCCCAGATACCTCAACTGTTCGGCACCTCCTTCCAGCTACAATGTGTTGCAGAATGTGTAAGTAACCGTCACAAGTTTGGATGAATACAGGTACAATATTTAACATACCAACCTAATGTCAAACGGTGCCACTTGAGGGTTTCTGCTGCTCACCCGTACCGTTAACATTTGGACGGCTGTGCTCGTCTCGGCCGACAGGGTGTGACGCCGCGCCTCTGCCAGCTCAAGGTGGGCATCTCTCTGCAGGGCCACACTGACACTGTACGCCGCAGTGCAAACCACCCACGAGTCTGTCACAACAACACGTCCCTCTGGGGGGCCCCGTGAAAACTTGTCGATGCGACAAAACTCTGTGTTAAGCAACAAAGCAGCCGCTCGCCAGCCTGCACCTGCCGGCGCCTGGATCTCCAGGCTATGCGCCAGCGGGTGCCCGTCCCAGCTGTTGCGGCGCCATGCCAATCCCACAAGGGCAGCCCAGATTGGCAAGCCAAAAGCCACCGCAAGAAAGGCCCGCCAAACGAAGGTATCGGGAAGTGTAGAAAACAGATTCTTGTGAGGTGCCGCCACTCCCAGACCCACGTAATAAACTGCACACACAATGTAACGATAACGTTTTCAACAGCAAATCATGTAAACTCATTACACATCGGAAACAGCATAACACTCCACCAGTCACCTTCTTCGTTTGAATGCAGCACATGGCTGGTTGCATCATTTGCTGGGGAGCAGCTGTGCGCTGCTGATACAATGCCTCCTGTAGATTAAAGCAGGAATTAGTAATTTGTTCACGGTGCCGGCAATAGCTTGCCTACTCTTCACAAAGGACACAGTGGGATCTCTAACATCCACCAACTAATGCCGGCTGATGGAACGCCCAGTTCAACGTCCATCCGAGGGACGGCACACGCACACCAATACCTTGCCATGCCTGCAAGGGTGATAGTTTATTAGCTGGATCAAGATTCAAACCCAGGCGAGACACTCAGAGGTGAGTGTGCATACCTCAATGGCCTAGGCTTTCCCAGCAATCCAACCAGTTACCTAATGAAAGGTGGCATTTTCAGTAAGCCAGAATCGCACTAATTGGTTTCTTGGTTTTAGAATCCATTTTGTTGCAAACATAGGGTGAGGAAGTTACATCGTCAGAGCTGATGAGTCACATCATATATTTCATGAAAAAGTGCAAATTCAATGGAACATCCTTAAACCTAGCTGACCCCTCAAAATGATAGAGATGGCAACTCACAAAAAGGCAAAAATGAGTGAAGTAGCAGTGCAGCGGCCGTACGGCGCATGTGGAAGCGAACAAAGTCCAGGTCCTCGCTGCCTAAGAAACCAGCTAGGAGGCCATGGACGGTAATGCCCGCAGAGCGAAACTCAGTCGGTGTGAGCAGGAAGCAAATGGCAAACAGCAAGTAAGCAAAAGTGAAGACTGCTTCGGGCGATTCCATGTCAACTGTAAGAAAGAGCGTAAAAGGTTTCAATATTCTGTGAAAATTTAACTCGCAGAGGAATCAGATGAAAGGTTAAGCTAAAGGGTTAAAGGATTACAATCACGTGGACAAAATCTTGTAAACATAAAAAAAACACAATGGTGTCTGCCATATTACAAAGTGGGAACAGCATCCATTTTTCAATTAAAAGAATATACTCGTACATATGTTTTGTTACAGTAGTTGTACCAGTAGTCCTTGTAATGTCACTCTTGCATTCCCCATGTTCCCCCACCCATCCCTCTCCCTTCCACAGATCTCCTAATGTCTCTGTTCCCCACTGTTTTGTCCTTCCCACTCCCGCCCCTCTTGTCTCATGCCCCCTTGCTGTGCGTTGTGTGTTAGCTCTCATACGAGCCTCGACAAGGTATACAAAAAAAAAAAAAAAATGTAGAACCACACAAGTAAAATGGATTACTGTAACACAAAGCACAATAACTAGAGTTCTGGTTACCTTCGCACCAATGGTGGACAGAGGTTGTTTTCACCACTGTCTGCATGTCTGTCTGTGAAAAGGATATCTCAAAAAGTTATGGACGGATTCAGGACGAAAAAAAAAAGCAAAACAAAAAAACTTAGTGGACAGATTGGGTGCATGATAAGGACGAATTGATTGTTTGTTTATTTATTTTTAAAGGACGAATTTAAAAAAAAGTTTTCAAGTGATTCTTCACCATTGAGAGATGGGGCCAAAAACTATGTATATCATGATATTTCAAAAAAGTTGTGGACCAGTTATGACAAAACCAGGTGGATGAGTTGGCAAGGTGACGAGAACAAGCGGATTGGATTTTGGTTCAGATCTGGCCTATCAGTGGCATACAAAACGTGAACTGTTCAACCTAGCGGAGGTATACGCTCTACTGAGTGCCGTTCTACTTTGCTCTGTTTTGCCAAGTGTCACTCTATCAGTGATTTTTCATTTGTTTTTTTTGTCTGTCCGCTCGCCTCCAGTCCAAACCGCTCAGCTGATCATTCTGAAATATTCGGAGATTGCAGGTACATCCCTGCGACGGTCGATCAATGTGTTCGACATCGGCCAGATTTCTAAAATTGACTTGAAATTTGAACAGGATTTGCATATCAGGTCAACTAATTCAACCACAAATTATTTTAAAAGTCAAAAGGTCAACATATGATTAATTTTTAAAACTGAGAGATACAGAGAAAAACTATACATATCATGATATCTCAGAAAGTTGTGGACCAGTTAAGACAAAACTTGGTGGATGAGGTTGTTAGGTGACGAGAACAAGCAGATTAGATGCTAGTTCAGGTCTGGATTCAGATCTGGCCCATCAGTGGGATACAAAACATAAACTGTTCAGCCTGGCAGAGGTACGTGCTCTACCGAGTGCCATACCAGTTTTGAATGCAACATCTCAACTCATGGAAGAGTAAGATGGCAGAGGGTAAGAAGGCAATGTACTGATAGTGGGGCAGCAGTTGGACACAAGCAAAGGGGATGAATGAATAGGAAAAGAGGAGAGGAGAGGAGGAAACAAAGTAACTTACACATAACAAGGTTTGGTTAGGTTAGGGTTAACGGTGATGTAGAAGATCACGGGTAGAGACGGGGATGACATGAGAGGGTGGTGCATTGCGGGAAAGAGTGGAATTAAAGTCTCCAGAATGCAATTCCACAAAAAGGAGAAGAGACGAACAAGTGAGTGTAGGTTGGTTCGGGGTCAGGGTTAGGGACCTCCCCTTCCCAATCTTGACATTCCGATTCTGATGTACCTTCCCCCAAAAGACCCCAAACAATAACCGAACATACCACTACCACATTTCCCACCATACCGACTACCCAAACATACCCATCATTCCTTTAACATACCCACATTCCCCCACATTACCCACATTTCCCACATACCTACATACCCCATACTACCATACCGACATACCCACATTCCCACTACCCACATTTCCTCCCACATACCGACATAACCCCACATTCCCACATACCGACAACCCACATTCCCTAACATACCCACATTCCCACATACCGAATACCCACCATTCCCACATACCGACATACCCAACCCATTCCTACATACCCACATTTCGCCAATACCGACCATACCACATTACCCACATTCCCACATTACCTTACATACCCACATTCCACATTACCGACATCCCACATTCCCACATAACCCACATATTCCAACCATACCTAATACCCACATTCCCACATTACACATTACCCACATTCCCACATACCCACATAACCACATTTCCCACATACCTACATTACCCACATTTCCACGATTACCACATGCCCCCACATTCCCACATTTCCCACATACCCAGTATATAACTCCGTTATGGGAGGAAGATTGTCGAAATTACAAAAAAAACAGAAAATAAAGACGTGTTTAGTTAATGAGGGGAATAATCATCGACGAACTTCGGACTCGGATTTTCCCACTTTCACCACCACAATCTGAAACACACAACATCCGTTAAAACGAAAACGTTCAATCTTGTATTTATTTAAAATCGTATGGACACGTGATTGTGTGGAGGGACCAATCAGAGACCGCGATCTCTGCCGTTCGCTTTTTCCCAAACAGCTCGCGCTCTTCACTCGGTTACCACAGCGTACCGTCCTTCATCACACGACGTTGCGGTTCCACCATGACCCGAGATCTCAGGAGGAGAACACCCCGGACCACGAGCGGCCGATGAGGATACGGTGGTGTCGGTCCGGGATGATTCTTCGGGGAAGACCCGCGGGTCAATGGACCGAGGACAAGGGGGTCTAGACCCGGTACCGTGAGCGTTTCACTCCCGTACGAGAACTTGTTGTATTCCGTTGCTGATCCCTGCTGTGTACTTAACACAGGAACTCAGTTGATTTTAGTGAATGTTCACGATGTCTGGAGCGGAGTCGGGAATTGAATTGTGATGGAAATCCCATCCATGACATGTTACCCTCCCCTTTGATGCATGTACTGGACATCATGATATACCTCATCACTTCATTCATCAATTCGCATTTCCTTCTTATCTCGATTTACAACAAATCAGATGAAGATTTACTTGATGGTTGATGGACCTCTGCACCGACATACAGTGGCCTGTTCTTGACGGACTGCAGTGGGCATCTTTACCGTCCTTCGAGAAATCACTGGATGAGAAGACAAGAGAATTACCTCTTGCTATTCGAAGAAGGAAGGTATGCTCACTGATTTGCAACACTCCCTGTGCATCACAGGTTTCGAGTTATATAGCTTGTCCTTTGTACCAACCTTTATTTGAGGCCAAATTATGTCTTCAATTTATATTTTAAAGGATGTGAAGGATGTGAACTAACGTTACCACGAACTCGTCGGCTGTTTTGTAAAGGCAGAGTTGTGAGTGTTTACCAGGAAACTAATTAATTCTGCTCGTGGAGTTGGAAGTCACATTTCAAGGTCAAAGTTTGCCCAAAAACATTTTTTTTCACGAAATTTTGGACCTGAAGTGTTACCTCGACATATGACGGCTGTTAAGACGTATATTGAAAACCAATTCTCACGGATAGATGCGTTTGTACCACTCTGTTTATCTTGTTTTGGTAAAATATCAAAAGGGTTTATACCTGTGTGTTGGTTTAATGGTTAGGTGTGGACTTGGTTACTGGGGGTCCTGATTTCAAATCCCACTTACCTGTTGAATGAACATACCAAGGTTGTGGAGTTGATCAGCTTGTCATCCTTCGAGTGCAACAAGTGTGATGTACCAGCTTGCTGGGAATGATTTGAGCCGTTTGAGTATCCTGAGTTTAGAGGGGGGACACCTGTCCGATTGGGTGTCAATATCCCAGAGGTAACTGTGTCGCAGCTTGATTGCTTCTCCTGTACAAGAGTGTTGGTGGTCTTCCTGGATGGATCTAAAGGACACGTTTAACAAGCATTCCACACCGCTTACCTTTGAGGAACTCCAAGCCTGGACAGGAAGAGGGGATGAGAAGAACTTCCATTTTAGGAACATGTTGACTGCCAACAGGAGAGAAGATCGAGGATCGATGTTTGGCGTCATTATGAGGAACCAGCAGCAGACATTGACAAGCCATGTTGTGGTTCAGAAACTGATTGGAGGACAACGAGGAGGAAGAACAACAGATATTTTCAGGGAAAAGGGGTCGAAATAGATTCAGAGGAGACTTGGGTTCCCATTGGTCTTGAGATTCCCGGTCGGGATTTGGACCGATTTGAGTCAGATCCCAATGAGTCGCAGGAAAGCTTTTGCTGACGTGCCCATGACAGGTGAGAGAGGTACCACAAACCTAGCCAGATCTGGCCATTGAAGACCAATGAAAAAGCGCACATATGCAGGAAGAGAGAGTTTGGAATGAAGATAGAAGTTGGTCCATGTTTTCGGGATGTGAAGGTTGTAGATAGAGTCATCACTGTTAGGTGGACGGTTTACAGTACACAATATAAACATGAGGTGGGAGTGGTAGGGGAAGCGTTTAGCCACGAGCTATTCTGGGATGTTTGGGGTGAGGTCAGTGCATTATAGAGCTGAAGAGGAATAGAGTCCTTGATGAATGAGAAGGCAACTCCTCCACCAGGACGAGAGTCTCAGGTCTTTGTCATACCGGGAGGAGGGAGTAACCGGGGAGAGATTACTTGGAGTCAGCACGTCTTTGGGGGAGGGAAAAGTTTCTGTTAGGCAGATTTTTGTTCTGGTTGCAGTGGCAACCTCCCTGGTTTTTGTATGGAAAGATCTGAAAGGTGGCGAAGCCCGGATATTGAGGGTTCCACACTTTTAATGAAGAGGGAGGGTGGGGAGGCTGGTGCCATGGGGTTGTGGGACGAGGAGGGGTAGGACAAGGGACGAAAGGGAGGAGGGTAGGTAAGGAGTGTTGTTGTGTGAATTGTGAAAGGGTGTGGGGGATTGCCAGAAAATAGCTAGGGGATGGCCCCGAATGCCGAATGAGGAGGGGGAAGGAAAAGACTCTATGTGGTGCTGGTAGGTGGTGGGTGGTATAGAGGGAGCGACAACGAGGGGGCGGAAGAAGGCGGCAGTTGAGGATTTGGGAGATGGTTGTGTGAGTGGTAAGAGTGGAGTGAGAGGCAGGGGAAGAAGCCAGTTTGTGATGAGAAGGCGGGGGAACTTTGAGGAAGGATGAGTCGAGGGGGGATGAAAGAGTGGGCGGACAGGTGAGGGGGAATTTTTGAAGAGGTGATTGAGAGGTGAGGCTGAGGGAAGAAAGGGGATGGTTGCTTTTGAGTGAGAGTGAGAGGGGTGTAAATAGGCTTGTGACCAAGGAGGCGACTTAGGTAAGTTGGACACACAAACAAGAGCAAGATTCCTAATTAGGGTTGATGATGCTCGGAAAAGTGCGAATAGAGCCATTTCATAGCCGACTTAAACTGGGGGTTGTTTTTTTTTTATAGATCTGTTTATAGCGCGGAGATGCGATTAGGTCGTTCTACGCTTCCCTAGTATATAGGAAAAATTTTAACTTATTATTATCATAACGCGCGCTGCTGGCTGGAGGGAATTATTTGATTTTATTGCAATAAGTAGATCGATCTTCATCTTACATCAACAGCGACACTTTCACTTGACTTACTACTCGGGAGAGAAGTTTAATCTCCGCTTTCAGCTCGGCTGTGCATTGGGCGTTGTTAGAATTCTAGCAAGGCCTGTCCCCCTGCTTGTAGGATGTCACGTATTACGGTGTGGTTTCGTGTGGCAGGAGATTCGGTTGACGTTTATATGGTTTTCCACGTCGAAAGAAGCGGATTTCGCTTCGAGATCGAATTGAGCTTGCGCGAGCCAAAGTTCGTTTATAAATGCAGAAAGAAGTGGGATAATAGGGCATGTTATTGAGTCGAGTATCGGATTAGGTCCGGGTGCGCAAGTACCATAGCGTTGTTGAGGGACGAGCAGACCAGGAGAGAGGAAGGATGTGGAGAGTAGCTGGAGTTGCGTCTATTGTAGTAAGCGCGAGAATACGGTTTTTAGGTGCGGTAATATATTATTATTAATGTTTGGAAAGTTTTCAACAGCATTACGGCATGCGAGAACGCTAGTGCTGTTAGAAAAAACACTCTCAATGGGGGAGGCAAGCCGCAGAGCAGGAGAGAAGCATTTCATGAGAAAGAAAGAGAAGCAGAATCAGCGGAGGGGAGAAAAGTAGGCCCCATAAGCAACAGCGACAGAATGGTTATGTTAGCAACTGGATTTATTGTTTGTGTTAAGTTCTATCTGTCTTGCGGATAGTTTTGACAGTGTCTCATAGACTGTTCCGGTTTAAGCTTAGGACCGAGTCGATGTGAAGTTGGTGAGCCGCGAGATGCCGAGTGGCGGTTCTCGGTCTATGGGTCGAGGCCACTATTGTAGGAAAATGTGGGGGGAAGATAGAAATTGAAGTCCGGGTAATGGCGGGAGAAAAACAAATAAACACGATGCGCGTACCATCTCAACTCGGGAGATTCATCTACCGCGTCGCCTGCTGCAAGCCGCGAGAGGGGAACCGAGGAGGGTCGTGCCAACGCGGCCTGAGACGCCTTCAAGCCTACCGTACCTGGCGCTCATAGCTGGCATGGAGCGGCCCTCTGTTGCGGGTTGTTCAGAAGTCCCGACGTATACACGTCGACCCACAAGAATCTGCACAACCGAGATAGCACACGAGATGGACAGGTCTAAGCTAGCTTCTCTTCCCTCATTTCCGTGGAAACACATTACCCTCCCGAAGTAGGAAGCATCTAGCTAGGTCATTCTTTCGTAGGGCATTTGTGGTGTGTGTGTGCATGTTGGGTGTGTCTGGACCCGTCTCTCAGTACATGTACGATAACAAGTGAAGTGAGTGGATAAGTAGACTTACTTGACTCATTGTAACATTGCATTATTACTTATCGGTTTTTCAATTACAACTAACTGTAGCTTACTTTCTGTGATCCGACCGTTGCTGAAAAAAGCCTCATTTATTGTGTTTAATAAATATCCCCAATTGGTTAATGGATATCAGCTCGTTTCGGGTGGATTCTGTCCTTCCTGCATTGGCAGACGTGTTTAGCCGGCAAGTGTATTTTCCTTCCTCCACATTAGAGAGACCTTCACCCGCTTGTTCGATCGCTCGGGGAGAGCCGGAAACCTGGCAAGTAGATCCCACGTGTTGGGACATTGTGGGGGTGAATGGACTGTGTGTATAAAATAATTTAGCTGTGGGTTTTGGACCGAGCATGTGTGTATCTTTATCCGTAACCATCCTTCGGGTTTAACGCACGTTTCAGGAAATTGACTGAGTGGAAAAACACTGTTCGCAATAGGTCCTTCCACCGCTACTAGGATCCATACTCACTCGAGGGTGTGAATTCCTCCGGAGTGTAGCTTTGCCGCGTGGGTTTTTAGTGGACAATGTGTGTTATTAATATTCTTTTTTTATTGGCTCTTCTTCATAAACCCTATCCCACGACACTGCGACTTTGTTCTATTGGATTGGGCCGCATGTTCGCACGGTCTTTAAGGCGTACCCGTGCCTTTCGGAGTTGTCTCCGAGAGCAGGTATCGTGGAGATTTCCGGTGTGTTCGTGAGCCAGACTACGTGTTCCACCTAGCGGTCGTGCTCGCCGGCGACACCGGCCCACAACGGGTGCTGGCCCTGTGTGTTTCTACCTCTAAACCTCTCACTATAGTTGGTGGTTGATTATTTAATTTTCTCTCTTCTGTCGATTAGTCTGTTCGTGGGAGACGTCTGAATGGCATGAGTATATCACTACTTTTCTTGCTCTTTGCTGAGGATCATACATATACATCTCTGAGATAGTAGCTGGTTTTCGTGTGTGATTTGCGTCTTCTGAAACTAAAATGGAGTGTGATAATATTGAATTCTTTTTGCCTGTTTTAATGAGATTGTTTGAGTTGTCCGCTCTGTATAGATAAGCATGCTTTCTGTCTACTGTATCGTCCCCAATCCCTCGTCAGTGATGTTCACGACTCTTGGGAAATATAAAATTTCGATTGAAGGGTCTCTCGCTCATATTTGCAGTGCTGTGGTCAATGAATTTGATTCCTGCATGTTCTCGGGGACTGTTCAATAAGTTTAGAGTAAGTGCTGGAGATAATTATGTGAGGACAGATTATGGAATATTGTAATCACTCTCACGCCCTCTCGGTCCTTGATGGATGGAGAATGAGTTGCTCTTCCCTCTTTGTGGTTCTTAGAGAGCATTGTCTGTCACTTATCTCTTCTCTGCTACTCGTTTCTCGGGGCCATCGTTTGGACGCTGTGGAACAAGGGCATTTAGGTCATTGGTATCTCTCGCCAATGAAACTCAGTTGAATACGATCTTCGCCATCGCCACGGGCTGACTTGTGGATTGTCTCGTTGTCTTCATCTTACCTCATTTTCTGGTCTTGCACCTCTGTCCTCTCCGTACTTTGTTACCCCCCCCGCCCCCCCCAGTATCTCTGCAGGATGCACCTCGTCCACCAGCAACACCCCTTCTAGTGGAACTGCCGAAATCCAGAACACTGCTCGCCTCCACTTCATTTATTCCTCTTTTTTTTTTTTTCCTCAATCCTGGAACCACTCTTCCACACTTTTCAATCTCTTCTTCCCCTCAAGGTCTTCAAGATACTACCGTCACTTCTTCCACCATCTCAAGTCATCTCCATCCAAAATCATGATCTTTTTCTACACGCTTAAACCAACACCAACCCCTCCCAAAATTTTGCTTATGTATCCATCTTTGCCCACTCCTTGTGTTCTCCCTTAACCTCATCATTACCTGCATCCTTTGTTTGGCGTGGTGTGTACCTCTCTTACTGTCGTCCCTCCTCTTACCTGCTGTTCCCTTTATGTATATGTTGTGTCTTCGTCTTCTCTTGTGTCCTAGCCTTAAATGCGCCTCCGAGACCATCGTTTAAAAGGGGGAAAAAAAAGTACCTGGCAATTGCCGGCAAAACAGGATCCCTCCTCCGACCTCCACCCTTTCCGCGTGCTTCGCTGCACCCACCCTTTTCCTCGCGTAGCGATCATCACTTCGCTCCTCCGACTCCAGCCCTGTTCCTCGCTCTCTGATCCACCTGCTCTCGCTCATCCGACCCTCCTGTTCCTCGCTCTCGACTTCCAGCACTGTTCCTGTTCCTCGACACCGTCTTCCTCGACTTCCACCCATCCCTGATTTCCTCACTCTCATCCGAACTTCCCACCCTGATTTCTCGCTCTGTCCGGACTCACCCTGATTCCCTCGTCCGGGACCCCCACCTTTAAGTATCTCGCTCCTCGACTCCACCCTGTTCCTCGCTTCCTCCGACCTCCCCCTGTTCCCGCTCCTCCGACCCCACCCTGTTCCTCGCTCCTCGACCTGCCACCGTTCCGCTCCTCCGACCCACCTGTCTCCTCCTCGACCTCCACCTGTTCCTCGCTCTCCGACCCTCCACCTCATCCTGTTCCTCGCTCCTCCGACCCTCACCCTGTTCCCATTCGTCCTCCTACTCCCCAGCATCGCCCTCGACCTACCTGTTCCTCGCTACCTACTCCTCGGACCTCCACCTTTCTTACAGCTCCTCCCCGACCTCCACCCTGTTCCTCGCTCCTGCGCGACCTCCACCCTGTTCCTCGCTCCTGTCCTCCTCACCCACTCACTGTTCTCGCTCCTCGGACGACCTCCACCCTGTTCCTCGCTCCTCCGACCCACCGCTGTTCCTCGCTCCTCCGACCCCCACCCTGTTCTCGCGCTCCTACTCCACACCCGCCTCCACTCGCCCTGTCTTCGCTCTCCGACCTCCACCCTTGTTCCTCGCTCCTATCCGACCTCCACCTGTTCCTCGCTCCTCCGACCTCCACCCTGTTCTCCTCGCTCTCCGGCGACCTCCACCCTGTTCCTCGCTCTCCGACCTCCACCACGTCCCTCAGCTCCCTCCGACCTCCACACCATGTTCCTACAGTCTCGCCTCCCCGATCTCACCCTGTTCCTCGCTCCTCCGACCTCCACCCTGGTGCCTCGCTCCTTCCGACCTCCACCCGCTTTCCGCTCTCGCGTCCTCCGACCTGCCACCGCTGGTTCTCGCTCTCCGAGTCCCTCTGCCTCGTCCTCGACCTTCCTCGACCCTGTTCCTCGCTCCTCCGACCTCCACCCTGTTCCCGCTCCTTCCGACCTCCACCCTGTCCTCGCTCCTCCGACCTCCACCCTGTTCCTCGCTCTCTCCGACTTCCACCCTGTTCCTCGCTCCTCCGACCTCCCCCTGTTTCCTCGCTCCTCCGACCTCCACCCTGTTCCTCGCTTCCTCCGACCTCCACCCTGTTCCTCGCTCCTCCGACCCCACCCTGTTCCTCCCTCTCCGACCTCCACCCTGTTCTCGTCCTCCGACCTCCACCCTGTTCCTCGCTCCTCCGACCTCCACCCGTTCCCTCGCTCCTCCGACCTCCACATCTCCGGGGAGATCGTCGAGTGGGGGGGGGGGTGGGAGATTGAGGAGGGGTGGGGAGAGAGGGGAGAGTGAGGACGTGAAGCACGAGGCGTTG
>CM068963.1:1730543-1751654 GCA_035128595.1 Eptatretus atami
AGGCATGTGCGGGCCCCGCAGCTGTCTGTGCTGGCTTTTTCGAGGAGAGAAGCAAGAGATTGTGGTGCAATCACGTTGTGCAGCCCGGAGGAAGTGTCTTGGACACGTGCTGTGCGAGATCTCGTGAAAGCGAGAGATCTTTCGAGGATGTGCGGGCCGTGCGTGTTGTGCGAGTTGTGAGTTCGTCCCTCACCTCTGTGAATCGACGAGTCATGGCGAACGCTGTGGAAATGCAGGAAAAAGTGAACACCGCCCTCAATGAGATGTTAGAAACGTTGGACAAGGAGCATATTCGAAAGATGCAGGTATTCGTCTAACTCTTGGTTTGTCCGGTCATAACCTTGGAGGTAATTGTCTAACTTCTTGGTTTGTCCGAGTCATAACCTTGGAGGTAATTGTCTACTCTTGGTTTGTCCGCGAGTCATAACCTTGGAGGTAATTGTCTACACTCTTGTTTGTCCGCGTCTAACCTTGAGGGTAATTGTTCTAACTCTTGGTTGTCGAGTCATAACTTGGAGGGTAATTGTTCTAACTCTTGTTTGTCCGAGTCATAACCTTGGAGGTAATTGTCTAACTCTTGGTTTGTCCGAGTCATAACCTGAGGTATTTCTAACTCTTGGTTGTCCGAGTCATTAACCTTGGAGGTAATTGTCTAATCTTGGTTGTGTCCGGAGTCATCAACCTTGGAGGTAATTGTCTAAACTCTTTGGTTTGTCCGAGTCATCACCTTGGAGGTAATTGTCTAACTCTTGGTTTGTCCGAGTCATACTTGGAGTTAATTGTGTCTAACTCTTGGTTTGTCCGAGTTATACCTTGGAGGTATTGTAACTCTTGGTTTGTCCGAGTCATAACCTTGGAGGTAATTGTCTAACTCTTGGTTTGTCCGAGTCATAACCTTGGGAGGTTAATTGTCTAACTCTTGGTTGTCCGAGTCATAACCTGGAGGTAATTGTCTAACTCTTGGTTTGTCCGAGTCATAACCTTGGAGGTAATTGCTTCAAACTCTTGTTTGTCCGAGTCATAACCTTGGAGGTAATTGGTTCTAACTCTTGGTTGTCCGTTCATAACTTGGAGGTAATTGTCTAACTCTTGGTTGTCTGAGTCATACCTGGAGGTAATTGTCTAACTCTTGTTGTCCGAGTCATAACCTTGGAGGTAATTGTCTAATCTGGTTGTCTGAGTCATAACCTTGGAGTAATTGTCTGTGTTGGACCTTTGTTGTGGCGTTTGAAATCTGAAAGGGAAACGATTGAATGATGTGGAGATGGATGAACTGATATTTAATAACAATAAGGGAGGATGATGTGGAGTGAAACGATGAGGATGATGTGGAGTGAAACGATGAGGATGATTATGTGGAGTGAAACGATGAGGATGATTATGTGGAGTGAAACGATGAGGATGATTATGTGGAGTGAAACAGATGAGGATGATTATGTGGAGTGAAACGATGAGGATGATTATGTGGAGTGAAACGATGAGGAGATGATGTGGAGTGAAACGTGAGGATGATGATGTGGAGTGAAACGATGAGGATGATTATGTGGAGTGAAACGATTGAGTGATGTTTCTGGAGTGAACGATGAGGATGATGATGTGGAGTGAAACGTGATGATTATTGTGGAGAGAAACTGAGGATGATGTGGAGTGAAACGATGAGGATGCTTATGTGGAGTGAAACGATGAGGATGATGATGTGGAGAGAGAAACGATGAGGATGCTTATGTGGAGAGAGAAACGATGAGGATGTTATGTGGAGTGAAACGATGAGAGGATGATATGTGGAGAGAAACGATGAGGATGCTTATGTGGAGTGAAACGATGAGGATGCTTATGTGGAGTGAACGATGGGATGATTATGTGGAGTGAAACGATGAGGATGATTATGTGGAGTGAACGATGAGGATGCTTATGTGGAGAGAAACGATTGGATATGATTTGGAGTGAAACGATGAGGATGATTATGTGGAGTGATCGTATTGAGTGATGAAACGATGAGGATGATATGTGGAGTGAAACATTGGATGAATTGGAGTGAAATGATGAGGATGCTATGTGGAGAGAAACTATTGGATGATTATGTGGAGTGAAATGATGAGGACTGCTTATGTGGAGTGAAACGATGAGGATGATGATTTGGAGTGAAACGATGAGGATGATTATGTGGAGTGAAATGATTATGTGGAGCTGAACGATGAGGATGATGATGTGGAGTGAAACGATGAGGATGCTTATGTGGAGAGAAAATGAGGATGATGATGTGGAGTGAAGCGATGAGGATGATTATGTGGAAACGATTGGGATGATGATGTGGAGTGAAACGTGAGGATGATGATGTGAGTGAAACGATGAGGATGATGATGTGGAGTGAAACGGATGAGGATGATGTGAAGCGATGAGGATGATTATGTGGAAACGATTAGGAGATGTGGAAACGATTGGGATGATTGGAGTGAAACTATGAGGATGCTTATGTGGAGTGAAACTATGAGGATGCTTATGTGGAGTGTGAAACGATAGGATGCTGATGTGGAGAGCAGAACTATGAGATGATGTGGAGTAAAACGATGGGATGCTTATGTGGAGAGAAAACGATTGGGATGATGTGAAGCGATGAGGATGATGTGGAGTGAAGCGATGAGGATGATTATGTGGAGAGAAACGATTGGGATGATTATGTGGAGAGAAACGATTGGGGTGATTATGTGGAGTGAAACGATTGGGAGATGTATGGAGTGAAACGATGAGGATGATTATGTGGAGTGAAACAATGAGGATGATTATGTGGAGTAAACGATGAATGATGTGGAGAGAAACTATTAGGGTGATGTGGAGAAACGATGAGGATGATGTGGAGTGAAACCCAAAAGGCCTGCGAGGATTTAAAGTGGACCGCGTTCAGGAGTATTGGTAATTGAAACGTGTTGGTAATTGCCCCGTGTCCAGCTGACAAGCCCAGCTTCCGCTTTGTCGGGTCGGCCCAGGAGGGATCATGGCTCGTGGTGAGGGTGAGAAGTTCAGGGCAGTGAACGTCTGCTTGTGGTTGACCATGGAAATAGATAGGTGGGTCACCATCTTTCCTGAGTAACAGGCTGAGACTGGGATTTGCCAGAATGAAAGAGATGTTGTATTCATCAGACCAACATCGGGAAAGGTCGTCGCATCGGCTGTCCGCCTGTCAGTGTGATGGAGTACTGCACGACATGATGTGAACTCTTGTGCAAAAGGGAAAATAGTTTCCCAGAGCATTGGAGAGGTTAATGTAGATTAGGAACGAGACTGGGCCTACGACACTGCCGTGGGGAAACGCTACCCTCCGCTGAAGAAGGGAGAAGAGGAGACGGTTCTTTTGAGAGCAACGTGGTGACTGCGTGAGTAGTGATGGTCATAATCCCTTGTAATAACCACAGGCAGCGAGCCTGGAAAGCAGAACAGGTTTCCGCACTGTCAAAAGCCCAATATTTGCCCAGGTAGACGGTCCTAACTTCCTGTTGGATACTCAGGACATGCATCTATTGTTGAGAGAGGAGTGGCAACCAATCAATAACTAAGTGATCAGGACAGAATTCAAACATGGTCAGAGGTCAGGGTGTTAGAAAAGAAAGATTTGACATCAACAGTAATCAGATTCCAAGACTTTGCTTATAATTGGGAGTAAGCTTACAGGTCTGTCATTGATTGGGTCTGTTTTGACACCTCTTGTGGAGGAGAGGAGTCATTGCAAAAGTGTGATTGACATGTGCTTTGATCAAAGTTCCATAACATGATCAAAGTTACATGATTGTAATAAAAATGGGCAATGCGTAGTTATTTTGAGTTTCCTTGTACATTTGTGTCAATTCCAGCACATTGATCAAATGGTCATCTTCATTGTTTTCAAAATGGGTGTGTGAATTATGCCCTGTATGTGCCCTTACCCTCCCCACCCCTTACTGGCAATCCCCCCACAACTCTCTCATTTGAGTACATAATATTAATATGTAGAATGTAGATGGCCCTGTTGTTGATAATTGATGTGCAAGTTGTTTAGTTATCTCCCCTCACGGAGAACGAGTGCAATTTTTGCAAATGACAGCTTGACGATTATCATGTGTTGCAGGCCCGCATGTTCCGCTGCAGTGCCGAGTGCTGTGACAGTATCAAAGGCTCCACGCAAACTGTCCGGCAGTGTATCGATCGCTGTAACGCTCCGCTTACCCAAGGCCATGCTCTGTTTACCGCTGAGTTGCAACGATTTCAGGTGAAACTGAACTTTCCTTTGTTTTCACAGTTCAATTGAGCTGAGGCTCTCAAAGGTTGTGAACGAGGCTCTACATTCACACGACGATAAATGTACCCAGTCCTGACAAGTTACAGGGAGAAACATCGGTATCTTCACTGGCTGCAGCCATCTTGTTAGAAAATGTTGCGTTTAACAAACCTGTATCGGTTTCACAGAGCGCTAAACACGTACCAATAATGGAACTGTTCAGTTCTCCCAGAACCGAAACAAGTGTCAAGAGGCAAAGAGAAACACGGGTTACCAGAACACCGCCGTTGTCCAACGAGCTTTTAATCTGACCATCGTACACCAGGCCTGTCCAGGCATGAGCAAACGCGACAGCAATAAATCACACATCCTCTTCCTCAGACAATTAACACCCTTTTAAAACCCTCCCCCAAGAACAATTGTAATCCTAAATTCTCCAGAAATGCCCATGGCTTACGTACCCATGTCGTACACAATATGTCAATGAGAGCAATGAATACTTCAGTCTTTGTACATTGCATTATTGGCCTGTAATTATTTTTACAGGCACAGCAATCTGGTTGTTTTGGTTTTCGATCTCTTCGTGGGCATTGCCTCCTGACGGGCTCCGGAACAATGTCGACGTTGGGGCCCTCAATGTCATCCACTGCAACGTTGCTCTCCTCTGGTACCGGTGTGTCACTCCCCTCATGTTCAGGAGCTTCCTTCACTTCTGCTGAAAAATCAACAGCGCTGATGAATTTCGATGACAACGTCAAAGCTCGGTATCTGATCTGGTTGGCATGTCGCTTCCACATCTGCTGCAAGCCTCCAGTTGACACTTCCACAGTATATGAAACGGGACCCGTTCGCTTGGCGATTTAACCTGGTACCCACTTGTCGTCCGAGCTGTAATGTTGAACTGAAACATATTGTCCAATTTCAAACTCCTGAATTGTCTACGAATCATGAGCTAAGACAAATTCACATGAAGTTTTCGACAAAACCAACTGCTGGTACACGTGGCTCAAGTCGAGCTTTGTGTAGAGTTTCCCTCCAGAAAGTTTTGTGAACAACTCATCAATGTGCGGAATGGGGTAAGTGTCTGAGCGGGCTGCCGGATTGACTGTATCCCTGTAGTCTCCGCATATCCGAACCGAGCCATCTCCTTTCATAACCGGGACGATCGGAGCTGCCCAACGAGAAAATTGTACAGGTTCTTTGATCTCAGCCTTTAGCAACCGATCCAACTCCTGATCTACCTTCCCTCTCAGCGAAAATGGTCCCGAGCGGGCTTTCACAAACTTCGGAATTGCATTTGGGTCAATATCTAGCTCAACCTCCGTTCCTTTCAGTTTTACAAGCTCAAATGTGAACAGGTCTCCATATTCCTTAAGGAGTTTCCTCAATTGATCACTGGGATTGAGGTTGTTCACATCCTGCCATTTTAACCGGATTGCTCAGAGCCAATCCCCTCCCAGCAGAACGGGCCCTGAACCTCTCACCACCATGAAGGTCAACTCTGCCTTCTGTGTGCCATACCTTACAGCGACTTTGCATTCTCCCACAATATCCACAGGTTCTGTGTTTTTGGGACAAAAAGGTCAAACAACAGGCATGAATAACTAATGTAACGTGTAAAAGGCGGTAAACATCCAAATCGATGTTTTGGTTTTTTTCTACAACCTTGAAGACTTTGATTTAATTTCAATCGAATTATATGTTTAAACACTGTAGAACACAAATCACCTTGTTCGCACTTCCAAAATCCCTCAGTTTAGCAGAACTTGGGCAAAATATGACCCCGTCTCGACCAATCAAAATAGCCGCATGCTCTGAGGGCAGAGGAACAGCAAGATTCAGACAAAATGGCGGCGCCTCGTGATGCAAACACAGGGATAACCGGTCAAAATATCTGTTTGTGTAAATACATCTTTCTCAAATGTTGTTCCAAAATACATCTTTCTCAAAAGTCTCCAAGAAGAGTTGGCAGAAGGTTCAGTTCTGGATTGTTGCGTGACCCATCGGCTTCATATGGTTGCCATTGCACATACTATTCCAAGCTCACGAACAAAGCTACCATGGATCGTGCTCACAAACACAAAGCAAGAATTCAAAAGGCCTTTCCATGTTCTTTATCTCAAGACTGTGCACGGTAAGGTGTTCGATGAACTCTCATTTTTTTTCCTTCTTCTGGTGGTTCTTTGTCAAGGCCCATCCAATGTTCAGCTTGTAAAAAAACTTTTGACATGAGCTTGCGTTTTTCTAAATTAAATCGGATAATCCATGTGTTTCACACCATTCCTGCTTACGGTCCAAATCTTCTTGTACGAAGTGTTGGTGCAGTGATGACTGTGGAACATTCGATTTGGTATGATCTGTAAAGAGATCTGCTGCGGTCACTGGTAACCTCATTGATATAAACCAGAAAATAGTTTACCAGGTCAAGTACACGACCCTGTGGAACTCCACCTGCAACAATAGCCCATGATGATCAATGTGCGTCCTTCGACTCCGACGCAATCCAATGTGGACTCTTATTTTATACAACCTTACATCTGGTCTTGATCCTCCTTACATCTGATTACCTCGGCCTCCCCCATGCCAGCCCAGGTCGCTCGTGTTCCTCAAGAAACTCTCACCTGCTCACAATCGGAGTTGAGACTGGTTGCCCCACTTGCATTCATTTGCCACCTTTCAAATGCACTGCTCATCACTACCTCTTGGGCGTGCACAAAGCTCGAATTGCCAGCCTTTGCCTGTTGGTTAAATTGACACTGAAATATATTATCACAGACAGTCAGGCTTCCAACCCAGGTTGAATGGAGCATGACAAAAGAGGCAGGCCCGTCATCGCCCCTCTTTTTTTTTCGTCACACTTGTGCCACGGCCCTCCTCTCAATACTTTGCCGTATATTCTCCGTCACAATTTATGTCGACCAAAGATGATCTATCCGGAAAACGAAATCACCTCGGACCATGTTGAAGTCATCCTGTTTACGATCGTATTGTTTTCTTGCATTGCACTTTTGTGTCGTTACAGGAACGATTACAACGATGTGCGATCCAGTGCAGTGACAAGGCTCAGGATGCGCACGATTTGGGCTCTTCCAAGGCTGAAGCTCAGACTCAGTTAGAGTCTTGTGTAACTTCCTGCGGCAAGGAGCATCTTGAACTATTGCCTGGAATAACACGACGTCTCCAGGAAGCCTTTTCAAATGTACCTCACTGAGGATGTGTTCTCCAAACTTTGGCCAGAACAATTTAATGTGCTGTCGACCGATGTCAAATTAATGGTGTGGTCATCTAATCTGCAATTGGCTACACATTTCAAGGGCCACTGTTGAAAATTTGATCTTTACCATCCATGGAAATGGTGCACCTCTGATGCAGATCCTATTTTCCTCACTTCTCCACACCTGTATCACTTGAAGGCTCAAACATTGCAATGAAATGTTATGTTTTAATGTAATTTGTAATGGCAGTCATTTTAATGGATATTTTTTGATTCACATAATCTATACTAATAAATGTCATTGTGGGTGTTTGTGTGTGTCTCTTCCATAACTCCAAAACAATAAAACCTAGCAACCTGAAACCTACTAAGGGAACTCCAAAGAAGTGCAAGAGTGAAAATTGGATGTTTGGGTTAATTAAAACACCCCTTTTGAAGATAATGAACGGCCTTATTTAATTATATCCTTCATCAGGCGATCCTCTGCCACCTCGCTCTCTGGGGTTTTAAGATGTTCGCCAGGGTCTGAAGCCGTCGTGTTTTTTGGCCTGCTCAACCATGCCTTGATTTGGAACAGGCCCCAACGATTTCTTCATGATAAAGTTTTTTTTTCCACTTTCCTCATTCATATTATCGAATGCCTGTTCATCGTAGCTATGAATTTCTGTATACATCACTTTTGTAAGTACTATAGTTTTCAAATCAGGGGCTTGGAGTGATTTAATGCATTATGCGATATGATTTTCCACGACCTACTCTCACAGACGAATTAAAGTATATCATCGAAATATTATTTCTGTTTTGAGGATCGCATATCGTCCGGACTAAATAAGTGTCTAAATTAAATCTGATAATTTATAGAAACAACGAGTCTTATAACAGAGCCTGATGTGGCTTAGTGGTTAAGGCGGTGGCTTGGGGTCCTGAGTTCGAGCCCCGCTGGCCGCTGAGTTCGGCTGAGTCAACACCCCTGATGCTGTCATCCTTCTGAAGGTCGGCAAAATGAGCACCAGTATACTGGTAATTATCCCTGCAGGGTCGAAGGCGACTAAAGGGTTGGCGTCAGGAAGGGCATCCGGCTGTAAAAACATTGCCACAAGGAGGGGTACCATGATTGGAGCCCGCAAAAAAGCTGACCCCTGCTCAGGGATAAAGGCTTTCAAATGGTGTGATGATGATGAACGAATCTTATAACTAAGCCAATATACCCATTTACTTTAAGCTAGCAAGGCTATGTTCCCTCCTCCATAGATACACAAGAAAATGTGACATTTCCAAAGCATGAATCTTATCTTTTTTCTACTGTTTGGGGAATTATATTGAGTGAACAAAAAAATTTCGGAACTTAACAAAATTAACCAGTTTCATTGAACTATATGATTTAATGCATTCACTGCTCGACCTCACATCCTGTCTCCCAGAGGGGCTGCCGATCCATAGCATCTGCCATATCTGTTTCTATATCTATAGAGGTTTCATGAGGTGCTCCACAGGGAATCAAAGCAAATCTGGTTTAAAAAAAAAACAAGTTTTTAAAAAGAAGTTATAACGTTCGCACGGACCCCGAACCGATGGACCACGTGACACAAGCTCAGATGAGCAGGCAAGATGGCGGATTAGCTGCAGTGTTTATTTCACGGGCAATTGATCTTTGCGATGTCTCCAGGGTTGTTCTGCATTAAGCTGCAACTCTTTTGTGGATAAAGTCATTATTAGACCAAATTCATTTTATTTCATTAACTGCTGCGTGCGTGGTGAAGACCGGCTTTAAAGTTAAAGGGATCCGATATGATATGCAGCGACAGCCTGGCAAACCATTCCTTATCAACCATTTAATTGGAGTGCTTGCATGAGTGCTTAAGCCACTTTCTGAACGCCTTACAGTCAATAGCAGGACCGTGCTTTGTCCTTCTGAGTGAATTGTTCACTCACTGTGGACAGTTTTGCCCGTCACCCCAAGCGAGTGTTTCGTGCTCCGTCACCCTGGGTGAGTGTTTCGTGCCTCGTCACCCTGGGTGAGTGTTTCGTGCCCCGTCACCCTGGGTGAGTGTTTCGTGCTCAGTCACCCTGGGTGAGTGTTTCGTGCTCCGTCACCCTGGGTGAGTGTTTCGTGCTCCGTCACCCTGCGGTGAGTTTCATCACTCTTTTTCTCCCTCCCCCCTTTAGTATTACCGTCAGTGAAGCAACGGGTGGTATTTGCTCATCTATCATAATAATCTATCTATAATTCCAGCAATGTGTGTGTGTGTGTGCTGTGACCGCTGTTTTCTCGACAACCACTGGTCCGATCTCATTGAAACTTGCCAGATATATTGCTGGGACCTGAGGATGTGCCTTTTCAAGGTTTGATATTAATCGGACAAGTGCTTCCAAGTTATGGCCATTTATTTACCAAACCAATGACAGGACACTGTTGCGTGGGCGTGGCCGATGGGGAAGGGAAGCTCAGCCGTGTTCGCCATTACAGGTTACAAGTACGGACTTCCGGAGAGTGATGACTTCGTGTATTCTAATAATTTCTCGATTTCTTATGCGCATTTATAGATAAACACAATGCCCAAGTTATGATCGTTTTCATATTAGACGGTGCATAAATTTCGGGAACATCAGAGTGAGCTGGTATGCTCCGAACAGGAAGTAATTTTTTTCTCTCTTCTCTTCTCTTTTTGTTTTTCCTTGCCACGACATTGCGAAAAGGTAAAATACTTTGGCGCTAATTGAATAATTGGGTATTAAAACTAAATTGCGAATAATCGTAACTGCGAATAATATGCCAACTTCCGGGCCACGCACGTGCGGGCACGCGAGAGCGAGAAACGGCCTGTGTGGTTGTTGTTTGTTGCTCGCGTTTGAATATTTATTTATAATTTTTTTTTTTTTTTACGGGCACGTACTAGTAATAATAATTCTAATAAATGTCAATGTGTGTGTGTGTGTGTCCTATAACTCTAAAACCATGAGAGCCAACAGTCTGAAACTTTGCATGCATACGAAGGGAACTACTCCAATAGTGGGGCAACTTAGCTAAATATAGCATAACAATTGTGCATTTTGTGAGGAAAGCACCAAATTTGGCACACTAGTAGCCTATCATATTATGAACAGATTTGGATATTGGGCCATCTCAAAATTTTTGATGGCAGTTGAAAATGGCTGCCACAGCCATCAGCGGCTGAATTTGAGATGGCCCAATATCCAAATCTGTTCATAATATGATAGGCTACTAGTGTGCCAAATTTGGTGCTTTCCTCACAAAATGCACAATTGTTATGCTATATTTAGCTAAGTTGCCCCACTAATAGAACAAGACAAAGTGGAAGAACGTTCACCTTCCCAAAAAAATAATTTTCACGGGTCAACATCAAAGCACTTCCAGGTCACGTGATTAACTTCAAACGTCTCATGTTAACGTTTTCAAAAGCTCTAAATGGACACTTCTTCACCAATATCCTCAAGTAAACCTGCTGAAAACATACTCCGTGCAGTAATGTCGGGTCATATCCACCCCTGATAGCTCAGATTACATTAAACACACAGAAACGCCTCTATCGTAAATAAATATATATATATATCTTCTTCTTTCTTGTATTACTAAAACTCTCATCTTGTATGTGTATGTACACTACCGGTCAAAAGTTTTAGAACACCCCCATTTTTTTACTGAAATTTAAGCAGTTCAAGTCCAGTGAATAACCTGAAATGGTACAAAGCTAAGCGGTAAACTGCCAGAGGTTTAAAAAAAGAAGTTTAGGTTACCAAAAACTGAAAAATAATGGAAATTTCAGAATTGTTAAAAAAGGCCCGTTTCAGGGAACAACTAATGGGTTAGCAACTGCAGCTGTTCTGCAGCAATGGAAGTAAATTAAGCCTTGAAAGTTGATGCAAACAATTCCTACAGGTGTCTCAACTTTTGTTGATTAGTTACAAACCTTCTGTCTGTATAAAAGCAGTGTTGGAACAGACTGTGTTGCTACACCCTCTGAAGCATTATTTGGACAATATTGCACTGCAGGAAGTAGTATATTGCTATCATAATGGTGAGAAAAAGACAATTAACAAAGGAAGACAGACAGACCATGAAACCCTTAAAAGTGTAGGTCTTTCCTTTTGAGAAATTACAAAGGAAGCCAAGATGTCAGTGAGTACAGTTTCCTACACCATCAAAAGGCACTTGGAAACTGGAGGAAACGTTTTTCGCTTCAGAATCGTGATGTTAGAACAAGCAGAGTGAGTCAGAAATGCTTTTGTTTGGTGATACGCGTTTGTTACGGCTTGGCCAGCGGCTTCGGCTCGGCTCGGCTCGGCATGGCTCGGCTCGCTCGGCATGGCTCGGCTCGGCACGTCACGGCTTGGCTCAGACGGCACGGCACGGCACGGTTGGCTCGGCATGTCAGCCCTTGGCATGGCACGTCACTGTTGGCACAGCTCGGCTCGGCTTGGTATTTTCGTGAGTGCGATAACTTGTTTGTCTGTTTCTTTGTCTGTCCGCTCACCTCCAGCCCAAACTGCTCAACCGACCATTCTGAAATTTCAGAGATTAATGCCACCGGACCTGCGATGGTCCGGCATTGAAGTTTCATAAAATTTGGTCGACCAAAAGGTCTACATAGGCAACAGGCAATTTGAGCCAAATTTTCTAAAATCCTCAAATTTCATCCGATTACCTTGAAATTTGTCAAGGACTTGAAGATTAGGTCAGCGATTTCAACCACCTATTACTTTTGAGGTTATCCTAAGTCAAAAGGTCAACTAGCCATAAGGTCAACCCCAAATAGAACCAAATTTTTAATTGTTTCTAAAATTGTCAATATTCTCCAATTGACTTGAAATTTGAACGTGATTTTCATATCAGCTCACTGAATACAACCACAATTATTTTGAGGTCAGCACATGCCAACAGGTCAATATTAGCCAAATGGTCAACAACTTAGGATCACTTATAAAATCCTCAATTTGCATATGAATGACTTGAAATTTAAACAGGTTTGCTATCAGGTCAATGAATTCACCACCACTTAATTTTAAGGTCAAAACATCGACACAGGTCTAATTTCTAAAATTGATAGGGCCAAAAACACATATATATATATAAATTATCACAAATATTCAAAAGTTGTGGATGAGTTATGATGAAACAGGAGGATGAGTTGAATAGGTGACCAGAACAAGCAGATTAGATTTTGTTCGGATCCAGCCTATCAGTGGATACAAAATGTGAACTGTTCCACCTGGCAAAGGTATTCGTCTACGAGTGCCGTACTACTTTGAGCTGTTTTGCCAAGTTGTCACTCTACTGAGTGATTTTTCATTGTTTTCTTTGTTTGTTTGTCAAGGCGATATCTCAGCACATCCTTTGAGCTAGGAAACTGAAATTTGGAGAACAAAGTGAAGGTGTGCTTTGGCAAAAACAGTATTTTAAAAAATTTTTTGATTCATCAATTAATTGATGAATTACTTTATTATTATCGATTTATTTATTACTTATTTATTTTATTTCTCATCTGGGCAATATCTCAGGCACTTTTGAGCTCGGAAGCTGATATTGGACATGACAGTTACAAGCGATTTCACTATAAAGGGTATCTTTAATTTATTGATTAATCATTAATTATTTAATTTTTCGATTAATTACTTAATTTTCAAAAAGTTACAGATTTGGATGAAAACTGTTGGTTTAGGTATGCTATTCACCAATTGATTGAAAATTATTATTTTAATATTAATAAATCAATTATTCACACCGCTCCTCTCATTCCACTCCATCCACAATCCACCACACTTCGCTCGCCTCGGTCAAATTACATTCCCTTTTTCACTTGCTTTTGAGGATTTTCAACTTGAAATGGCACTGTCCAAGACTGGTGTTGTTGTAAAGTTTTGCAATTTTTGTGACAAATGCACTCCTGACACCTTGTGGGTGGTGTTCATGGTAATGCCCATGTGGACATATATTATGTATTGCATGCAGAGAATGGAAATGGAAACTCAGGATGCAACAACACAAGAAATGCAACTAATCACAGCAGCTTGCACGATTCATTAAATGACATAATAAATATTCTTGAGATGAGAAAATAAGTAAAAAATAAGCAATTGTGCTGAAAATGCACTCATGTTTCTGAGATTTTAAGTCTGTTATGGACCCTCAACCCCTTCCCTGCTTGCCTTTGTGCAGTGATGCCATGTTGTCCACTGTGCGGAGGAGAATTTCAGCCAAGTTTGTTCACTGGATCTCAGGGAACTTCTGCGACTTGCTCTCAGGAACGTTCAAATTGTTGATAGACATTCTCAGTATGTTGTTTATGAGTGAATAAGTGAAATGATTTTAGATGTTGTACATGCCAAAGCAATGTTTGCTCTCAGCTGTCATGTTGGACATCATTCCTGTGACATCAAACTCTGCCTTAATGATGACATAAGGTTCTCCCACAGCAGTTCCAGTACCGTTGTTGATCCTCCTCTCGCAACAGCAAAATTAAACTGCGATTGAATTACCCAACATGAACTGCACAAACACACCTGTGATTGAGTTGTCCAGCACAAACAGTACAAGCACAACAATGGACATTGGACTATTGGTATACTTTAAAAGAAGATCGTGTTTCAGTACATTGCTTGGGCGCATCTCAGAGATGCTTCAATTTGTGATCTACCAAAATGAAACATCGATTTGCTTCCATTTTTTCACTTTCCCCAGTCCTCTGGCTGCCTACAGATGGTTAGTGTGCTATCTGCTTCATGAATCTGCAGCCAAGGTCGACCGGAGTTGACTTCAGGAAAGAGCGACTTTGCTGCAAGGAATGACTCACAGGTATCGGAAAAGCACGCGAGCTATTGTTTACAAAGAAATAAAAAATATTTTTTAAATGCAAAAGGATGGAGGGATGTTACTCAAAAAATATGTAAACAAGGTAGGGATAGTTCATGATAATGATCATGTGAAACCATCCTTACATCTTTCTTTAAATAATGATTCACCACGTTTTCAAACAATCGTTCTGAATTTTTTTGTGTATGTAGTTGACCGGCCAAGGACAGCAACGCACATTTTTGGTGATGATCCGAATCAGTATCCGGATACCATATTTTTTAAGTGATTCCTCACTATTGAGGGACAGGCAAAAACTATATGTAACATTTCAAAACGTTACGGATGGATTCCTGGAACTTGGTGGACAGGTTGGGTGTGCAACAAGGAACAATGGATTCATTTTTAGTGAAGATCCAAATCCGGATAGGAGAAATTATTTAATTTTTAAGTAATTCTTCACCATTGAGAGATGGAGCTAAAATGATATTGCATTATATCTCAAAAAGTTGTTGATGGATTCGGATGAAACTTGGTGGACAGGTTGGTTTGTGTGACAAGGAAGAATTGATTCGATTTGGTGAAGATCGCAATTTTTTAAGTGATTCCTCACCATTGAGAGATACAGTGGGGTCAAAAACCTGAAGTGTCTGACGCACTCTGTAAAAAGTAATATTTGCTCATTTTCTACGGTGGTTATCTCCATTTGCGGGTTTCAGGAGATGGGAGGAAGTTTCCCAGAAGTCAAAATCTCCACCTCATTTTCAGTAAATGATCATGATCCACGAACAAACTGTGAAATTTCTCTTCTCATACCGCGTTCCAAGGGCTCTTTTCAGAATCTTCACTGAACCTCGAACAGCCTCCACTTATAGCTCATTTGCAGTGACATTCCTGGAATGATTTTCAGCTCACCTGGAGCGTAGTTTCCGGGAAGCTTTTGGGATGGCGTGTCATCCGTCGTCCACAAATACTTGCAACTTCTTCTCTGAAATTACACATTCGTTTAAATGAAACTTTACCACAACCTTACACACTGTACGTATCAAAGTTTTGTTCATGGCATTAAAAAAATCAGGGTTTAAGTGGGTCTACGGAATGGTTGCCCACAAAATATGTATTTGCTTTCTTCTGAGAAACTACAACAATTCCATGAAACTTGACCACGACCTTTATACCCGTGATGTACCAAAGTGTGTTCACGGCATTAAAAAGAAATCCATCGTATTTACTTTTTCTCCTGACATGACATATTTGGTGTCATCCACACCTACTAGAAGTTCACTGGTTATCATATCCAGCCGCTGCAGGTGAGTGCAGAGGTTATTGCCCTATGTTTTTTTTTTGTTTATTCCCATGAACAAACTTTGATACATGTAGGGTGATGAAGGTTGTGGTAAAGTTTCATTTACATCGAATGTTTAGTTTCAGCGAAGAAGTTGCAAGTATTTGTGGACGGACTGATGGACTGAGATTGACGGACGACGACGCACACCCACAATCTCCCGGAACCAAGTTCCAGGTGAGCTCAAAATTTATGTTTTAAAAGCCAATCTTTCCGGGAGTGAAGAGAAAAGCAGGACCTCGACTTCGATGTACTGTAGTGGTTCCAACATTACGACTGGAGAAATCCTCTAGAATAAATTGTGACGGACACCGAAGAAACACACATAATTATATATTGTAATATTTCTCGAAGCAATAAAAAAAATATCGTATTACACGGAAGGAACACACAAACAACAACACAGTGACGACGAGGTGGTTTAAAAGATCCTTTTTTCATGTTTCACTTCATTTCACATCCTCATTGAAGCTGCAGGAGGCATGCATGCCTCCTTGTTGTAATAAAATGGGTTGAAGGGACTGAACAAAGTGGAATGATATGTTGCAGGTTATTTTTGCAACATCTGGCCCTTGCTGCTGTTGAGATGCAAGCGTTGCAGCACTTCCATGAGCTTGTGGAGTCTCCGGCCACAACAGCAGACTCGGCCTGTCCTACGTCGCATCGATTCGTTGTGTGGCCTTTGGAGCCTCGAGCGCCATGCCAGCTCCCTGTATCAAGGCAAGGTCTTGCCCATCATTCATGGCCACCTATACTGTTGTCTATTTTGAAGGAACTGAACACATAGTTCAGGCTACTGGGGTCCAGATTCGCATCCCAGATAATTTGTTCATTTTACTTTGTCGACGAATGGCTTTTAATTAATTTAGAGTACAGTACATCATTGTCTCCTGATGTCCTTGTCCTGCATGTGATATCGTATAAGCTCCTCTAGGAGCCTCAAGTCACGTTAAAATATCGAAAAAGGAAAGGATTAATGACGTTTTGCACGCTTCAGCTTGTATTGTCCTTGCGTTCAATCGTTCTGTAATGTACCTGTGGATGCAGGTGGATATATGGTTGAAGGAAAGTCTCTCGGTTTCATCGACAGGCTATACTTGCTTTGTGCTCCCAGGTAACAATGACTGCATCTTATATTTTCTCCAGCTAGTTGATTCACTTTGGGAATCACAATATAAAAGCAATTTTATTATCAGCTTTTGGATGATGGGTTGTAGGGGAGGTTGGCGAGGAGGGGAGTTTTTCAACCCGATTCCCATCTTGTTTACCTTCATCTACCACACTGTCTTGCCCAAACCTCGTTGCTGTTACGCTACACGCAGCTGAAGGATGATGCCGTGTCCCTGGTGGATTCCTTCGCTCTTCCGGATTTCATCGTCAACTCTCCGATCGGATACGCTGATGGCCGGGTATGGAGTTTTCACGGAATGTCAATAAATCCAGAAAAAAATATGCAACTCAGTGGGGCGATGATCCACATTCTGCCGATTTTTTCCAGATTTCCACACATTGGAAGTTAATTTTTTTACTTTACTTCTTCTTGTTATATCTTCTCCGCACACGAAGGCGGATGGAGGTTATGTTGGGGGTGTGACAAGGATGAAATGATGACATTTTGGTGAAGATCTGGAGACGGAATGTTTTAACTGATTCTTCAGCATTGACGGATAGCGCCAAAAGCGATATGTAGCATGATATCTCAAAAATTTGTGGAGGGTTATGACAAAACTTGGTGGATGGATTGGGTAAGTGACAAGAGCAAGCCGATTAGATTTCGGTCAAGGTCTGGATGCAGATCTGGCCTTCTTCTTCTGTCATGTGGTGTGTCTGAGTTGTTGTTCTACGATGTGAGGTTCACTGTTTTCAGTCAGCCTCAGGCCCTTGTGGTCAGGTGCTGCAGTTCTTGCCGTCCTTCTTCTAGGCGATGTATGGGCTGTTTTGCACAAGATGATCCGCAGTCTGAGGGAGGCCACACTCACAGTTGGATGAGTCAACAAGGTTCCAGGAGAACATGTTTGAGATGGAATCTGCCAACCACCATGCAGAACCCGTTAAGGCGACACCATTCCTTTCGTGGCAGATCACAACAAGGGGCTTGGTGGAACAGGGAAGGTGTTTGTAGTCAGCCACTGGGTTGGTAGGTATGCCACTGATTCATCTGCTACATGGGTTTGCTCATGCCATCATCTGCTGTGATGTAGGTTTCAGCTGCTCCAGTAAAGGGCTTGCGGCTCTTCAATCTTTGGGGAGGGGTAGATCTTCTCTTAGCTTTTTGGCAAGAGGTGGTCAGTGTCTGAGATGCATTGAGGGCTACTTGTCTAGTGATGGCTGCATGCCCACAAGGACTGGGAAGTGATGGGTGGGAGTAGGGCAAAGGCATCAACTGATGATCCTTAAGGAAGAGTTGAGGTGCACATCTGCCTTCTTAATGTGGTGGCTCCTTCCCCATGCAGACATGCATTTTTTGCAGGGGCATGCCCTAAGACTAGTGTTGAGGTGCGCAAGGGAGTGAAATCAGCTCCCAGTCATGGCAGCTAATCTGTGGATAAGGTGTTTTCTCAGCTGTTTTCCCTGCTACCCTCTCTGCATACTGCCTGAAGGTCAGGACCGGTCCATTTGCAGGCAAACGTTGGTAGGAGCATGCATGAAGGAAAGCCAGATGCTATTTAGCTGGACTTCTAGCTACCTGTCTGCATTACTGTTCTGAGCAGACTGACTTTTGGACGTTGAGACGTTGGCACCATTGGTGGTTGTCGCAGCCCATTCGAGCAACGTATTGGCTGAGATCCGGCGTATCAATGGGATAAATAACGTCAACTGTTCAGCCTGGTGGAGGTTTGCTCTCATCTGAGTGTCATTCTAGTTTAGAATGGTTTAATAATTATTCTTCACGTCTTCAGTCCCAGTGGCGTGTCCGATTTCACTACTGCACGCATCTACTGATGAGGTAATTTCACTGTGGCTCCTTACACATCTTTTCTTGCTTCCCTTCAGATATATCAAAATCTCTGGGAGCCATTCTGCAGGGGAGAAAGTTCTCGAGAGACCGTCGTGGTGGCAGGAGTTCTGCGGCCACAAACTGTCGTGGGATCTCTGCGTCCAAAACTCTGAGAACTCGTGACATGAGATTTTGTTTCAGCCTTGATTACAGCACAAATGGATAAACGTGCAGAACGATTTTGATTACTTTTAATTATTAGATTACAGTAAGAAATTTTACATGTTCAATTGTGACCAATGTTAGCCGCAACAATTAAAATGTACGGTGGAATTCATCCATTCTTTGCACAACCTTTTGTTTAGATTTTTGCGAGATTTGTGCTTTCCAAAGCTTAAAAAAACAAAACAACAAAGAGCACTACAATGGTCCACCACCTCATTTCCTCCACCAGACATCCAAAATCAGGATGCAGCCAAATAATTTGGTTTTGGGGATTTAAAAAAATATTTTGTACACAGCCTGTGGCTGTTGGTTGCATCATTGCTCAGAGTACGGCTGTGCCGCTGATGCAGTGCCCATTTCCAGTAAGCTGGTAGTCATTTCACCAACCTCTGAAGGATGACAGGCTGTGTCAACCCACCTGGTGTTATTTATCAGCACAACAGGAGCTCAAACTCAAGATCCTAAGATCTTAAGCCCGCATCTTAACCATGAAGCAAACACCAGGCTTACCTTTCGGGATGTGACTGGTGCACATTCATTGTGGTTAAAAAAAGGAAATTAACGACCAAGTTTGATGGAAATACCTCTGCACCAATGGTTTTTGTAACTCAGACTCCAAATATGGAAGGAAACAGCCAGCGAGTAAGAAGGTCCATGACGAGTGTCATGAGTTTGTAAAGAGGCCTATTCAATTTGATTAATGGATTTCCATAAATTGAGGCCTTTCAATTTGATTAAGACGTCTTCAAGTTCCACATTCTCTTCAATATCATTCTCCCCTCCAGATCTTCAAACAGCTGTTCACCACCATCTCAGATCATCTCCAATCCAAAACCATGATCTTTCATTAACCACCAGCAGAGGTCCCCACATCTTGTGCAGAAGGAATTTAGAGTTTAGAAAAGAGAGCCAGGTATTTTGTATAATTCCAATTAATTAATCACATAAAATTTAGCTATATATATATATATGTATATATATATATATATATATATATATACAGACGACCGTGAAGCCGTTGGATTCCCGTTGTGACAGCGGTTGATGAAAAAAATCATTTCAAGAAAAAAAGATAGCTCCAGCGAACTATACCGCGAAGGTTGTTTGCATTGATCAAATTCTCCCGAAGAGTATTTGATGAATCGGGAATAGATTTTTAAATAATTTTTTGTTGCCCGATTTGAACGTAACTTGATACTGCACACCGCAGGAAATGGTGAGTAATGTGGCCCTAATTTTTTTGTGCTATCGTGTACCGTTTTGGCTGTGTTTCGGGACATACATACATACATACATACACACGGTCAAAAGTTTTAGAACACCCCCATTTTTCACTTTTATACTGAAATTTAAGCAGTTTAATGTTTCAATGTACTCTGAAATTAAAGCAGAGAAAAATAACAATTGCAGATAAAAAGAAATCATGGAATTGTTTTGTTGAACAAAATTTAATCTAAATTTTTGGCTCATCAAAGTAGCCACCTTTTGCAGATATAACAGCCGAACATACTCGTGGCATTCTTTCTACAATGGAAAAAATATTGTTTGGAAAGTTCTTCCCAACACTGTTGCAGAAGTTCCCACAAATGTGTTGCACTTGTAGGTTGCTTTGCTTTTCACCCTTCTGTCTAGTTCATTCCAAACCAGCTCGATGGGGTTTAAGTCTGGAGACTGTGCTGGCCATTCCATGATTTGAAGCCTACCGTCTTGTTCTTTTTCTTCTAAGGTAGTTCTGACATAGCCTGGAGGTATGTTTGGGTCGTTATCTTGCTGTAGGATGAACCCCTGACAAACTAGGCGTAGACCAGAGTGTATTGCATGGCGCTGTAAAATGCTGTGGTAGTCCTTTGGTTCAGGGTGTCAGTCATCTGTGCAAGTCGCCGACTCTGAATCCAGCAAAAGAGCCCCAGATCATCACGCTTCCTCTCCATGTCTGACAGTTGGTGTCACACACTGAGGACTATCCTTTCGCCTACTCGACGGTGTTCAAAACCATGTGCGATGAACCGAAGCTTTCAAATTTTGATTCATCGTCCTTAAGACCTTCTTCAGTTTTCAGTAGTCCACTGGCGGTGCTTCATGGCCCAGGCAAGCCTCTTTTTCTTATTTTGCCATCTTAGCAATGGCTTTCTTACTGCTACTCAACCTGTCAAACCTGCAGCTCGAAGCTCCTCTCACAGTTGAAACTGAGACTTCCTTACTTCCACCAGTGTTAAGCTGTGCTTGAAGCTGCTGTCCTGTGAGCCACCTATCACGCAAGCTGTTGACTCTCAGAACTTGTCTTCTGATGTGTTGTGGCTTTGGTCTGCCAGACCTCTTCCTGTCAGAGTTT
>CM068963.1:1751859-1765990 GCA_035128595.1 Eptatretus atami
GGCTCTTTTGCTGGATTCAGAGTCGGCGACTTGCACAGAGTGACTGACACCCTGAACCAAAAGGACTACCACAGCATTTTACAGCGCCATGCAATACACTCTGGTCTACGCCTAGTTGGTCAGGGGTTCATCCTACAGCAAGATAACGACCCAAAAACATACCTCCAGGCTATGTCAGAACTACCTTAGAAGAAAAGAACAAGACGGTAGGCTTCAAATCATGGAATGGCCAGCACAGTCTCCAGACTTAAACCCCATCGAGCTGGTTTGGAATGAACTAGACAGAAGGGTGAAAAGCAAAGCAACCTACAAGTGCAACACATTTGTGGGAACTTCTGCAACAGTGTTGGGAAGAACTTTCCAAACAATATTGATTTCCATTGTAGAAGAATGCCACGAGTATGTTCTGGCTGTTATATCTGCAAAAGGTGGCTACTTTGATAGCCAAAAATTTAGATTAAATTTTGTTCAACAAAACAATTCCATGATTTCTTTTTTATCTGCAATTGTTTATTTGTTCTCTGCTTTAATTTCAGAGTACATTGAAACATTAAACTGCTTAAATTTCAGTAAAAATTGGAAAAATGGGGTGTTCTAAAACTTTTGACCGGTGGTGTATGTATGTATGTATGTATGTTCCCGAAACACAGCCAAAACGGTACACGATAGCACAAAAAATTTAGGGCCACATTACTCACCATTCTCCTGCGGTGTGCAGTATCAAGTTACGTTCAAATCGGGCAACGAAAAAATTATTTAAAAATCTATTCCCGATTCACTCAAGTACTCTTCGGGAGAATTTGATCAATGCAAACAACCTTCGCGGTATAGTTCGCTGGAGCTATCTTTTTTTCTTGAAATGATTTTTTTCATCAACCGCTGTCCACACGGGAATCCAACGGCTTCACGGGTCGTCTGGTATATATATAATATTATATATATATATATATGTATATATAGCTAAATTTTATGTGATTAATTAATTGGAATTATACAAAGTACCTGGCTCTCTTTTTCTAAACTCTAAATTCCTTCTGCACAAGATGTGGGGACCTCTGCTGGTGGGTTAATGAAAGATCATGGTTTTGGATTGGAGATGATCTGAGATGGTGGTGAACAGCTGTTTTGAAGATCTGGAGGGGAGAATGATATTGAAGAGAATGTGGAACTTGAAGACGTCTTAATCAAATTGAAGAGGCCTCAATTTATGGAAATCCATTAATCAAATTGAATAGGCCTCTTTACAAACTCATGACACTCGTCATGGACCTTCTTACTCGCTGGCTGTTTCCTTCCCATATTTGGAGTCTGAGTTACAAAACCCATTGGTGCAGAGGTATTTCCATCAAACTTGGTCGTTAATTTCCTTTTTTTTAACCACAATGAATGTGCACCAGTCACATCCCGAAAGGTAAGCCTGGTGTTTGCTTCATGGTTAAGATGGCGGGCTTAAGATCTTAGGATCTTGAGTTTGAGCTCCTGTTGTGCTGATAAATAACACCAGGTGGGTTGACACAGCCTGTCATCCTTCAGAGGTTGGTGAAATGACTACCAGCTTACTGGAAATGGGGGCACTGCATCAGCGGCACAGCCGTACTCTGAGCAATGATGCAACCAACAGCCACAGGCTGTGTACAAAATATTTTTTTAAATCCCCAAAACCAAATTATTTGGCTGCATCCTGATTTTGGATGTCTGGTGGAGGAAATTGAGGTGGTGGACCATTGTAGTGCTCTTTGTTGTTTTGTTTTTTTAAGCTTTGGAAAGCACAAATTCGGCAAAAATCTAAACAAAAGGTCTTGTGCAAAGAATGGATGGAATTCCACCGTACATTTTAATTGTTGCGGCTAACATTGGTCACAATTGAACATGTAAAATTTCTTACTGTAATCTAATAATTAAAAGTAATCAAAATCGTTCTGCACGTTTATCCATTTGTGCTGTAATCAAGGCTGAAACAAAATCTCATGTCACGAGTTCTCAGAGTTTTGGACGCAGAGATCCCACGACAGGTTTGTGGCCGCAGAACTCCTGCCACCACGACGGTCTCTCGAGAACTTTCTCCCCCTGCAGAATGGCTCCCCAGAGATTTTGATATATCTGAAGGGAAGCAAGAAAAGATGTGTAAGGAGCCACAGTGAAATTACCTCATCAGTAGATGCGTGCAGTAGTGAAATCGGACACGCCACTGGGACTGAAGACGTGAAGAATAATTATTAAACCATTCTAAACTAGAATGACACTCAGATGAGAGCAAACCTCCACCAGGCTGAACAGTTGACGTTATTTATCCCATTGATACGCCGGATCTCAGCCAATACGTTGCTCGAATGGGCTGCGACAACCACCAATGGTGCCAACGTCTCAACGTCCAAAAGTCAGTCTGCTCAGAACAGTAATGCAGACAGGTAGCTAGAAGTCCAGCTAAATAGCATCTGGCTTTCCTTCATGCATGCTCCTACCAACGTTTGCCTGCAAATGGACCGGTCCCTGACCTTCAGGCAGTATGCAGAGAGGGTAGCAGGGAAAACAGCTGAGAAAACACCTTATCCACAGATTAGCTGGCCATGACTGGGGAGCTGATTTCACTCCCTTGCGCACCTCAACACTAGTCTTAGGGCATGCCCCTGCAAAATAATGCATGTCTGCATGGGGAAGGAGCCACCACATTAAGAAGGCAGATGTGCACCTCAACTCTTCCTTAAGGATCATCAGTGGATGCCTTTGCCCTACTCCCACCCATCACTTCCCAGTCCTTGTGGGCATGCAGCCATCACTAGACAAGTAGCCCTCAATGCATCTCAGAACACTGACCACCTCTTGCCAAAAAAGCTAAGAGAAGATCTACCCCTCCCCAAAGATTGAAGAGCCGCAAGCCCTTTACTGGAGCAGCTGAAACCTACATCACAGCAGATGATGGCATGAGCAAACCCATGTAGCAGATGAATCAGTGGCATACCTACCAACCCAGTGGCTGACTACAACACCTTCCCTGTTCCACCAAGCCCCTTGGTTGTGATCTGCCACGAAAGGAATGGTGTCGCCTTAACGGGTTCTGCATGGGTGGTTGGCAGATTCCATCTCAAACATGTTCTCCTGGAACCTTGTTGACTCATCCAACTGTGAGTGTGGCCTCCCTCAGACTGCGGATCATCTTGTGCAAAACAGCCCCATACATCGCCTAGAAGAAGGACGGCAAGAACTGCAGCACCTGACCACAAGGGCCTGAGGCTGACTGAAAACAGTGAACCTCACATCGTAGAACAACAACTCAGACACACCACATGACAGAAGAAGAAGGCCAGATCTGCATCCAGACCTTGACCGAAATCTAATCGGCTTGCTCTTGTCACTTACCCAATCCATCCACCAAGTTTTGTCATAACCCGTCCACAAATTTTTGAGATATCATGCTACATATCGCTTTTGGCGCTATCCGTCAATGCTGAAGAATCAGTTAAAACATTCCGTCTCCAGATCTTCACCAAAATGTCATCATTTCATCCTTGTCACACCCCCAACATAACCTCCATCCGCCTTCGGTGGCGGAGAAGATATAACAAGAAGAAGTAAAGTAAAAAAAATTAACTTCCAATGTGTGGAAATCTGGAAAAAATCGGCAGAATGTGGATCATCGCCCCACTGAGTTGCATATTTTTTTCTGGATTTATTGACATTCCGTGAATAACTCCATACCCGGCCATCAGCGTATCCGATCGGAGAGTTGACGATGAAATCCGGAAGAGCGAAGGAATCCACCAGGGACACGGCATCATCCTTCAGCTGCGTGTAGCGTAACAGCAACGAGGTTTGGGCAAGACAGTGTGGTAGATGAAGGTAAACAAGATGGGAATCGGGTTGAAAAACTCCCCTCCTCGCCAACCTCCCCTACAACCCATCATCCAAAAGCTGATAATAAAATTGCTTTTATATTGTGATTCCCAAAGTGAATCAACTAGCTGGAGAAAATATAAGATGCAGTCATTGTTACCTGGGAGCACAAAGCAAGTATAGCCTGTCGGATGAAACCGAGAGACTTTCCTTCAACCATATATCCACCTGCATCCACAGGTACATTACAGAACGATTGAACGCAAGGACAATACAAGCTGAAGGCGTGCAAAACGTCATTAATCCTTTCCTTTTTCGATATTTTAACGTGACTTGAGGCTCCTAGAGGAGCTTATACATATATCACATGCAGGACAAGGACATCAGGAGACAATGATGTACTGTACTCTAAATTAATTAAAAGGCCATTCGTCGACAAAGTAAAATGAACAAATTATCTGGGATGCGAATCTGGGACCCCAGTAGCCTGAACTATGTGTTCAGTTCCTTCAAAATAGACAACAGTATAGGTGGCCATGAATGATGGGCAAGACCTTGCCTTGATACAGGTAGCTGGCATGGCGCTCGAGGCTCCAAAGGCCACACAACGAATCGATGCGACGTAGGACAGGCTGCAGGTCTGCTGTTGTGGCCGGAGACTCCACAAGCTCATGGAAGTGCTGCAACGCTTGCATCTCAACAGCAGCAAGGGCCAGAGGTTTGCAAAAATAAACCTGCAACATATCATTCCACTGTTGTTCAGTCGCCTTCAACCCATTTTATTACAACAAGGAGGCATGCATGCCTCCTGCAGCTTCAATGAGGATGTGAAATGAAGTGAAACATGAAAAAAGGATCTTTTAAACCACCTCGTCGTCACTGTGGTTGTTGTTTGTGTGTTCCTTCCGTGTAATACGATATTTTTTTTTATTGCTTCGAGAAATATTACAATATATAATTATGTGTGTTTCTTCGGTGTCCGTCACAATTTATTCTAGAGGATTTCTCCAGTCGTAATGTTGGAACCACTACAGTACATCGAAGGTCGAGGTCCTGCTTTTCCTCTTCACTCCCGGAAAGATTGGCTTTTAAAACATAAATTTTGAGCTCACCTGGAACTTGGTTCCGGGGAGATTGTGGGGTGTGCGTCGTCCGTCCGTCAATCTCAGTCCATCAGTCCGTCCACAAATACTTGCAACTTCTTCGCTGAAACTAAACATTCGATGTAAATGAAACTTTACCACAACCTTCATCACCCTACATGTATCAAAGTTTGTTCATGGGAATAAACAAAAAAAACAACATAGGGGCAATAACCCTGGGCACTCACCTGGCAGCGGCTGGATATGATAACCAGTGAACTTCTAGTAGGTGTGGATGACCCACAAAATATGTCACGGAGAAGAAAGTAAATACCGATGGATTCTTTTTTTAATGCCGTGAACACACTTTGGTACATCACGGGTGATAAAGGTCGTGGTCAAGTTTCATCGGAATTGTGTAGTTTCTCAGAAGAAAGCAAATACATATTTTGTGGGCAACCATTCCGTAGACCCACTTAAACCCTGATTTTTTTTAATGCCATGAACAAACTTTGATACGTACAGTGTGATGAAGGTTGTGGTAAAGTTTCATTTAAACCGAATGTGTAATTTCAGAGAAGAAGTTGCAAGTATTTGTGGACGGACGGATGACACGCCATCCCAAAAGCTTCCCGGAACTACGCTCCAGGTGAGCTGAAAATCATTCCAGGAATGTCACTGCAAATGAGCTATAAGTGGAGGCTGTTCGAGGTTCAGTGAAGATTCTGAAAAGAGCCCTTGGAACGAGGCTATGAGAAGGAAATTTCACAGTTTGGTTCGTGAATCATGATCATTTACTGAAAATGAGGTGGAGATTTTGACTTCTGGGAGAACTTCCTCCCATCTCCTGAAACCCGCAAATGGAGATAACCAACCGTAGAAAATGAGCAAATATTACTTTTTACAGAGTGCGTCAGACACTTCAGGTTTTTGACCCCACTGTATCTCTCAATGGTGAGGAATCACTTAAAAAATTGCGATCTTCACCAAAATCGAATCAATTCTTCCTTGTCACACAACCAACCTGTCCACCAAGTTTCATCCGAATCCATCAACAACTTTTTGAGATATAATGCAATATCATTTTTAGCTCCATCTCTCAATGGTGAAGAATTACTTAAAAATTAAATAATTTCTCCTATCCGGATTTGGATCTTCACTAAAATTGAATCCATTGTTCCTTGTTGCACACCCAACCTGTCCACCAAGTTTCCAGCGAATCCATCCGTAACGTTTTGAAATGTTACATATAGTTTTTGGCCGTCCCTCAATAGTGAGGAATCACTTAAAAAATTATGGTATCCGGATACTGATTCGGATCATCACCAAAAATGTGCGTTGCTGTCCTTGGCCGGTCAACTACATACACAAAAAAATTCAGAACGATTGTTTGAAAACTGTGGTGAATCATTATTTAAAGAAAGATGTAAGGATGGTTTCACATGATCATTTATCATGACTATCCCTACCTTGTTTACATACTTTTTTGAGTAACATCCCTCCATCCTTTTGCATTTAAAAAAATATTTTTTATTTCTTTGTAAACAATAGCTCGGTGCTTTTCCGATACCTGTGAGTCATTCCTTGCAGCAAAGTCGCTCTTTCCTGAAGTCAACTCCCGGTCGACCTTGGCTGCAGATTCATGAAGCAGATAGCACACTAACCATCTGTAGGCAGCCAGAGGGACTGGGGGAAAGTGAAAAAATGGAAGCAAATCGATGTTTCATTTTGGTAGATCACAAATTGAAGCATCTCTGAGATGGCCTGCCAAGCAATGTACTGAAACACGATCTTCTTTTAAAGTATACCAATAGTCCAATGTCCATTGTTGTGCTTGTACTGTTTGTGCTGGACAACTCAATCACAGGTGTGTTTGTGCAGTTCATGTTGGGTAATTCAATCGCAGTTTAATTTGTGCTGTTGCGAGAGGAGGATCAACAACGGTACTGGAACTGCTGTGGGAGGAACCTTATGTCATCATTAAGGCAGAGTTTGATGTCACAGGAATGATGTCCAACATGACAGCTGAGAGCAAACATTGCTTTGGGCATGTACAACATCTAAAATCATTTCACTTATTCACTCATAAACAACATACTGAGAATGTCTATCAACAATTTGAACGGTTCCTGAGAGCAAGTCGCAGAAGTTCCCTGAGATCCAGTGAACAAACTTGGCTGAAATTCTCCTCCGCACAGTGGACAACATGGCATCACTGCACAAAGGCAAGCAGGGAAGGGGTTGAGGGGTCCATAACAGACTTTAAAATCTCAGAAACATGAGGGTGCATTTTCAGCACAATTGCTTATTTTTTACTTATTTTCTCATCTCAAGAATATTTATTATGTCATTTAATGAATCGTGCAAGCTGCTGTGGATTAGTTGCATTTCTTGTGTTGTTGCATCCTGAGGTTTCCATTTCCATTCTCCTGCATGGTAATACATAATATATGTCCACATGGGCATTACCATGAACCACCACCCACAAGGTGTCAGGAGTGCATTTGTCACAATAAATTGCAAAACTTTACAACAACACCAGTCTTGGACAGTGCCATTTCAAGTTGAAGTCCTCAAAAGCAAGTGAAAAAGGGAATGTAATTTGACCGAGGCCGAGCGAAGTGTGGTGGGAATTGTTGGAGTGGAGTGGGAATTGAGAGGGAGCGGTGTGCAATAATTGATTTATTAATTGATAAAATAATTAATTTTTCAATCAATTGGTGAATAGCATACCTAAACCAACAGTGTTTCATCCAAATCTGTAACTTTTTGAAAATTAAGTAATTAATCGAAAAATTAAATAATTTAATGATAATCAATAAATTAAAGATACCCTTTATAGTGAAATCGCTTGGTAACTGTCATGTCCAAATATCAGCTTCCGAGCTCAAAAGGTGCCTGAGATATTGCCCAGATGAGAAATAAAATAAATAAGTAATAAATAAATCGATAATAATGAAGTAATTCATCAATTAATTGATGAATCAAAAAATTTTTAAAATACTGTTTTTGCCAAAGCACACCTTCACTTTTGTCTCCAAATTTCAGTTTCCTAGCTCAAAGGATGGCTGAGATATCGCCCTGACAAACAAACAAAGAAAACAAATGAAAAATCACTCATAGAGTGGACACTTTGGCAAAACAGCTCAAAGTAGTACGGCACTCGGTAGAGCGAATACCTTTGCCAGGTGGAACAGTTCACATTTTGTATCCCACTGATAGGCTGGATCCGAACAAAATCTAATCTGCTTGTTCTGGTCACCTATTCAACTCATCCTCCTTGTTTCATCATAACTCATCCACAACTTTTTGAAATATTGTGATATATATATATGTGGTTTTTGGCCCTATCAATTTTAGAAATTAGACCTGTGTCGATGTTTTGACCTTAAAATTAATTGGTGGTTGAATTCATTGACCTGATATGCAAATCCTGTTTAAATTTCAAGTCATTCATATGCAAATTGAGGATTTTATAAAGTGATCCTAAGTTGTTGACCATTTGGCTAATATTGACCTGTTGGCATGTGCTGACCTCAAAAATAATTGGTGGTTGTATTCAGTGAGCTGATATGAAAATCACGTTCAAATTTCAAGTCAATTGGATGAATATTGACAATTTTAGAAACAATTTAAAAATTTGGTCTATTTTGGGTTGACCTTATGGCCTACGTTGACCTTTTGACTTAGGATAACCTCAAAAGTAATAGGTGGTTGAAATCGCTGACCTAATCTTCAAGTCCTGTACAAATTTCAAGTTAATCGGATGAAATTTGAGGATTTTAGAAAATTTGGCTCAAATTGGCCTGTTGGCCTATGTAGACCTTTTTGGTCGACCAAATTTTATGAAACTTCAATGCCGGACCATCGCAGGGTCGGTGGCATTAATCTCTGAAAATTTCAGAATGGTCGGTTGAGCAGTTTGGGCTGGAGGTGAGCGGACAGACAAAGAAACAGACAAACAAGTTATCGCACTCACAGTAAATACCAAGCCGAGCCGAGCTGTGCCAAGCAGTGACGTGCCATGCCAAGGCGTGACATGCCGAGCCAAGCCGTGCCGTGCCGTGCCGTGCTGAGCCAAGCCGTGACGTGCCGAGCCGAGCCATGCCGAGCCGAGCCATGCCGAGCCGAGCCGAGCCGAGCCAAGCCGTGCCAAGCCGTAACAAACAAACGGAGCCGATCAACATACTTGTCCAAAAAAATTTTTTTTTGCCAAGTAACAAGAAAATGGAGTGAAAACGAAGTACTCCCTTCCTTCGGCGCCCGGCGATGACGTCATGTATCACCTGGATATGGAATTGGGAAGGAGCGGTGTACAAAAGTGAGGGACTCGGCCGACGTTCCACAACATGGTCAAGAATGGCTGTGGACACCTATTACTAGTTCGTAAATTATCATGAATTTGTCAATTTCAATCCCTCTTAATAATTAATTGATGAAATCTAATAAATAAGATTCATTGGATGTCTGTCTGTCTGTCTGTCTGTTCGCGCTTTTTGCAAGGACCGCTGGACCGACAACTACCAAATTTGGCAGACAGCCCAAGTCTGATCCAGGGATTGTCCTAAGGGTGTTTTAATCCACCACCTGAGCCTTTAAAGATCACTTTTCTAGCTTTTTCATTTATATGTCATCTCATTGGTTAACAGATATCACGTGACATATAACACGGCCAAAGGCCAGCACACATAATTATTAGTCGAGCTGTGTCTTCCACCCATTGGCTCAATGTACAGCTCTCCTGACTCCACACACAATTGGAACCTCACTAAATCAAATAAATAAGATTCATCAGATGTCTGTCTGTCTGTCTGTCTGTTCACGTTTTTTGCAATGACCGCTGGGCCGACAACCACCAATTTGGCACACAGACCAAGTCTGACCCAGGGGTTGTCCTCAGTGTATTTTCATCCACAACCCCAGCTTTTTAAGACCCCGATGAACCATAAGACCTTTTCTTTACATGCTTGAGAGATTAGAATACGTGCTTGAGAGAACACTTTTTACATGCTTGGGAAATAAGACCCCTTAAGACCCCAAAGACCCATAAGACCCTTAAGACCATTTAATTCCCAGAACACAATTAAGACACTTTAAAAACCCCGAATACCCCAAAGACCCCTTGGACCCCAAAGACGGCTAAGATCCATCCCTAAGACTCTTGAAGACCCCCAAGACTCCAAAGAACCTTTATTACCCTTAAGTCTTTTGACGATCCTTTAGACCCCAAGACCCTTGAGAGCCAGAAGACCTTGGAGACCCTTCAGACTTCAAAGACCCTTAAGAACTGTAAGACCCCAAATACCCTTTAAGACCTTAAAGACCCTTAAGACCTCATAGACATTTAAGACCACAAGACCCTTGAAGACCCCCCAAAGACCCCTTTACCACTTGGTGTTCTAGCTCTGCGGCCCCCTACACAGTTCCCAACCCCGCCCCGTCGGTTCTCCTGCCCCCGATCCGCCTGCCCAATTCTCAGCCCTGCCAGCTCTCTTGCTTCTCCCACTTCTCAGTATCCCCCCTCCCTCCCCCACCCGGGCAATGCCGGGTATCCCTGCTAGTAAGAAATAATATCCTGAAGTTGCACAAGATCATTGTTGTCAAAGCCTTTTACAGAATGACTTTCGCATGTGCTGGATCACTCAGCAATAAAAAAAATTAATAGAACAGAACATTTCGCTCTTCCATGAGCCTCAACTTTATATACAAAGTATATAAACAATAAAGATGTCATGCATCGCAGAATACTTACCAAATCCATAAAACAAATTTGACCTCAAAATGTGACCACCAATTGGTGCTTTATTCAATGACCAAATCTGCAACTCCTCTTCAACTTTCAAGTCCAGCCATCCATTAGGACCATACTCTGTGCAGAGCGTTGGTGCTGCCTAAGCAGTCTCCTTGGCTAATTGGCACAATCCTGGACGGGTCGTCACTCCAACACAGAACTTTCAAGTCAATCAGATTAAAATTGACAATTTTAGAAACTTGGCCAACGATGATCTCAAAAACAATGGGTCGTTTAATTCAGGGACCTAATATGCAAATCCTGTTCAAATTTCAAGTCAATCAGATGAGAATTGAGGATTTTAGAAATTCGACAAATTTGTTGACCTTTGGCCTATGTTGAACTTTTGACCTCAAAAACAATAGGCTTCTTGCTTATGACGAACTCTACCATGTAGTGAAGTTTCGTGAAGATCGGTTTAAAATTGTGACCTGTAGGCGATAAACATAAAAATAAAGACAAATAAACAAACAAGAAAAAGACGTCGTGCAGAGCACGATACTTGCAAAATCCACCCACCCCCCCTCTCCAAAGGTTGCCATGGATACATCAAATTGTACATTTCATTAAAATTAAAATTTACATTCCAAATCAAAGCTCAGGGCAATGGGATGAAAATTGATTTTTTTTCAGATTTTAATTTATGGTTTTAGAAGTTTAACCGTGAATTGACCTTTGACCTCAAAAATAGTCGGCTTCCCGATTCAGTGATGGACTATGCAATTGCTGTTTAATTCTCAGGTTAATCAGATGAAAACTGACGATTTTTCAGATGAAATTTGATGATTTTAGAAGTTTGATCTTGAGTTGACCTTTGACATTTTGACCTCAAAAATAGTTGTTTCCCCAATTTAGTGCTGGACTATGCAAATCCTATACAAGTTTCAAGTCAATCGGATAAAAAAAAATGACGATTTTAGATATTTGACCTCAAGATGACCTTTGACCTCAAAATCAATAGGCTTCTCAATTGAGACTACCTTTACAACTTCGTAAAGTTTCATGATGATCGGTTTAGAATTGTGAACTGTTGGCGATTGGCAAACAGACAAACAAAGAAACACAGAATAACAAAATTGACTGACCAATATATTTGGAAAAATCTTTGATTTTGCAAGTCACAAACTTGATTGTGCAAGTAGCAACCCTCCTCTGTTAAAACTACCAAAATCAAGAATCACTCTCACCTTCACTCTTCATTCCTCTTTTTTCCCGCCTTTGGAACAAACTCCCTCACTCTCTTCAATCCCACTCTTCCCTCCAGGTGTTCAAAACAGCTTTTCACCACCATCTCTTATCTTCCCCCATCGAAAACCACAATCTTTTCTACCCCCGTTAATCCACCCCAAACCCACCCCCTTCAAATTCCCTGCTTTCGTTCCTGAAAGTCCCTGTCGTGTCCATTTTGTTTACCCCATGTTCCCCACCACATCCCTCTCCCTTCCACAGATCTCCTCATGTCTCTGTTCCCCACTGTTTTTCCTTCCCTCTCCAGCCCCTCTTATCTCCTGCTCCCCTTGTTGTACGTTCTGTGTGTTAATTCTTATACGAGCCTCGACATTGTATTTAAAAACAGACACTGTTTTTCCTTCCCTCTCCAGCCCCTCTTATCTCCGCTCCCCTTGTTGTACGTTCTGTGTGTTAATTCTTATACGAGCCTCGACATTGTATTTAAAAACAGACAAACAGAACAACGCATGCAACCAACCAATGTACTTGAAAAATCTTCAATTTTCACAAGTAAAAAATAAATATATTAAAACACATTGCAGTGGATTATGCTATGAATGTGTTTTGTGGTTGACAATTACCAGCAGGATCCAAGCATTGTTCCACAGTGGTAGCACCAAATCTCTCCTGCAGAATATACTTGGAATCAGAGATGAAGTCCAGGGAGCAAAGGTGGAATTCCATTTTCTCTCCTACCAAGGCAGGTAAGTCAGCATCACAAGGTGAGTCAATATCTGGCAAATGCAATGCTCAGCTGCTTGTGGATGTGAAAGACCCGACAACAGTTACGGATCCAGGGTTCGAGTTTCACCACGAGGGGAAGCACTCGAGTTCCTCCCTAACTCGCAGTCCTGAGGCCACCAGACGCAGATAACGCCGCGGCTCGGTGGGTTGTTAAGCAACTACAAATGCCGATGGGTACTGCCAATCCTGGCAGGGTGTCACTACTTTGCATGGGTACCTCACCTTAGGATGGCCGCACCAAGTGAGTTTCGTGCCCTCGATGCACACCTGGATTACTGCCGAGCGATACAGGGAGTGTGTATTGGCTAACAAGAACATATCACATGGGGTAGAGCTTCCCGGCTAATGCTATATGCAGACGACACTGGACCACTGGAGGAAAAGACGCAACGAACTGGGTACACTGACAATGTACTGGCTGCTGGGTTTCATGGTTTTGGAGTTATGGAGGAGACACACTAGACCAATTAGTCGTGGTGTTTGGCAAAGATTTTGGCGGAGATGAAGGAACAGAAGACAAATTTTCTGTGTAGAGAGTGCTTTAACCCCTCCCTGTCCCTGTCTTCACTTCCCTCCCTCCCCCCCCCCCCATGCCTCCCCTTCCACCCATTCATCCTGACATCTCTTCCTGCTAGAAATGTCTCACACGTGATGACAGGCTTTGACCGGCCCTCAGTTTTTCAGGGAGAGAAGGTAAGGACGACAAATTTACCCATCATGCAAAGAGTGAAGAAAACAGAGAAGAGAGAGAGAGAGAGAGAGAGAGAGAGAGAGAAGAGAGAGAGAGAGAGACGAGAGAGAGAGACAGAGAGAGACAGAGAGAGACAGAGAGAGAGAGAGACACACAGAGAGAGACAGAGAGAGACAGAGACAGAAACAGACAATGGCATGCTTTTATAAAAGCCTATTTGAAATATTCAGACTGGAAGATATGATGTTTTGGAGCAAGAAAAAGCATTATATTAAAACACATGTACAAACATGACGCTATTTTCTTTATCTTCTGGGACGTTTCATTTTGACGGTACAGCCAAGTGAGCGTGCCAACAATCTGAAGCGTCTGTCCAGCATCAGGTGTGCTTATAACTTCTTTATTTATGCGACATCCTACAAATGTCAATGAACACTTGTTTTACTCTGCACGTGCAGCACATCACGTACAGCGAATTTCACCTCCCTGTGCCTTGTATTTATTGTAATTTTTAAACGCTTCTGGACACCGCCTTTGAGGCCCGGTTACAAGTCACTGTGTACATTTCCAATTGAGGAGACGTAATTACCCTTTGATGAAAAATGTTTTTCGACGATATTTTTTTCCTGAAAAATAGACCGTACTCATGGTAAACGATTGGCCTTTAAAACCCTACTCAAATCGTCCTTATGAAGGTGGACACATAAACACACAAATACGCATTGTGTTTTATATAGGGCGATATATATATATATATATATA
>CM068963.1:1799338-1809845 GCA_035128595.1 Eptatretus atami
AGCACCACAAACATGGCATCGTAGGCCAGGGATGATTGATGGGAGGGTTGTCACGTGCAACGATGCGCAAATGGGCGGGGTGGATTTTGCTCGTCTGTTTAAGGCTCCGCCCAGACGGGCCGCCTATAACGAGGACGAGAGGTCAGTTTTTTTTTCCAGTCAGTTGGCGTCAGTCAGTTGGTGATAGTTGGTTGCGGTTCTGACAGCTTTGAGAGTCAGTTGGCGACGGCTGTCATACGGCTGTTTCGTCATTTCCAGTGAGACGGCTGTTTCGTCAGTTCCAGTGAGACGGCTGTTTCGTCGGTTCCAGTGAGACGGCTGTTTCGTCGGTTCCAGTGAGTACGGCTGTTTCTCGTTCCAGTTGAGAACGGGCATTCATCGGTTCCAGTTCAGGACAGCTGTTTCGTCGGTTCCAGTGAGACGGGCTGTTTCTGTCGGTTCCAGTCAGACAGCTTTTCGTCAGTTTCCAGTGAGACGGATGTTTGTTCGGTCCAGAGACAGCGTGTTTCGTCAGTTCCAGTGAGATGCTGTTTCGTCCGGTTCCAGTCAGACGGCTGGTTTCGTCGGTTCCAGTCAGATGGTGAGCTGTGACAGTGGTGATGGCCTTGCAGCCTTACAGTTTTCTCACAGGCCTCAGCTTCTCACAGCTCCTGGCAAGTTGTCCGTCGGTTGTGGCTCCCTGGTGCTCTGACGGTGGGTGACGCTCGGACCGTGGTAGTGCTGGTTTGCTCGAAAAAAAAGGAAAAAACCTGCTCTTGGCCGCACCTGATTCTTGGGGGTACGTCGATTGCATTCAAGCCTGTTTGCAATTGGTTGCACCGCAAGGCTGGGCGTGCAACGGACAAGGCACGCTTCACACATTCAGGACGTTTTATTTGACGTACCGACTTCTATTTGGTGAGCGAGACTGATTTCCTTCTCCCCCCCCCCCGCCCCCTGGAAAGATCTGCTGGGTACCATTGTCTTCGTGTTTAATTGTTAAGTAAGGCAGAGTGATAAAAGCATACTGCTCTTTGTCTCTTTTTCTTATCATTTGCCTGATTAAATTTCTTTATTTGCTTGCGATCATTTGGATTGATTCCGAATTTCGTTATTTTTGCACCACACGGAAATAAAAACTTCTTTTTATGATTTTTTCCTTATTAATAAAATTCCTTTGTTGACCGTTCCAACCTGTCCGTGCTTGTCCTTTCCTTCCATTGATCTAGCATTGTCCGAACCTAGATAGGCTGGGAGGTAATTACCAAACAAATTGACCTGTAATAGTCGGCACGCACCAGCGGTAAATGCTCGGCCGCCCTAATTAAGATCTAGTCAAGATAAGATTGGTGCTTTGCCGAGGGCGCGCTCCCCATTCGGGAAACCACGTGACCTCCAGTTAAACGGCATAATTAGACGGTGGACACTGGAACTCGTGGTTAGCTGATTGGTATTCGTGGTTCTAAAGCAACCCACCGTACCACGAAGTTAATTGTGAGCCTCCCACGGGGGTGTGGGGGGCATAAGTTCTCCATGCAAATGTGTACTATGTCACGCCACCTGGTCTTGTGGTGGTAGAGGATATTACAATTGCCATTTATAATTGGGAAATGCTGAATTTAAAGCACTTTTCGCATGGGTAAAAATTTGTCCTGCCCTTCTCTCCTTCTCTCTCTCTCTCCCCCCCCCCCCCCCCCAGAAAAACAAGAAACCAGGAGGGCCGGTTAAGCCTGTATCATGTGAACATTCTCGCAGGAAGGGCATCAAGAAGAACGAGGAGTAAGGAAGGGGTGGGGGGGGCAGCAGGACATGAAGACAGGAACAGAGAGGGGGTGGGGGTGAAGGCTTAAAGCTCTCAATGCATGGGTAAATTTGTCTTCTTATCCTTCTCCTTCTCACCCAAAAATTTTGGCAAACACGACGACGAATTGGTCCATCAGCGAAGGGACGGGTAAGCTCTGCTAGCTGATGTATAAGCAGACATCTGTTTAGCATTTCATATGGCTACTGCGCAACCATTCACCATAATAGCTTCTTTATTACATGATTGTAAGATGGTAGTTATAATACATAAACTTATTTCAAGTAAAGTGTGAAATTTAATAAATTACAAATATTTAAAATTTAAAATCAAATGCACCAAAACCAGAAAATGATATTTTGTTTGAGCAATAAAAATTTGATTTCAGAGGAAAAGCAGAAAATAATAAATCATATTTTAAAATGAGCAAAACAAGTCTCAATCTGCTTCAGTTTTGCACCTGGGTGCCAAGGCCCCACCTGTGTGGCTGGCTCGTACTTGGCAGTTGTTCTCATACCCTTTGAATTGCTGCCATGACTCAACTCGGTCAATGCAAAACAGCCGAAGAACTGCAAATCAGGCAGGATGGCAGAGTAAGAGGTTTCAAGGCAGATCGGTGTAATTCACGTTTAAGTTCATTCAATATCACCAACGCTCAACATAGGACAAATTAAATAAATAATGACTCTAGAATCGAGATTGACGAGTGAAAATATTGCACCTCCATATTCAAAACCGAAGGCACCACCAACTCGTATAGCTGCTCAGCAGGCAAGCCTCAGGTCCGACATTTCGCCATCGAGCGGTCATCCAGGATATCCGTCAAGTTCAGGATGAAGGCCACTCAGTGGTCAAAGTGTAAGACCTGAGCCTTGCCTTCTGGGCAGCTACACGAATTGGTGATCCCTTCAGTTTTGAATGTGTTTTCCCAAATACAACAAAAAAAAACTTGCAAACTTATTTACAACTACAACAAACAAACAAACTTTTCCCAACTGCACTTCCCTGTGCCAAGATATTTGTTGGAATCAACAAATGCGTAAGAAGCACATTTATGGTCGAAACTGAAGTCACTGGCATAACTAATGAAACCTGTTTATTTTTTACTTTCGGAAAAAAATATGTTTCTGATTTCACAACAAATGTTAGTATGCTCTGTCATATTGCAAGGTGTTCTTAAATTTAATACACAATCAATTACACTTCGCTGCCTTAGGAACAAATAAATTACACCATGACTCCGACATTTGCAGAAGATATGTTCCGGGAAAACATCGTGAATGTTGAAACTGCGAATGTGGAGGCATAGTTTCAATGGGAAATGGGGAGAGAGGTTTCGGGGATTTCCCGACCCATGAAAAATCCATGAATGTCGGGGGGAAATCTCGCGATAGGCAGGAAAATTCTGTGGAAATAGACTAAAATCCACAAATGTTGGGGTAAAATCCAAAAGTGTGGGGGAAAAATCTGCGAATGTCGGGGGAAAATCCACGAGCGTTGGGGGAAAAATCCGCCAATATCATGGAAAAATCCACGAGTGTCGGGGAAAAATCCATGAGTGTCGGGGGAAAAAATCTGTGAACGTCGGGCAAAATTACACGAGGGTCGGGGGAAAATACCGCGAGCGTCGGGGATCCGCGAGCGTTCCGGGGAAAAAATCCGGCGAGCGTCGGGAAAAATCTGCGAGCGTCGGGAAATCCGCGAGCGTCGGGAAAAATCCGCGAGCGTCGGGGAAAAATCAGCGAGCGTCGGGGAAAAAAGTCAACGCGAGCGATCGGGGAAAATCCGCGAGCGTCGGGGAAAAATCCGCGAGCGTCGGGGGAAAAATCCGCTGAGCGTCGGGGAAAATCCGCGAGCGTCGGGGAAAATCGCGAGCGTCGGGGAAAAATCCCGCGAACGTCGGGGAAAAATCCGCGAGCGTCGGGGAAAAATCCCGAGCGTCGGGGAAAAAATCCGCGAGCGTCGGGGGAAAAAATCGCGAGGTCGGAGGAAAATCCGCGGCGTCGGGGAAAAATCCGCGAGCGTCGGGGAAAAATCCGCGAGCGTCGGGGAAAAATCCGCGAGCGTCGGGAAAAATCCACGAACGTCGGGCAAAATTTCACGAGGGTCAGCGAAAAATCCACAAGCGTCGGGTGGAAAAAAAGTGGTTTCAAAGAAAAAGATGTCCAAATGTTTTCCTTTAATCCAATATGGCTGTCATACCATGTGACCTATGATGTCAGAGTTACAAATAAAATATTCTCGATGGCAACACCCTCCAATGTTTAATGTTTTGCATCGATCAGACAGGCGGTTGCAGAGAAAAATATTTTTAAAGTGAAAATATATAGATATGGATAGACGGGTGCACACACACACATGCACAAGGGCATTGGCAGTCTGACATCTTCGGGGCAAGACTAACAATAGTTTTGCATGATCATACTGCACATCTTATTGGTCGGACTCATATTTGCCTGGAACGGAATCCACAGATGTTACATCGATGTTTTCAGGAAGAAAATAAAAGATGGCTTGAAAGTGATCTCCCACCTGACAAGATTATGTTCTATCCTTCTGTTTATTTGAGTGAGTAAAAGGTTGGAGGGCAGAAAGAAAGAAAGAAAAAAGGTGCCCAGGAGGTTCCACAATGCGAAATGGCACACATCGCTTAAAATATTAAACAGTAACACATTAAATTAGAATGGCACTCGGAAGAGCACATACGTACCTCCGCCAGTTTGAACAGTTTACATTTTGTATCTCACTGATGGGCCTGATCTGGATCTAGACCTTAACCAAAATCAAATCGGCTTGTTCTTGTCACCTAACCAACTTATCCACTGAGTTTTGTCATAACTCATCCACAACTGTTTGAAATATCATGCTACGTATCGTTTTGGCCCCATCTCTCAATAGTGAAGAATCACTGAAAAAAATAAAAGAAATCCTCATTTCTGGATTCGGACCTTCACCAAAATCAAATTGATTCATCCACGTCACACATCCAACTTGTCCACCAAGTTTTTTCTGCACCTTCGCCCTTCGGCAGCAGAGGTAAATACTAAATAGTAACACATAAAATATACAGTAATAACACATTAAAATATTCAATAGTAACATTTAAATATTCAATAGTAAAACAATAAAATATTCAATAGTAACATTAAAATATTCAATAGTAAAACAATAAAATATTTGATAGTAACACATTAAAATATTCAGTAGTAACACATTAAAATAAAATATTCAACAGTAAAACAATAAAATATTCAATAAAAGTAACATTAAAATATTCAGTAGTAACACATTAAAATATTCAATTGTAAAACAATAAAATATTCAATAGTAACACATTAAAATATTCAATGGTAAAACAATAAAATATTCAATAATAGTAACACATTAAAATATTCAGTAGTAACATATTAAAATGTTAAAAAGTAAAATAATAAAATATTCAATAATAGTAACACATTAAAATATTCAATAGTAACACATTAAAATATTCAATAGTAAAACAATAAAATATTCAATAATAGTAACACATTAAAATATTCAGTGGTAACATATTAAAATATTCAATAATAGTGACACAAAAAATATTCAGTCGTGACACATTCAAATATTCAATAGTAAAACAAGCCGGTAGGCGAACATGGGTAGTCGGCCGTTGCTAGGCAACGGAGGGGTCCATAGCAACGGTTCTTTTCACACATAACTAGGACATACCATGAACCTAACATAACAGTTTCATGTATATCTGACTCATAGTCTCTGAGATATAACGAACTTCGTTTTTTTTATTGTTTTCGACCAGGGTTCATTCAAAGTCTATCTTCTCCGACAGTTTTCATAGGATCCGGCTGGAAATTTTTGACAATATGGCTAAATATACTGCCCACAGTCGCTCGTGGCCCGTTTTTGATTTTCGAAAAAAAAAATTTTTTTATGATTTTCAAAAATTTCAGTCCCGTTGCTAGGCAACGGTGGTTCCATAGCAACGGTTCTCATTTGCACACAAACTAGGTCATGGTATGAACCTACCAACCAAGATTCATCGAAATCGCCATTGTATTAACGGAGCACTGTACCGAACAGAGGGACAGACAGACAAACAAGCCGGTAGGCGGACATGGGTAGTCGACTACCAATAGAACCTGACGCGATGGCCCATTCGATGGGGAATGACCTGAGGATTAAGCAAAGAAAATTCATGATTCTAGCTTTAAGGGTTAATGCTGCAGATTGTTTTTTCGTTAAAATACCCCCACATTTAGAGGTTTTTCGGCCGTTGCTAGGCAACGGAGGGTCCATAGCAACGGTTCTTTCTCACACATAACTAGGACATACCATGAACCTACCATACCAGTTCATGTATATCTGACTCATAGTCTCTGAGATATAACGAACTTCGTTTTTTTATTGTTTTCGACCAGGGTTCATTCAAAGTCTCTCTTTCCGACAGTTTTCATAGGATCCGGCTGGAAATTTTTGACAATATGGCTGAATATACTGCCCACAGTCGCTCGTGGCCCGATTTTTTGAAAAAATAAATTTTTTTATGATTTTTCAAAAAATTTCAAAGTCCCGTTGCTAGGCAACGTGGTGTCCATAGCAACGGTTCTCATTTGCACACAACTAGGTCATGGTATGAACCTACCAACCAAGTTTCATCGAAATCGCCATTGTATTAACGGAGCACTGGACCGAAAGAGGGACAGACAGACAGACAAACAGACAAACATATCGATCGGAAATACTGATAATAAGGGTAGAACAAATTTCAAAAAAAATGTTTTTTGAAAAAAATTTTTTTTTTCGACGAGATCGACTACCCAACATATCGACGGAAATACTGATAAGGGTAGATCAAAAAAAAAAATTTTTTTTTTTTTTTTTTTTCGACTGGATCGACTACCCAATAAAATATTCAATAACTAGCACATTAAAATATTCAGTGGTAACACATTAAAATATTCAATAGTAAAACAATATAATATTCAACAATAGTAACATTAAAATATTCCATAATAACATTAAAATATTAAATAGTAACATTAAAATATTCCATAATAACATTAAAATATTCAAAAGTAACACATTAAAATATTCAGTAGTAACATTAAAATATTCAAAAGTAAAACAATAAAATATTCAATAATAGTAACACAAATAAATATTGAATAGTAACATTAAAATATTCAATAGTAAAACAATAAAGTATTCAATAATAGTAACACATTAAAATATTCAATAGTAAAACAATGTAATATTCAACAACAGTAACACATTAAAATATTCAGTAGTAACACATTAAAATGTTTAATAGTAAAACAATAAAATATTCAATAATACCAACACATATAAATATTCAGTAGCAACACATGAAAATATTCAATAGTAACACATTAAAATTTTAAATAGTAACACATTAAAATATTCAATAATAACCCATTAAAATATTAAATAGTAACAGTGCCTTAAAGGCATTCATGCATATTATACAAATACTTTTGGTCTTTCTAAAAGAGAAAAGGTACAAGGTAAAAAGCTAAATATCACTGGAGTCATGAATATCAAAAGAATACTACTGACATGCATGTTTATGACTTGTTCCACAATGTGCTCATGCCTTTCAGATCCCGAGCCCTTCAATGTGTTCACAAACATCTAAGGGAGGAAGGTAAAGACCAAGAAACAAAGATTAGTTTAGAATAGGCCCAGGAGTCAATTTACAAGTTGTGAGTAATAAGTCGGCTTTCCAGCCATATAAATTGTTAGACTTGAGCGGCCACTCTGAGTCTGGGAGGTCGGCGGTTCAAACCCCTGTCGAGTCATACCAAATACCTTTAAATGATATGTGCTGCTTACTTGCTTGACCCTCAGCATTTAAAAAGATAGAGCATGAGAAAAACAACCATAGGTTGGCAATACTAGCTCAGGCTTTGATGGGCCGAATGGCCACCTCCTACATTGAAGTTTCTTGGAAGGGAACTCATATTATTACAGTTTATTCCTGTATTGTGAAACACAAACAAAAGGCAGCCTTTATAGTGGTACTGGTTTTTACTACAAATGATTCTGACAATCAAACTAGGAAACGGCATAGTAACAAAGCACTTATCACAGCTCATACTCGTCTTACACATGGTGTAGTTCAATTCCTCAGCATTTTGTATGCAAATTATAGTAGCATTGCATGCTTCCTGGAAAATGGGACAAAACAAAGCTCTTCTTGCAGTTTTCAAAAGGATGTGATCCAAATCCATTGTTGTTGGGTAAATGGTAATGTAACACTTTTGTTTTATATTTGAGGCTGTAATTAACCACTTCTTTAATCACAGCCCACAAGACATAGCATAAACTTTCCTGAATGTCAAATGTGCCAAACACAGCAGACGACTGCAACTTTCCTTAACTTTTCAACTTTATGAACTAATGACCATATCAAAGTGTAAAAAGGTACCATTCACAGTGGTATTAGCACTGATGAGCACATCGTATAAAAGTTCACACAGGTAATCCATAATAACTTGTCCAAACTAAGCCTCAATAATCACACCCGTGTGCCTGGTGTTGGCTCAATGGTTAGGGTGGTGGACTTGGAATCATAGGGTCTTGAGTTCAAATCCCGCTTGGCTGTTGACTCAGCCTGTCATCCTTCCGAGGTCAGCAAAATGAGGACCAGCTTGCTTGGATGACTGAGCCATTCGAGTATCCTGTGTCAGTGGTGACTGGTCCAGGATTATGCCCAATAGCCCAGTAGACTGCTTCGGCAGCACCGACACTCTGTAGAGTATGGTCACGATGCATGGATGAATGGATCACACAGGTAATCCATAGTTGTCCGTACGAACTCCTGATAATCACACAAGTAATCCAGAATAACTTGTCCAAACTAAGCCTCAGTAATCACACAGGTAATCCAGATTAACTTGTCCAGACTAGCTCCAAATATTCACACAGGTAATCTCGAGTAACTTGTCCATAGTAACTCCCAACACAGGTAATCCATAGCAACTTCTCCAGACTAGCTCCCATGAATCACACAGGTAATCCATAGTAACTTGTCCATATGAACTCCCAATAATCACACAGGTAATCTATAGTAACTTGTCTGTACTAACTCTCAATAGTCAAACAGGTAATATATCGTAACTTGTCCATACTAACTCCAAATAATCACTCAAGTAATCTAGAGTAGCTTGTCCGAACTAAGCCTCAGTAATCACACAAGTAATCTAGAGTAACTTATCCATACTGAGCCTGAATAATAACACATGGAATCAGTAGTAACTTGTCCATCTGAGCTCCCAATAATCACACAGGTAATCCATAGTAACTTGATAATCACAGGTAATCTATAATAATTTGTCCATTATAGTAACTCCCAATAATCACACAGGTAATCAACAGTAACTTGTCCATAGTAACTCCCAACACAGGTAATACATAGTAACTTCTCCAGCCGAGCTTCCACCAATCACACAGTTAGGTAATCCATAGTAACTTGTCCGTATTAACTCTCAATAATTGCACAGGTAATCTATAATAATTTATCCATTATAGTTACTCTCAATAATTACACAGATAATGGATAGTAACTTGTCCAGACAAGCTCCCAATAATCACACAGGTAATCTATAGCCAGCAGTCCAAAGTTTTCTTTCTTGGTTGCTTTTGTCTATTGTCATGCCATATTGCCTGAGCATGAAAGCAAGTGACATTGTTGTTCAGGATTCTGATTTCTAAAGCTGGGCTGGCAGGAGGGCCTGGAGTTTAGACTCTAGAGAGAGCACGTTTAGACTCTGAATAAAGAGCACGAGTACTTATTAATTAAAGTATGGTGTTGAAAAAAAATCACGCATCTTATCATTGTATCTCATGCTTACCCCCATGCTGAGGAAGTACTTGCCCAAAAGCGAAAAATCATACATGCCCAGGCATCTGCTGAGCGCGGAACCTTTAAGGGGGGAGACCAATAACTCCTGCAATGTCAGGAAGTTGTATTCAAAGAGTCGGCGACAACGCAGGAACGAAAGCTCCCGCTGTCTCTCGAGGGACACCTCCTCACCAGGGCGGCGAGCGAACAGTGGGTCTTGCTCGAGCACATCCCAGATACGTTTCTGCCAGGACACAGAATGGCGATGTTTAATCACCATGCGAGGGAAGGAAAACATCATTGTAGTCATTGCAAAACACTTCTGAAACATGGAAAACACTCAAATAGTTACACTTTGTAACATATTTTGAGGAGTAGACGAAAAACTTTGATTTTGAAAGGTTTCCTTGGTTTAACAGATTTCATGGACATCTGGACACATCCGGACATTACCACCGTCCAGACATGTATGGAGATAACCAGCGTCTGGACATAACCACCGTCCAGATACGTGCAGAGATATCCACCGTCCAGATATTGTGGAGATAACCACCATCCGAACAAAACCACCGGCCAGGTACATTCGGAGACAGAAAGAGAAAGAGAGAGGTGTGGGAGGATGCTGATTACATTATCATTAAGTATTAGGAGGGGGTGGAGCGACGATGGGACAACGAGAGAGAGAGGGAAGGGGGTAGTGGGGGTGCGGGAGTTAGCAGAGCATATGTTATACTTTATTAAACAACACACACACAATCGTCATGTGACAGGTGGAAAAAATTTGGCTCTGTAATTGAAACAACATGTTAAAACTGTGCATGGCGCAGAAATCGGGTGTTATCAAATGTATTTTGCTTTGAAAC
>CM068963.1:1820790-1835069 GCA_035128595.1 Eptatretus atami
ACTAACTCTTCTGCTATTTAAACAGACTGCTCTCAATTCGACCTCTCCTTCATACCTTGCCTAAAAAATCCAACTGTTACAGCGTTCTTCTTCTCCATTCTCTGAATTCGCCTTTATTGCATCCCTCAAGAAATGTGTTTAATCGCATCTCTGACCTAAAACTTAAAAAACCCCAGTTTGCTATGAATGTTCGCTTTCCATCAACCATCTTTTTTCCAACTTCAGTGCCAACTCACTCCTCTCACCCCTCACTCTCAAAGCAACCATCCCACTCTTCTCCCCCAAGCCCCCTCTCACCTCTCTCAAAAACTCCCCCTCACCTTTCTCCCACCATTCATCCCCTCACTCATCCTCCCAAAGTTGCCCGCCCTCCCATCCACAAAGCTGCCTCCTTCCACTGCCCTCTCACCTCCATCTCTTCACTCCACCTCCTCAAATCCTCAACTGCCTTCTTCCCCCTCTCTTGTCCCCCCTCTCCCCCAGCACAACAGAGCCTTTTCTCCTCCTCATTCGGCCCCCTCCCCTAGCTATCTGCAATCCCCACACTCTTTCAACAACCCTCCTTACCTCGTCCTTGTCCTACCCTCCCCCACCCCCTGCACCCAAAGCCTCCTCCCCTACCTCTTCATTAAAGTATGGACCTCAAATATCCGGGGCCTTCGCTCAAACCTTTCAGATCTTTCCATACAGGTTGCCACTGACAAACCATACATAATCCCTAACAGAAACTTTCCTCCCCCAAGACGTGACTGACTCCCAAGTATCTCTCCCTGGTTACTCCCTCCTCCGGTTTGACAGACCTTAGCCTCGCCCTGGTGGAGGAGTTGCTCTCTTCATCAAAAACTCTATTCCTCATCTCCATGCACTGCTCTCACTCCCCCAACCCCCAGGAATACCTCTGGCTACGGCTTCCCCTCAACTCCCACCTCATGTTTATATGTTTACTGTACCGTCCACCTAACAGTGATGACTCCATCTACACCTCACGATCGGAAAACATGGACCAACTTCTATCTTCTCATCCAAACTCTCTCTTCCTCATATGTGGCGACTTCAATTGTCATCATGCCAGCTGGCTAGGTGTGGGTACCTCTCTCACCTTCATGGCACCTCAGCAAAAGCTTTCTGCGACTCATTGGGACTGACTCAATCGGTCAACTTCCCGACCCGGATCTCAACCAATGGTACTCCATCTCTTCTGGATCTGATTTTGACAAATTTCCCTGACAATATCTGCTGCTCTTCCTCCGCTCCAATCGGTCTTCTGACCACGTCCTTGTCAAAGTAGACACTCTCTGGCTATTATCAGAGAACCACCTCACCGCCGTCGAGTCTGGCATTTCACTCAAGCCAACTGGCAGGGTCTCCAAGCAGCCCTCAAACTTATAGACTGGTCTCCTATCGCTACTTTCTCCAACATCAACTCATCCTGGGAATTCTTTCAAAGAAACTTGCTCTCCCTCATAAACAGATTATCCACTCTCGTCTTCAGTTGTCTCACCCTTCCTCGCCCTTGGTTCACTGAGCTGTGGTGAGGCAATTGTCCTGAAACAACTTGCCTTTGCCTCATGGAAAGCAAACCAACTGAGGGCAATCTCAGTTCCTTCCATAAAGCTCGAAACAAGTGTGTATCTACCCTCAGGAGAGCCAGAAAACAACATCTTTCTCATCTCAAGTGTGAACTCTCAAACCTCTCTCCCTCCTAAAAATCCTGGTGGCGTCTAATCAAATCTGTTTCTGGTGTATGTTCCCCTCCATCCCCTTCCTTACCTCAAATGGCGCACTGCTGATACCGCACGTGAAAAGGCTGAATGCCTAAACTCAGTGTTTGCAGCTAAATCTTGTGTCCAAAACCCATCACTTTCTCTACCCACCTTACCCAGTCGCACCCAACTGTCCCTGGACTCTGTGCCTTTTCTTCTGACAAGGTGGAGAGCTTGCTGTCAAACCTCGACTCAGATCTGCAACCGGTCCAGACGGCATCAGCCCACGTGTCCTCAAAGCCTGCTTTTCTGCTCTTGCTCACCTCACTCTGTTCTATTCACCCTCTCATTTGCTCAAGGTCATCTGCCATCTGCTTGGAAATCAGCAAACATCACTGCCCTGCACAAAAAAGGTGCAAAAACAGATCCCTGCAACTACAGACCAATTAGCCTTCTCCAATCATCAGCAAGGTTATGGAATCCATCATCGCTTCAGACATCAAATCCTTCCTCTTCTCCAATGGCTTGATTTCTGATCATCAATTTGGTTCAGACGAGGTCACTCTACCCTGGATATGCTGCTTCTGCTCTCCCAACAATGGATGGAAGCCTCAATGCCAGACAGGAAATCCGAGCCGTATCCCTGGACAAATCACGTGCTTTTGACATAGTCTGGCACCCTGCCCTGCTCACCAACTCTCTTCCTATGGTATCCAAGGCCATCTCACTCATGGCTCGCAGACTTCCTCTCCTGTCACAGTCACCGTGTGGCCCTAAATGGAGTTCTTTCATCCCCCTTCCTGTCCAGGCTGGAGTTCCTCAAGGTAGCGTTCTGGGCCCTGTTCTTTTTCTGGTTTTCATCAATGATCTCTCCGACTCTCTGGAAAATCCTCTATATCTCTTTGCTGATGACTCCACCCTCTGCCGTACCATCGGTCATCCCTCAGACCGGCAAGCAGCAGCTTCTTCGCTCACTGCAGATCTGGATAAATCACAAACTGGTCCAACACGTGGAACATGTCTTTCAATCCGGACAAATCTCACACTTCACTATGTCTCTTCGAAAGGACCGTTAGAAAACCCCCCCATCCATTTCCAACAATCCTCTGGAAGAAGTCCTTTCTTTCAAGCTTCTGGGTCTCACTATCTGCCATGACCTTTCCTGGGAAAGCCACATTTCAAACCTCGCCTCCAAAGCCAGTCGCCGACTGGAATCCTGCGTTGTGCAAAGTCCTTCCTCGCCCACCTGAGCTCCTGACCACTTACAAAGCTTTTGTCCACAGCCTGATGAGTACTGCTCTCCCCTCTGGGCTAGTGCTCCTGCCTCGCACCTTTCTCGCGCTCACGCTGTAGAAACCAAGCCATTTCGGATCATTGGCATCTCCCGCAATGAGGCTGAGTCTTTGGGCCTCTCACTCAATCACCGCAGGTTGGTCGGTGGTCTTTCTGTCTTCTACCGTCTCCTCTCCAGCCTTTCCCCCCTGCCCTCTCTGCGATTTGCCCCACCACATTTCCGCAGGGCGCTCAAGGTCCGCCAACAACCCCCTTCTGTAAAACTACCAAAATCACGAATCACTGCTCACCTTCACTCTTTCATTCCTCTTTTTTCCCGCCTTTGAATAAACTCCCTCACTCTATTCATTCCCATTCTTCCTCCAGGCTTCAAAACAGTTGTTCACCACCACCTCTCATCATCCCCCATCCAAATCCTCGACTTTTCGACCCCCGATAATCCACCCAAGCCCACCTCCTTCAAATTCCCTGCTTTCCTTCCTGAAAGTCCCTGTAATGTCCATCTTCTATTCCCCATGTTCCCCGTCCCATCCCTCTCCCTTCCACAGATCTCCTAATGTCTCTGTTCCCCACTGTTTTGTCCTTCCCACTCCTCCCCTCTTGTCTCATGCCCCCCTTGATGTGCATTGTGTGTTAGCTCTCATACGAGCCTCGACAAAGTATACAAAAAATAATAATGAGGATATGTCTGAATACAGGCTGTCTCATCTGCTTCGTTAACTGATTACGATCACAATATGTCTGAATACAGGCTGTCTCATCTAGCTTCGTTAACATGATTACGATCACGATATGCTGAATACAGGCTGTCTCATCCAGCTTCGTAACATGATTACGATCACGATATGTCTGAATACAGGCTGTCTAATCTAGCTTCGTTAAATGATTGCGATCACGATATGTCTGAATACAGGCTGTCTCATCTAGCTTCGTTAACATGATTACGATCACGATACGTCTGAATACAGGCTCTCTCATCTAGTTTCGTTAACATGATTACGATCACGATACGTCTGAATACAGCTGTCTCATCTAGCTTCGTAACATGATCACGATATGTCTGAATGCAGGCGTCTCATCTAGTTCGTTAACATGATAATGATCACGATATGTCTGAATACAGGCTGTCTCATCTATTTTCGTTAACATGATTACGATCCGATATTTCTGAATACAGGCTGTCTCCTCTAGTTTCGTTAACATGATTATGATCACGATATGTCTGAATACAGGCGTCTCATCTAGTTTCGTTAACATGATTACGATCACGATATGTCTGAATACAGGCTGTCTCATCTAGTTTGTTAACATGATTACGATCACGATACGTCTGAATACAGGCTGTCTCATCTAGTTCGTTAACATGATTACGATCAGGATATGTCTGAATACAGGCTGTCTCATCTAGTTTCGTTAACATGAAATGATCACGATATGTCTGAATACAGGCTGTCTCATCTAGTTTCGTTAACATTATTACGATCAGGATATGTCTGAATACAGGCTGTCTCATCTCGCTTCGTTAACATGATTACGATCAGGATATGTCTGAATACAGGCCGTCTCATCTAGTTTCGTTACATGATTACGATCACGATATGTCTGAATACAGGCTGTCTCATCTAGTTTCGTTACATGATTACGATCACGATATGTCTGAATACAGGCTGTCTCATCTAGTTTCGTTAACATGATTACGATCACGATATGTCTGAATACAGGCTGTCCCATCTCGCTTTTTTAACATGATTACGATCACGATATGTCTGAATACAGGCTGTCTCATCTAGTTTCGTTAACATGATTACGATCACGATATCTCTGAATACAGGCTGTCTCATCTAGTTTCGTTAACATGATTACGATCAGGATATGTCTGAATACAGGCTGTCTCATCTCGCTTCGTTAACATGATTACGATCAGGATATGTCTGAATACAGGCTGTCTCATCTAGTTTCGTTAACATGATTACGATCACGATATGTCTGAATACAGGCTGTCTCATCTAGTTTCGTTAACATGATTACGATCACGTATGTCTGAATACAGGCTGTCTCATCTAGTTTCGTTAACATGATAATGATCATGATATGTCTGAATACAGGCTGTCTCTAGTTTCGTTAACATGATTACGATCAGGATATGTCTGAATACAGGCTGTCTCATCTCGCTTCGTTAACATGATTACGATCAGGATATGTCTGAATACAGGCTGTCTCATCTAGTTTCGTTAACATGATTACGATCACTATGTCTGAATACAGGTGTCCCATCTCGCTTTGTTAACATGATTACGATCACGATATGTCTGAATACAGGCTGTCTCATCTAGTTTCGTTAACATGATTACTATCAGGATATGTCTGAATACAGGCTGTCTCATCTAGCTTCGTTAACATGATTACGATCACGATATGTCTGAAACAGGCTGTCTCATCTAGCTTCGTTAACATGATTACGATCACGATATGTCTGAATACAGGCTGTCTCATCTAGTTTCGTTAACATGATTACTATCAGGATATGTCTGAATACAGGCTGTCTCATCTAGCTTCGTTAACATGATTACGATCACGAATGTCTGAATACAGGCTGTCTCATCTAGCTTCGTTAACATGATTACGATCACGATATGTCTGAATACAGGCTGTCTCATCTAGCTTCGTTAACATGATTACGATCACGATATGTCTGAATACAGGCTGTCTCATCTATTTTCGTTAACATGATTACGATCACGATATGTCTGAATACAGGCTGTCTCATCTCGCTTCGTTAACATGATTACGATCACGATATGTCTGAATACAGGCTGTCTCATCTCGCTTTGTTAACATGATTACGATCACGATATGTCTGAATACAGGCTGTCTCATCTAGTTTCGTTAACATGATTACGATCAGGATATGTCTGAATACAGGCTGTCCCATCTCGCTTTGTTAACATGATTACGATCACGATATGTCTGAATACAGGCTGTCTCATCTAGTTTCGTTAACATGATTACGATCACGATATCTCTGAATACAGGCTGTCTCATCTAGTTTCGTTAACATGATTACTATCAGGATATGTCTGAACAGGCTGTCCCATCTCGCTTTGTTAACATGATTACGATCACGATATGTCTGAATACAGGCTGTCTCATCTAGTTTCGTTAACATTATTACGATCACGATATCTCTGAATACAGGCTGTCTCATCTAGTTTCGTTAACATGATTACTATCAGGATATGTCTGAATACAGGCTGTCTCATCTCGCTTCGTTAACATGATTACGATCAGGATAGTCTGAATACAGGCTGTCTCATCTAGTTTCGTTAACATGATTACGATCACGATATGTCTGAATACAGCGGTCTCATCTAGCTCGTTAACATGATTACAGCACGATATGTCTGAATACAGGCTGTCTCATCTAGCTTCGTTAACATGATTACGATCACGATATGTCTGAATACAGGCTGTCTCATCTATTTTCGTTAACATGATTACGATCACGATATGTCTGAATACAGGCTGTTCTCATCTCGCTTCGTTAACATGATTACGATCTACGATATGTCTGAATACAGGCTGTCTCATCTCGCTTTGTTAACATGATTACGATCACGATATGTCTGAATACAGGCTGTCTCATCTAGTTTCGTTAACATGATTACGATCAGGATATGTCTGAATACAGGCTGTCTCATCTCGCTTCGTTAACATGATACGATCAGGATATGTCTGAATACAGGCTGTCTCATCTAGTTTCGTTAACATGATTATGATCACGATATGTCTGAATACAGGCTGTCTCATCTAGTTTCGTTAAAATGATTACGATCACGATATGTCTGAATACAGGATGTCTCGCTGAGTGTCAATAACATGATTACGATCGCGATATGTCTGAATACAGGCTGTCTCACTGAGTGTCGATAACATGTAATGGCCTATGTGATCACATGTAGCATGATTGTAATCGTGTTATCTAAACTCAGCGAGACATCCTGCTTGATTGATCTAAGCAGGAGCCATTGAATGATCCAGTGACGTAAGTTTAATATCATTTATCTATAATTCAAGCAATCTGTCTGTGTGTGTGTGTGTGTCTGTGACCGCTGTTCCTCTACAACCACTGGTCCGATCTAATTGAAACTTGCCAGGTATATTGCTGGGGACCTGAGGATGTGCCTTTTCAAGGTTTGATATTAATCGGAGAAGTGCCTCCCAAGTTATGGTCATTTATTTACCAACCAATGACAAGACACGTTGTTGCGTAGGCGTGGCCGATGGGAAGGGAAGCTCAGCCGCATTCCCCATTACGGGTTTCCGGAGAGTGATGACTTCGTGTATTCTAATAATTTCTCGATTTCTATGCGCATTTATAGATAAACACAATGCCCCAAGTTATGATCGTTTTCATATTAGACGGTGTATAAATTTCGGTAATATCAGAGTGAGCTGGTATGCTCCGAACCAGGAAGTAATTTTTTTCTCTCTTCTCTTCTCTTTTTGTTTTTCCTTGCACGACATTGCGAAAAGGTAAAATACGTTGGCGCTAAATGAATATTTGGGCATTAAAACTAAATTGCGAATAATCGTAACTGCGAATAATATGCGAACTTCCGGGCCACGCACGTACGGGCACGCGAGAGCGAAGAAACAGCCTGTGTGGTTGTTGTTTGTTGCTCGCGGTTTGAATATTTATTATATTATATTATTATTTATAATTTTTTTTTTTTTTTTTACGGGCACGTACTAGTATGTGATAATGAACAGATTTTGAAAATATAGGCAGATTGTCATCAGCCCGTCCACCCATGCAGCTACGTGTGTGTGTGTGTGTGTGTTGTGTGTGTGTGTGTGTGTGTGTGTGTCCAGGCCATAACGTTTTTACCATTTGAGCTTTTATCATCAAATCTTCAACAAACCTTTATTATGAGAATATGGAGAAAAAAATGAAAACTAGAACAGCACTCATTAGAGCACAAACTGTACCTCTGCCAGGATGAACAGTTTACATATTGTAGGCCACTGATAGGTCGGATCTGAATCCGGACCTAAACCAAAATGAATTGGCTTGTTCTTGTCACCGAAACAACTCATCCACCAAGTTTTGTCATAACTCGTTCATAACTTTTTGAGATATCATGCTATGTATAGTTTTTGGCCACATCTCTCAATGGTGAAGAATCACTTTAAAAATTCTCGTATCCTGATCACGGATTCCAATCTTCACCAAAATTGAATCAATTAGTCCTCGTCACACACCCAACCTGTCCACAAAGGCTCGTCTGAATCTATCCACAACTTTTTGAGATATCCTGTTCACAGCCAACCAGCCAACAGAAAGAAGAGTTTGCAGAAGTAAACTCTCAGGAGGGAACAACTGTCAATTTGAAGGAGGGGGGATTGGGTGGGTTAATGAGGGCAGAAAAGATCATGGTTTTGGATTGGGGACGATCTGAGATGTGATGATCAGCTGTCTTGGTTTTACATTTTGGGATGCTTGGTTTGGAATGGGACAGCTCAAACATTTTGGGGGAAAAACAGGTGACAATAGTCTTTCTTAATCAATCTGTTTTTTAAAATAATCGCCATGTCAAAATATTACCAGAAGTGCAAGATAGGACAGGTGTGTGGTTTTTACCACCAGCTTTCCCCAGCTCCGTGCGGGTGGACCCGTCAGCCTTGGTGGAAGCCCACGTAAGCGAAGGCCAACTCCGATTTAACATCCCCAGCTATGGGTTAAATAACCTGGCACTGAGCAGCAGCGATGCCTTGAGCCACTCATTGTGGATGAATCCATCTTGGGATCAACATCACTGTCTGACATTGATGGAGACATATTGTTCAACTTTATGATGAATTGGCTGTCTACTGTGCTTCACATTCCCACTGTCTCAAGGGAATTAAGTATTAAGAGTGAACCCCCCACACTGTCTATGATGACAAACCTTGATAGCTCCAGGTTAGAGACTCAGACTATCAGGACCATTAGGACAAACCGGCACTAGTTTTCCAGCGGAGTATGACACCTACCATCCAAACCCTTTCGGGGAGGTGGGAAGCTGAGATTCTGGCATCCTCGCTCCACAAATTCCTGATCTTCAGCATACTAGCAGTATCGCTACATGGAACATATCATTAGCCCAATTAGGATATCCAGAAGCCATGGTGCATGAAATGACAAGACTCTAATATCAGCAACAGGCTTGTCCGAAGCAAGAATACCTGGCAGTGAACAGCAGCAAGTACTTAACTACACCCTCATCCATTCAGGAGAGTCACAGCGCATCAATGAGTAGCCCTACTACTGTAAGTGATATGAGCAGCTCATTGATGTCATGACACCATGTTTCAGGCCATCTCCTTGTGGCTCGTCTAAAGCATCGACATGGCACCCTCTCTCTGATTGTGGCATACGCCCATACCGAGTGTCTGCAAATTCAGAGAAAGGCATATTCTATGAGCAATTGGAGTCTCTTGAAGCATTGGTCTCCCTCCATGACCAACTTTTGATTCTCGGTGACCTGAACGCATCCTCTGGCAAAGATCGTCTTACACGATTCAAAAGTGTTGTCGGAAACTGCGTATCAGGTTATATGAATGGCAACTCTCTTCATATGATCTCCCTCTGCTCTTCCCATCACCTATCTGTTATGGAATCTTGGTTCAGAAGGAGAGACAAACACAGATTCACCTGGATCGCGAATGATGCTTGTACCCAGAAAGAACTGGATCACATTTTATCTCGAGATCGTTCAATTGTTGAATCATGTCAGGTTTTTAGAGGCACCGAAGCTCTAGCAAACACTGACCACAGATATTTGTGTCTGATATCTGCCTACACTCTGGATACCATCGTCAAGCAAGACTTGGGCGGCGCTTGAACATGGAAGCTTTAGTTCGTGACCCAGAGCTGTGTGCCCAAGATAATATCTCCATCCAGAACCGTTTGGATACTATAGGCGAACTCTCAGACAACATTGAGGAGTCTTGGCCTCTTGTCCGTGACACTATCATCGCTACAGCGTCCGAGACAGTCGGATTTAGTAGGCCACAGAAACTGCCCTGGTTGTCGATTGATACCCTGGCCATTATTGATATGAAGAGGTAAGCGTGACTTCAAGGAAACGTCCCAGAAAGAAGGCAATGAAGCTGGGGAAGGTTTCCATTGAAATGACCTTTGACCTGCCTTGCGGTCAATCCAGCACATGAGTACTGGTCGAAATTCAAGTAAAAACAAAAAACAGGATTCCGATCATGAAGGCAAGCGGGACAACCTGCCACACCAATGAGGAAACCCTCAACTGCTGGAAAGAACATTTTGAGCAGGCTCTAACCCCCCCAACCCGCTACACAGTTCCCAGACTTGGAGGAAGAGGCACCCATAAGCTGGCGATGACGTCACTTGTGCGTGGATCCTCCATCTCTGTCTGAGGTCCATTGTGCAGTGAGGAAACTCAAAAAAGGTCGAGCAGCTGTGTGAGACAACATCACCATAGAACTGCTGAAATACGCTGAGACTCCAATTTGTGAGGTATGACACTGCCTTTTCATAAATGTCTGGAATTCTGGGCACGTTCCATCAGAGTAGAAAAATGACGTAACAATCCCCATCTACAAAGGTAACGGCTCCCGCTCTAACTGCAGTCGCTATCGCCCGATCGCCTTGCTCTCAGTTCCTGGGAAGGTATTTTCTCACGTTCTTCTGAGCCGTATTCACCCCCCCGCCCCCCTCATGCTATAACATAGACACCCCAACAATCTGTTTTTACCCCAAACGAGCCTATGATAGATGCCATACTAGCCCTCCGCATTCTTGCAGATCTTCATCGGGAATTTGAGCGACCGTTAAATGTGGCGTTATATCGACATCAAGACCACGTTTGACTCGGTTGACGGACATCGCTACGGAAGTGTTGAGAGGCAATAGAGTTCTGTTATCACGACTTAACCTGATCCGGAACCTCCACGAAGATACAACAGCCTGCGGTAGAGTGAACACTGACTTATCACGACCTTTCCCTACATGTTCTGGAGTTCATTGAGGCTACATTCCTGCTCGCTCCCTTTTCTGCTGCACGATGGACTGGATAATGTCAAGGTGTGCAGATCAGCTTGGAATATCTCTCTCGGCATTATGATACAGTAAAGAGTACCACACGTGTGAAAGAGGAAGAAGAAGCATTATAAGAGATCGTTTTTGTTATTATTATTGATGTTTGAGTTTTCAACAGATTAGGTCATGGAAGTGTTGTAGAAAAAAATCGAGGAAGAAGAAGAAGAGGAGGAAGAAGAGGAGGAGAGGAAGAAGAAGAAGAAGAAGAAGAAGAAGAATCGGAGAAAGGTAGCATTTTTTTTTTTGATTTAAGATAAGAAATAGAGTGATTAGTTGGGAGGGATGGGGGACGTTAAGAAAGTGAGAAAGATAGAAATTGAAGATAATGGGGAGAAAAAACAAATAAACACGATCGTACACCGAGGGGAACAAAGGGTAGGCCTCAAGCCTCAAGGATAGGCCTCAAGCACCCAGTAAGACAAGTTCGATGAAATCTCACAAAATAGCACGATTTTTGAAACAAAACCGAACTAGGAACACACAGTAACATGCAGGTGAGAAAATAAACAGTTAAAACGGGACAGATAACGACCGGAAACTTAACTTTGAGATCGTCAGCAGGGAGCCCCGAAGGAGACCTGCCCACGTTCCAAACCCAGAACCGGAAGTCAAACCCAGATCGTAATCATGTTAACGAAACTAGATGAGACAGCCTGTATTCAGACATATCGTGATCGTAATCATGTTATCGACACTCGGCGAGACAACCTGTAGTCAGACATATCGTGATCGTAATCATGTTATCGACACTCGGCGAGACAACCTGTAGTCAGACGTATCGTGATCGTTATATATACCTGGTGTTGGCTCAATGGTTGGGATGGTGGGCTTGGGATCTGAGGATCTTGAGTTCAAATCCCACTTGGATGTTGAATTAATACCAGGTGGGGTTGACTCTGACCGTCATCCTTCTGAGGTCGGCAAAATGATTGCCATCTTGCTGGTATCCTGTGGCGGAGTGGCGACCAGTCCTGGATTGTTTCCAATAGCCACGGAGACTGCTTAGGCAGCACCAACAGTCTGCACAGAGTATGGTCCCGATGGATGGACGGTCATCGTCATCATGTTATCGAGACTCGGGGATGAGCCTGCAGTGCAAGACCTCCATCTATCAAGGGGTCGTTCCCAAGTTGACGTGAATCATCATCGCTCATTGCGTTTACCCAAACATCAATCATCAACGGAGAGTTCAAGCACTGAGATGGTAAATAATAACCTCCGCTTCGGCCTCACAGATTCGTTAGTAATAAAATATTACAAAACCGAATTAAGTTTCGTACTCCAAATTCAAAACGCCGTTTCCAGCGATAACATGGATGAAGTGAACATAAACCTCGATATATAAATTCACAGAATGCGGTTACGATGCTTGATGATTCCGATTTAACGAATCATCCAGTAAAAGAATCTCCGATCGCGAAATGGCGGATGTGCAACTTCCCCACAACAGCCTTTGTCACGGCGACTCTTCCCGCCGCTGCGAACACTCCGTTTCGCACGGACTCAAACACCTCGTCTTCCATTTCAATTAAACACCGCGTGATGACGTCAAACGTGTCACGTTCGAGTTCGACACGAGTCGCACACGAACGTTCTCACACTCATGAACTCACCCCACCAGTTGCAGCAAACAGGAAGAGATCAAAGTCCACGCGCATTCCAACGACCCCTGCCGGCGCCCGGCGGTCATCTGATCACGTGTTCAAACCGTAAACCAATCACGTACAAACCCGACAAGGCCCGCCATGGCCCTTTCGCTAAATCCTTGCGTCACAACGCTCGACGTCTCCACATTGGGTTCCTTCAAAGCCTGCTCACCTGCTCAATCACTGCTCACCTGCTCAATCACTGCTCACCTGCTCACCTGCTCAATCACTGCTCACCTGCTCAATCACTGCTCACCTGCTCAATCACTGCTCACCTTCACTCTTTCATTCCTCTTTTTTCCCGCCTTTGGAATAAACTCCCTCACTCTATTCAATCCCATTCTTCCCTCCAAGCCTTCAAAACAGCTGTTCACCACCACCTCTTATCATCCCCCATCCAAATCCTCGATCTTTTCTACCCCCAATAATCCACCCAAACCCACCTCCTTCAAATTCCCTGCTTTCTTTCCTGAAATTCCCTGTAATGTCCATCTTGTATCCCCCATGTTCCCCACTGTGTTGTCCTTCCCACTCCCGCCCCTCTTGTCTCATGCCCCACACACACACACACACACACACACACGGAGGTTTGGCATTGTGTTGTCTGTTTACCCCCCCTCTCCTCCCCCAATATCTATCACCCCTCTCTCCTTCTCCTGTGTCCTCGCTCCAGGTCTCCACGCATCAACTGATCCCAGACGTGGTGTCATCGATTTCAATGTGAATCATCTCGAACGTTTTCCTCACCGAGAGCTTCCTCCATTCATACATTTACAATGAACTCTCCCAACCCACGTGGGACATCGAGTCCCCCTGAACTACATGCGTCAGTCCCCCTGAACCACGTGGGACATCGAATCCCCCCTGAACCACGTGGGAATCGACCCCCTGAACCACGTGGGAAATCGAGCCACCCTGAACTAGGGAAATCGAGTCCCCCGAACTACGTGGGACATCGAGTCCCCCGAACTACGTGGGACATCGAGTCCCCCTTGAACCGCTTTGGAAATCGAGTCCCCCTGAACCACGTGGGAATCGAGTCCTCCCTGAACCACGTGTGAAATGCGAAGTCCTCCCTGAACCACGTGGGCAAATCGAGTCCCCCTGAACTACATGGCAATCGAGTCCACTAAACTACGTGGGACATCCAGTCCCCCTGAACCACGTGGGAAATCGAGTCCTCCCTGAACCACATGGGAAATCGAGTCCCCCCTGAACCACGTGGGAAATCGAGTCGCCCCTGAACTACATGGGACATCGAGTCCCCCCTGAACTACATGGACAGTCCAGTCCCCTGAACCACATGGGACATCGAGTCCCCCCTGAACCACGTGGGACATCGAGTCCCCCCTGAACCACGTGAGACATCGAGTCCCCCTGAACTACGTGGGACATCGAGTTCCACCCAAGGACGACGGACCGAACGTTTTTTGACCAAATGGTCTCGTCTTCATCCGCTCTTGCAGGCTTTTTTTTTTGTATACCTTGTCGAGGCTCATATGAGAGCGAACACACAGCAAA
>CM068963.1:1866691-1879508 GCA_035128595.1 Eptatretus atami
ATGGGTGGATGTACATTAAACAACGTCGTGGTGTCTAAACCATCATTCCATGCCACTTACCAGACGATTTGTTTCTTGGCCAGAATAGTCCTTTTTCGTCTTAGAAGTATTACACACGCGACGTGGGAAACGGGGCGCTGTGTTTTTATGCATTGGTCTCTGACCGGTCGCTGTCCCTTAGTGTTGTTATGTTGCAGTGGTCTTTTATGAACGAGCACGGGTATTGATAGCATTGTGTGTGCATTGTGTTAATTTAACAGTGTGACAAATTGCTCTTTGCCTTTGTTTCCTCTTATCTCGTTGGATTCGTGATGAGCCGTGCCAGTTTGTTCCTCCGTCCGATGCCTGTGGATTGTGTGAATACCTGATTTTACATGATTCCATCCGTGTGTAGTAACTCATGTAATATTTTGTGGGGAAATGTCAAAATTCAGCTTCGGGGTGCATTTATTTGTTGGGGCCCATATAATAAACGATAAAAACCATTCAAGAAACCTGTTTCCTTGGATTATACAGCTGTAATTAAATTGGCAATAGGCGATAGGGAAATGGAGAGTAGGGTACCATTATGAATACCCCTCTCATTAACTTCCGTGCAGATTTCGAGAGGTGGCCAAACCCTCCTGTGTTGGAGTGGCGAACCCGTCCAGGATTTGTGCCAAAAGCCAAGGAGATGCTGGAGGTAGGGCCAAGCACCAATGCTCTGCCAGCAGTATGGTTCCACAATGGAAATGGGTTGGGTCATGGCCTCAAATACCCTTTAAATGTTTCTATCAGTTTGGTCTCTCATGTTGTTAATGAAGAAATAATGGACTAAACCTTGAGAGCAAGTGTTCCATTGGACCCCCCCTACCCCCTTAACCCCCGGTTGGTCCGGGTATAACCAGAGCTCCTGGTTTCTTGTATACTCCCAAATATTCCCCGGCCTTTTTTCACATATCTTCTATTCCTGCCTTCTATACCAAGTCTGTGTGCCAATAGACTTCAATACCCCCTCTTTGCTCAAGCTGTCTCTAAAAAAATGCAGTGATGAGCATACACCACACCATCCTTTTTTGCCACTACACCTAATCACCTCCCTACCTCAGTCCAACACTTTTGCAGGCTTACACTGTTTCCTCACCCCTTCCCCTCTTGTTGCTTGCTTTGTGCTTCTCCTTAATATTTCGTATCTCGAAATTCCGCTTCAGTTTACATTTGTATCCCCATGTAATAAAGGCCAGGTACTGGATTCCAAATATTCACGAACCAACAAATCGACTATCAATTTGTGGTTGTCATACTACACCCAACTCTGATCCCACCAAAGTCCCCTTGTTCTATTTATATTGTACACAACAACCTACTATTCAGCGTACAAGTAACTATCACTGCTCCATATTACTCTTAGGCACACATCTCAATCAAATACGCTTTGTAGATCACTTTAAAATTTGAGTGTCCGGATCCAGATCTGAATTAAATCACCGAATACGTAATCGATTCGTCCTGTGTCACACAACAGCCACCAACCTGTTCCACCAAGTTTTGTCCGAATCCATCCTATTAACATTATTTGAAATAGCCTGACACAGACTCACACCAGAAAGACAGATTAGGGGTTGAAAACAATAACCTCCTTCCGGAAGCCATGAGCGTTATTCAAACAGTCCAATACTAGCCGGAGAATCACTGAAGATACCGGAGGATTCCTAGCGAGCCTTCAAAAACTGTTCACCACCCAATTGCATTAATTTTTACTCGTAGTCATTCTCCCCATTGTATTAACAAATGTATTAACATTTTTGTCTCTTCAATGGTGAAGAATCACTTCAAAAAATTACTCGTCACATAAAACAAGATCGGAATCTCCTCTACCACCGAATTACAACTAATCCAGCTATCGTCTCCTTGTGTCACCAGCAACGACAACCCTGTCAACATCAAATTTCATCCGGATCGTCCACAACTTTTTGAGATTATCCTGCACACAGACAAAACAAACAAGACAGAATATTAACGGAGCGCCTGAAACACCCAACCTCCTTCAGCTTCGGTGGTGGAGGTAAAAAACCACAAACTCTATAAGGACTGGGTCTTTAATTAAGTCGGCAGGTGCAATCCTGTTCCTTTAGAACCAATCATCATCCTTGACCGACGAGATCACTCACAAGCTCGGAAGATCAGAACCATTCCTAAGTATTAAGTTTGATATATTGTTGCGTTGAGCTGTTTGGTTGTGCTACTATAATCTTCATTGTTCGTTAATGCTCCTTGGTCTTGATCCACCACTGCTCTCTTCTTGGTTTGCAGCACACGGCTGTGGGAAGCATCATTTGCTGTGGTTGCAGCTGTGCTGCTGAGTGACTTGCCCACTGGTTATTTAGCAGCCAGAATTTAGGTAATTTCGATTCAGGAAAATGTTGTATGCTCACGGTTGGCCTGAGAGAAATCACCTCCTTGTCTCTCACTCTTAACATTCACATTTTTTGGTTAGTTAATACAGTTAGTAACCATGTACTTGTTACTCAAGCCAGCAAGAGCTATAATGCTGTACAGGTAACCGCTCGGCTCCAACTTCCGTCAATCCTTACACAAGAACCACGCGCTTGGATGAGCAGGAGGTTTGTGTGCCCGGGGAACGTTATTCTGCCTTCACTTGGAACCTTGAGTTGCAGCAAAGCAAGTCTGCCACTGGGGACCAGGCCCACAGGAGTTCCTCAAAACCAGGCAAGAACTGCGTACAGTCAGAAAATTCATCTTGTTTATTCTAAAAGAATTTATACATGTGTATATAGTTGTTGGAATCGCCCTTAGTGGGGAAAATGTTTTAGTGTAACGTTAGTATTTCTTTAGATGTCAAGTACAGTGCGACGTTATTTTTTTGTGCGAACAGATATGCGTTTGATAGCTATTGAGGTTCGTCTTCCCTCCAATTGTCCATTAGCATTCATCCCTGTTGAGCTTATATTCTCTATTCTTTCCTCTGTCATCTGTTCTTCTATGTTCTCTTAAAGTGGGGACCAGACCCATATGCATGAGCTTGACGGGAAAAACAAGCGCGAGGGACTGTAAAGAAAGAAAGGCGCGCCCAAATACCCAGGGAGGCTCGAGCTGTTACACGGGGGGAGAAGTCGGGTTCGATGACGTTGCCGGGTTTACGGCGTAACGCGGCTTGCCCGGTCAGTTGGGTCGCCACCAACGAGAAAGAGCAGAAGGCGCACCAAGCCAAAATAATAAAAAGAACGAGAGCCGAGAGATTTCTGAGAGGGAGAAACGGTCGTGGATTTCATGAGGAAAGTTTGGGATTTGCCTTTGTTTGCCGCTCTCGAGCTGTCACCTTCCTCTTTCGACCCGGAAGATTACCCTGGCTCTCGGGTCGAAGTGCGATTCAGGAATTCGCTCACGTACCTGGCTGACTGGGTAACCGATCTCCAGTGTGTCCTGATGATGTGTGTTCAGTTCTTCATTCTGTCAGTTGAGGGATGGAGGCCGAAGGTCTGGGATGGAGGCACACATAAGACTCCTGTTTGTACGTTGATCTGTGCGTTGGCGGGTGGTTGCTGTACGGATTTATTGTATGATATGTCTCCTGGTACTTTGTGCGTGACCCATGCGGATCCGCATCATCCACAGGATGACAAACTGAGCGTCAGCATTGTGGGAGCAATAAATGTATTTGAGTCACGTGCACAGCCCGTCGCACTTAGATCAGATCAGATACGGCCTGCAGTGCGACGTTACAATGCCTGAGCAAGCTCAGAACACCCGGGAGAATGAAGTGCGGTAATTATTGCCGCGGGGACCCTTCTTTGCAGTGTTCTAGATCCATTTCTGGCGGTGGAGGAGGGATGGAGGGAAAAGGTGGGGAGAGGAAAGGAGGGGAAGAGTGGAGGGGATCGAGGAGAGGAGAGGAGGAGATCGAGGAGAGGGGAGAGGAGATCGAGGGGAGGGGAGAGGAGATCGAGGGGTGATGAGCGTGCGAACTTGGATCTTTCACTGCGACACAAGTCTCCCAGTGTCTTCAACTCAATGGGCGCTGAGCGTCTCATCACTCTTCCTCTGCCCCTTATTCACTCACTCCCTCTCTCCTCTCTCTCTGTCGGAAACATCATCGCGCGACCCTCTCTCCTCCGACCTCCTTCTCCTCCCCCCTCCCTTCCTCCTCCTCCCATCCAGAAGGACCCATCGGCCCCTCCCACACCCCTCTGAACCCTCCCAAAATCTCGGCTCATTATTGTGAGTGCACGGCATGCCGGGACCTCAGTACCCTTGAGTGCAGCGCACAGCGAGTGCTCCACCTCGCTCGCCTCCCGATCCGAACTCCGATTTACAACCACCACGTGCTCCAAACATCACAACCATGCATCACGGAGCTGCGCTGCTGCTGCTGCTGCTTCCATTGCCGCTGATGGGTGTTCCGTCTCCTCAGTCCGCCTGCTCGGGATCCTGCGAACGAGACCGCTGTCCCACCCTGCCCGGCTCCGGATGTCCGGCGGGGGTCCACCTCGACGCGTGCCGCTGCTGCGACGTGTGCATGCCCGGGGAAGGAGAACCGTGCGCGCCGCCAGGCTCCCAGAGCGCGTGCGGCCTCGGACTCACGTGCCGGGCCGTCGAGGGCAAGCGGAAGGCCAAGGGTGTGTGTTCGTGCAAACGCGCGGGACCGGTGTGCGGCGTCGACGGAAGCACGTACACCTCGAGCTGCAAGCTGCACGTCGCTGGGGTCAAGGCGCTGCACGCGGGCAACTGTCGCTCAGGTGGGTGCGCGACCCACGGACGCGTTTCGCTCCGACACCCGAGGTGAGCACGCGCGACCCACGTACCCGTGAGCACGTGACCCTGCGCTCACAGCGGGCCCGGTCCCCGGCCCCAGCATCGCCCCAAATCGCTCGAACCCTCTCGACTCGCCGAGCTCCGCAATCGGCCCATTCTCCAGGAACTCGGTGCATCCATTTGGCCAAAAGAGCTCGCCGGGTGCCAAGGGTGTGTAAGGGTGTGTTCGTGCCGAGGGTGTGTAAGGGTGTGTTCGTGCCGAGGGTGTGTAAGGGTGGTGTTCGTACCGAGGTGTGTAATGGTGTGTTCTGCCCGGGGTGTGTAAAGGGTGTGTCGTGCCGAAGGGGGTGTAAGGGGTGTGTTGTGCCGAGGGTTGTGTAAGGGTGTGGTTCGTGCCGAGGGTGTGTTAAGGGTGTGTCCCGTGCCGAGGGTGTGTAAGGTGTGTTCAGCCGGAGGGTGTGGTAAGGGTGTGTTCGTGCAGAGGGTGTGTGTAAGAGGTGTGTTCGTGCCGAGGGTGTGTAAGGTGTGTGTTCGAGCTGAGGGTGTGGTAATGGTGTGTTTCGTGCGAGGGTGTGTAAGGGTGTGTTCGTGCCCGAGGGTGTGTAAGGGTGTGTTTCGTGCCCGAGGGTAGGTTACGGGTGTTGTTTCGTGCCGAGGGTTGTGTAATGCTGTGTTCGTGCCCGAGGGTGTTGTTAAGGTGTGTGTTCGTGCGAGGGTGTGTAAGGGTGTGTTCGTGCGAGGGTGTGTTGTGCCGAGGGTGTGTAAGGGTGTGTTCGTGCCGAGGGTGTGTAATGTGTGTTCGCTGCCGAGGGTGTGTAATGGTGTGTTCTTGCCGAGGGTGTGTAAGGGTGTGTTTCGTGCCGAGGGTTGTGTAAGGGTGTGTTCGTGCCGAGGGTTGTTGTAAGGGTGTGTTCGTGCCGAGGGTGTTGTAAGGGGGTGTTCGTGCCGAGGTGTGTAAGGGTGTGTTCGTGCCGAGGGTGTGTTAATGGTGTGTTCGTGCCGAGGGTGTGTAAGGGTGTGTTCGTGCCGAGACGGCTCGTGCTTCGTCGAGACGCCGGACGAGTCTGAAGGTGGAACGTCGGTTCATGGAAATTTTTGGCGCCAAAAGTGTTGACAGCTGTTAAAACGGACGAACCCGAACGAGTCCTTCTCACAATGGCTGCACCATTCACCTGACGTCGAACGACGTACCCATCTCTCTCGCCACCTGTTCGCCCCGCCCCTCCCTGCTACCTGTGCTCCCCGCCCCTCCCTGCTACCTGTGCTCCAGATCTCTTCCACGAGCCTCGACGGCTGCAACAAAAAAAAAAACTTGTTTCAAAGTTTCTTCATTTATTTATTAATTTATCATGAACAAGGCGTGAAACTTCCCACGTCCATGTCGTTCTTGTGCGAAACACCTTTCCAAAACGTGACGTCACTGTGCAGCGAAAGGGTAAACACTACCGTGGGTCTCCAACCGTGCGCTGCACTCGCCAAGCAGCTGAACACTCCGCATTCCTCTGTCCTCATTGTAACTCTCTTTAAATATTTTTACTGAGGTCTCGGCCTCGCGGAGGGTCTTCTACACAAATTCCTTACACCGGTTTACCCTGGTTCGCATTACATGGACCTCACAGTGGACGGGTGACGGGTGACCTGGACTACTAGTACTCTTGTCATTGTGATTCCGAGGTGTACCATACTCTGCGCTACAGAGAGACCGTCGGTGCTACCGAAGCAGTTTGTTGGCAAGGGTTATTGTAGGTGGTTTGCCTTTGCCTTCCGAGCAGTAGTTGGGGCAGGGGTTTCAAATTTGTTGTCACCTACTTTTTGCGAAGGACACCGTGGGATGTTGAACGTCCACCAAGTAATCGCGGCAGATGGGGACGTGCCCAGTTTACCGTCTATCCGAGGGGCGACGTACGCGCTGATGAATCTGCTTGTATGTGAAACACCAGGATGACAGTTTATTGCTGGGTCAGGATTCTAACCCTGTCTAGACAGCTTCGAGGCGAGTGTGCGTACCTCGGTCCACCCTGGCAGCCCGCTACTCGTACCACTTCTTTAGTGGCCACAGATATTCCAACCTGCTCGTGGAGTCAGCCGGGGAACGCTTTGGTCCCGAGTCTTTCACGAACCGGCTGCACAGGACCGACGTTCGACTGCGCACGATTGGGGCAGGAGTTTGTAATTTGTTCCAGGGTGCCGGCGATAACTCTCCTGTACTCTTCCCAAAACGCACCGTGTTATCTTTAGTGTGCACCAACTGATGCTCGCTCGCGGAACAGTCGGCATAACGTTCTTCCGAGGGATTCGGCAGCTGCTGATGAATGGGGATTCGGCCAATCTGCTCTGCCAGCTCTTTGCTGGACTATCTTTCCTGAATGGCCATGTTTGTGCTGTTACTCTGTGCTTGCAGATGTAAACCTTTCCGTGGTACACACCGCACTGCAAGACCAGGCGACGGGGACCCATTTGGACGAACTACCAAGCGGTACCAGAACCCAACCACCTGTTACTAACGTCCATGCAATTTCCGCATCCTAATATTAAATTATTCTGTATTTTTACATCTCAATCATCCCAACGTCATTGACTTTGCACACCTTTTTGCTTTCATTGCCTTCGAAGCATGGTGAAAACAAAAACATGAATCGCAGCCATGTTCGTGCCAGGACTGGTGTTGATTGTGTCGTAGATGATGAAATAAAATGGACACATCATGCACGGACGACACGTTTAAAACAATGGGACAGCACTGGCATGGATACGGCTGTGAAATGATTGTTCTTATTTCCAAAATGCTTTTACAACCGGTTCATACACTAACCTATCATTTCAAATATGTGGCACACTTAATATATAATCATTAATCACCTGCGAAACAGATCCACACGGTTTCATTATCCACCTTCATTCAAAAATGTCTTCTTTACAGGTGTTTCCATGACATGCTTCCCTTATAAATGTGTCCTAGTATGGTAATCAATGGTTGATGTGCGGTGTTCAATGGTAATCGATGGTATGTATGCTGTGGCTGATTAAAGGGAAGTGGTAAGTCCATGGTATAAGGACTGCCAGGATGGCCTGGAGGTATGCACTCTCACCCCGAAGCTGTCTAGTCTGGTTGAGAATCCCGACCCAGCTCTAAACTGTTGTCCCGGTGTTTCACAGGTAGGGTGATTCATCAACGTGTGTGTTCCTCGGATGGGATGCACCTTAAACGGTTGTCCCGTCTGCCGCAATTAGTCGGTGGACATTAAATATCCCACGGTGTCCTTTGCGAAGAGTAGGCAAGTTATCGCCGGCACCCTGAACAAATTACAAATTCCTGCCATAATCTACGGAGGGCACTGCATCAGTGGCACAACTGTGCCCTCAGCCAATGATGCGATCCCACAGCATTGTGCTGCATGTGAACGAAGAAGAAAAATAGCATACGGTACACTACGGTAGCGCAAAAAGTAAATGGTGTCTCAATGGCGCTGAATGGTTCATCACAGAACGTCATCATTCCTGGTACAATGATACGTCGTTTTACGTTATGGGAATAGTACTTATTCATCTGGGGTGCTTTGCCTCTATCAAGGTGTCGTCATCATGTGCTCCACACGCGTGTTCCATGTTCATCGTGTTTATCATCACCATGTTCATTGTGTTTATCGTCTCCACGTTCATCGTCATCATGTGCTCCACACGCGTGTTCCATATTCATCGTGTTCATCGTCATCATGTGCTCCACACGCGTGCTCCATGTTCATCGAACGGTCTCCGCCACCTTGCATGTACTCTGCAAGCTCAATCAGTACTTTGCATATTTGTATCGTTTGTGTTGTTTTACTTTACTGTTTCATTCACTTTTTCAGTAAAGTTTGCCTTGCTATACAAAACCCCTTAATTTGTCGGTGGCAGAATGTGAATGACTTAAACATGCAGAGTGTTTGCAACATAGGGTGTGGTGCTTCCTCTCTTAAAGTCCCTAAAGGCTCAAAGTTCTCTAACTCCAATTTCAGCTCGTTTTGTTGATGCTGAGACAGACATCTAAGGAAAGACTGAATACCGAGAACACTAACTTGCATGGTGGAGAAGAGACTAACATGGACAGACTAGTGAAAAGTCCAGATTTGTATATCGATGCAGTCGAGGCTCATGGAGGAGCGAAAATACAGAACGGATCAGGGCATAACAGAACGGAAAGAAGAGTGGAAAGAGGGGGGAGCACCAACATCAGGGTAGAGAGACAAATGGAGGGACAATTGGAGGAATAAAGGACACCAGCAGAAGCCCGTGGGAAAATAAAAATACCACAATATAAAAAAGGAATAAAAACAAAGGAAGCCTTTTATTCTTGTGTCGATTGAGAACTCAAAAATCTGAGGTTATATCTTTGTTAACAGGAAAGAAAACATTTTTTAAAACAATTGAGGCAACTGCCTGTTGCGTAGACACTGCCCGGGTTCATTTGTTTGTCTGATTGAAAAAATTATCACTATCTCGGAGGTTTGGATGAATTTCAAGCAACTTTTACTTGATAATTTTTTTCTCTCCAAGGAGTGTTTCAAGGTTGGATAGACAGATGAGCAGACAGACAGAGAAGTGGAAGGGAAAAATGGGGAAGAAGAAATGAAAAAAAAGAAACGAGAAAGAAATGAAACAAATAAAACTGGAGAGTTCATAGAACACGAAAAACACTGCCTTCCCTTCACCTCCCCTCACACTGCCTTCCCTTCACTTCCCCTCACACTGCCTTCCCTTCATTCTCCCTCACACTGCCTTCCCTTCCCTCCCCTCATGCTGCCTCTTTTCCCCTCCCCTCACAATGCCTTCCTTCACCTCCCTCACACTGCCTTTCCTTCCTCTTCTCCTCACACTGCCTTTCCTTCCACTCAACTCATGCTGCCTTCCCTTCACCTCCCATCACAATGCCTTCCATTCACCTCCCTCACAATGCCTTCCCTTCACCTCCCCTCACAATGCCTTCCCTTCACCTCCCCTCACACTGCCTTCCCTTCCACTCACACTGCCTTCCCTTCTCCTCCCCTCACACTGCCTTCCCTTCTCCTCCCCTCACACTGCCTTCCCTTCTCCTCTCACACTGCCTCCCTTCTCCTCCCCTCACACTGCCTTCCCTTCCACTCGACTCATGCTGCCTTCCCTTCCGCTCCTCTCACACTGCCTTCCCTTCTCCTCCCCTCACACTGCCTTCCCTTCCACTCAACTCATGCTGCCTTCCCTTCCGCTCCTCTCACACTGCCTTCCATTCTCCTCGACTCATGCTGCCTTCCCTTCCGCTCCTCTCACACTGCCTTCCCTTCTCCTCCCTCACACTGCCTTCCCTTCCACTCACACTGCCTTTCCTTCCCCTACCCTCACACTGCCTGCCCTTCCCCGCCCTTCATACTGCCTTTCCTTCCCCCACCCCTCCTTAGTCTCCTCCCTCCTCGCTCCCCTGTCTCTCTCTCTCTCTCTCTCTCTCTCTCTCTCTCTCTCTCTCTCTCTCTCTCTCTCTCTCTCTCTCTCTCTCTCTCTCCCCCCATACCCTCTCATTCTACCCCTCTTTATCCCCCTCTTCATCCACCCCCCCCCCCCCCACACACTTAGTATCCACCCCCACCCCCCATCAGCGACGCAACGGTCAGCATTTGCTAGTTATCACTAAAAAGAACCGATTTCTCAGCTTGGCAGTCAAACAAAGCACGTGACTGCAGCACTGTCTCTGATTTGTCAATGAGGTTGGCCTTGCTTGAACAACCCAATATCAAGCAACTAAAGAATAAAACTTTACTGTGCATTCCAAGTGCTCAATGTTCAACCCTATCTGAGTTGTAAACGTTATTTCCATTTTTGAGGTGAAGTATTTTTGATGCACATTGTTCAGTTGAAGTTATTTCAAACATGACGTTTCATATCCACTTGGGAATCTGTTTCAGGAACTGTTTCAAGGTGCTTGTGCTTCACTTATTATTTCTTCTTCTTTCCCTCGATCTTTCCAACAGCGATTGTGAAGGAACACAATGACAGTCCCCGCTATAAGTTTAACTTCATTGCGGATGTGGTTGAGCGCATCGTACCCGCTGTGGTACATATTGAACTCTACACAAGGTGCCAAACTGATGGGGAATATTGTACTTGATTTACTGAACTATGCGGTTTTATAACATTTCTGTTTATTACATACGTATGGAGAAAGTTAACATTGATAAAGGTGGGATAGACAGACAGCTCTCATTGGAGAAAGTTAAAGTTGATAAAGGGAAGAGAAGGCTTGGCAATAGGAGATACGTGTATGTGTGTGTATGTATGTATATATGTATATGTATATATATATATATATATATATATATATGTGGGTGTGGGAGAGGAGGAAGATGTTTGGGTAGAGATAGGAGGAAGCAGAAGGAATTGAAGGGGCATCTATGGAACATTGGGATCAAAATTCCATCATATTTGTGTATGTAATAAATTGCATGTTCCTATGATTACTTACTAAAGTTGGAGAGGTTCAGGAGAGTGACTACCACTGGCAAACCCATAACCACGAGAGGATGATGGGAGTGGCAAATGTTTGACGCACTTGGAGGAAAGAGAGCAGCTGTTGCCAAGACCTTCTTGTCAGGAGCCTGAGATGTTAGGCAGAGTAGTTTTGTCCCAATTTGATGTGACCAAATGCATGAGTACTTTACTGGTTTGTTTGTTTTTAACTGTCCCGAGTCTGTCCAAAGCCTGGGTCTGTTTGTTAATTGTGCACTACTTTTTTAACTTGGTAGGAATATTGACGTGAAGATCTATTTATCAGTTGCTTATAGCTCAGCATTGAGGAAGAGATCCGTTCCACCACCAATCTCAATTTTTGGGGCAATTCCCCTCCCTCCTCCCCCTTCCAGACACCCATTCTTCAACCGCAACATTTCAGTGGCGAGCGGCTCAGGCTTCATTGTCTCTGAAGAGGGCACCGTGGTTACAAATGCACATGTGGTACTCAACAAGCGTTTCATCAAGGTTCAGCTCCATGACGGCAAGTCATATGAAGCCACTGTGATCGATGCCAATGAGAAGGTTGACGTCGCCACGATACAGATTAAAACAAAGGTAGTCATCACATTGTGGGGAGGAGATGTGGGGTCTGTGGTTGTGGAGTGAGCGGAATATTGATATACAGGGCAGAATACATGGATATATTAAACATGATTTAAAATGGTGTGTGTGTGTGTGTGTGTGTGTGTGTGTGTTTTTCAGAAAGCAATAATATATATATTTTTTTACAACATATAAGACTCATGCAGTCGCAGCAACAAACCATGAACACATTCAGACAGATACATAGTAGGGTCATATCCAGGACTCCCGTGACCATGGAGAGCATAAGTTCGTTTGAGGATGGATTTTGGTACTTTGGGGTATTTAGAAAAAAATGAGCTCCTATGCCCCTCCCAAAAGTGTGGGCTAACTCCACCAGAGGGCAAAATCCAAAATGGCCACTGGCAGCCATCTTGGAAATTACACAATTACATAACTCTTGAGTAAAATAACTTACAGACATGAAATAAGTGTCGTTTTTTTACTAATTTAATGACTAGGGGTCCATTCCAGTGGTTATTCTTTCATTTCTTGATCATCTTCAATGTGAAATCCAAGATGGCCACCAACAGCCATATTGAATATGTGAATATTTCACATCTTCCAAACCAGTTAAGGTAGGAAGACGATTAAGGTATTGTTTTCAAGTAATTATATGGCGGGAAATTCATTCCAGGTGTAACTTGTCGACTTGGAGGTCATCTTCACTATGAAATACAAAATGGCCACCAGTGGCCATCTTGGAAAAAACATTTTTAATGCATAAATCTTGAGTAAATTAACATACAGGCATGAATTATGAAGTGTCTTTTTGACTCCAAATTAATTCCAGGTGTTACTTGCCCATTTTGAGGTCATCGTCAGACCTGAAAATATGATCTCGGTTGTTTCTAACTCATTTTTATGGTCATTTTTGCAGCTCATTCATCATTCAGCTCACGCATTTCATCATTAATCTTATTGTTGGTGATGTACTTGAGCCAGCAGCGATGATGGTATCGTATCT
>CM068963.1:1900253-1913064 GCA_035128595.1 Eptatretus atami
CCTATATTGGTGGCCATCTTGGATTTTGTACTGCATTGGTGGCCATCTTGGATTTTGTCCTATATTGGTGGCCATCTTGGATTTTGTACTGTATTGGTGACCATCTTGGATTTTGTCCTATATTGGTGACCATCTTGGATTGTGTCCTACATTGTTGGTTGGCCTTTGGATTTTGTCTATATTGGTGCAATCTTGGATTTTTTTCTATATTGGTTTGCCCATCTTGGAATTTTGTTTCCTATATTGGTTGCTATCTGGCAATTTTGTCTATATTGGTTGCCAAATCTTGGATTTTGGTCTCAATCATCACTCATCAGCACATGGCCATCTTGGATTTTGTCTATATTTGGTGGCCATCTTGGTTTTGGTCCTAATATTTGTGGCCATCTTGGATTTTGTCCTAATGGCATACACCACACACACACTCTTGGTTTTTTGTCTCAATACACATCAATCTCACACAACACACAGGTTGCCATACTTGGCACACACTTCTCGACTCACACGTACATCACAATTACAGGTGGCCTCTGAGATTTTGTCCTATATTTGGTGGCCATGTACACACATGGCCACATCATCATCATGTCCAGTATATTTGTGGCCATCTTTGGTTTTGTGTCTTGGGTGGCCATCTTCGATTTGTCTATTTTGGTTCTTTGGATTTTGTGCTATATTGGTTTGCCATCACACACAACACACATTGTTTTGTTACCACATCTTGCGACACATCTAGCCCAAGTACCACATTGGAATTTTGGTTCCTCATAATTGTTGTGCCATCTTGCAGCATTTTGGTCGTTATTGGTGGCATTTTTTGGATTTTGTCCTGGGTCGTTGGTTGCATCTATCAGGATTTTGTCTCTATTGGTGGCAATCTTGATTTTTGCGTCAATACTACACACACACGACACATCACACATTGGCTCTGCCAACTCACACACACACACAATTGGTTTTTGTCTGACAGACAAACGTGATTGTAAAACCAGCCATCTCTTCCGTTGCGCGGGGGACGGGTTATCAAGTACCCTGCACCTTTAAAGATGTCTCACAACATACCGACATCTATAGTTTCTTCTCCATTCCCAATCAACTCACACGATGTTTGGAGAGGAGTAAGAGCGAGGGCCTTGTCTGCTCCAATGAAGGGCTAAATGCTCGAAATGTCAGCTTTAGTGTACTTTGGCTTTTAACTTTTATGAACAAATAATTCACCATCCTTTGTTAACTGTTGTTGATAAAACCTCTCGTTAAAATGTTTGGCCAACTCAGACGGGACCACCGGCCTCAGACAAGGCCGACAGTCCCATGGTGAGAGGAGCGCGCTTGGGATTGAGGGTTGCCACTAGCTTGGCACGAGTTAGATGGGTCTGTGAGATGGACCTTTTTTCATTGTCCTCATAGTCATTTGGTATTTGTGCCTCAATAATTGCTGACATGAGAATGAGAATTGTTTGAAATGAATAATATGGCATATTTTGCATCTTTCACAATACTCTTTGGTGTCAAGATTGAGTTTTGTGGTTACTGTTCAATTGCATTGTCTATTTGGGTCTCTATCGGGCCTTAACCTATTTCTCGTAGTGCCAAATGAAGCAGAATGCCGAGCCGCTGCTGTCGGCTTTGCGATCTTATTTAGTGAGATTCCCAATCTGCCCCATCCAGTCCAAACACATTGGTTGGCTGACATTTGAAGGCATCTTCATTGTCCCCACTATGTCAGATGCCCTTGTGCATGAGATCCATTCTGTTCCTTGAGCAGGATAAATTGGACTAATATGAATGTGAAACATCCGTGGAAATCATTGTGGCAAACCTAAGACGGCAGGGCCATTCAGTGAATCTATGGCTGTATTTGACCCACTCTTGATAATGGTCTAGTCAAGGGGAGTTTTGTCTCAATTTTTACCTTCGGGATATTCATTTGGTTTGGTTAATGTTCATCAGAATTGTGAAATCATTAAATTGACGCTCTCCATTTCATCTAAGTGCAACATTATCTCTCCAGTAAAGCCTTTGTAGCGCTTGTCCATCTGGCGCATTCAATTTTGAGAGTCAAACTTGAAGGGCATTTCTACCTTGAGAGACTGTGACACTTCAGGGAATTTTCCTAGGGTCCTTACTATTACACGGGTTGACGCGCATTGATAAAAACCAAAACATTATATTGAATCAGTTTTATGTTTCAGTTCTAATTCATCATAGTTTGTGTGTTGGCCCAGTCAATGCTCTTGGTAGGGCACGAGCAAATCTGATAACATGGCATCAGACTTAATTAAAAAAAAATTGTAGATTTATTTGTGGCTCATCCCAAACCTGAAAACAGATTTCTGGTGTTGGTGGCTAGGCTTGAGAAATGTTTGCTTGAGGTGGTCATCTTGGTCTATGGACATTTTATTCTCAGGAATGGTATCACAATACTTCTTGTGATAAAGACATTTCAATTGCAATCATCTCATTTTAGTAGGCTCATCAGCAGTAAAGCTCGGCGTTATAGGGATTTGTCCTAAGATTGGGTGCGTCATGGGGTATACCCACCAATATGAATAACTTGGAGCGCAACAATTTACCAAAGGTCTTCGATGGTGTTTTTCACTCAACTTTGTCACGGGCATGTTGGCTTTTGGTCTCTATTGGTGCATCGCGTTCCATGTTTGAAATTTACCTGGTTAGTAGCTACCTTGCATACAGCGTCATGCCGTATTAAGGATCATATGACCTAGGGAACTTCCAGATTTTTAGATCCTCGTGGAGGATCTAGTCTTACTCACTTGTTTGTTCTTCATCGTCTTCTGGCTTACAGCCTACAGTTTTCATCCGAAACTTCTGAACTTGGCAATATATAATGTAAAAAATACCCTGCGCAGACAGTAACCATCTCGATTTGAAATTCCTCCGAGAAAAAAAGTTAGACGTCAAAATATCTCCGCTACTAAATGGAAATAGCCGAAAAAATTTATCTCCGAAACTAGGCAAGCTTTTTTGAATTCTGTTTGCGGGGAATCGAACAGGCATTAGCAGAGATGAATTAAACCGCACACATGATAATCACTATGACGTCATAATATCAATTTTATGACGTCATTACCTATTTTTTACATTCTTTGTGTTTCACAACCCAGAGTTTTTCATCGGATCTTCATGAAACTTGCCATGTATAACTGCAGAAAGCCACGCGCAGGCAAGTAACCATTCCGATTTTGGAAATTCTTCTAAAAAAGTTGACGTCATAATATCGCCGCTAATGGAAATCGCCTATACCAATTATCTCCGAACTAAGGAAGCTGTTTGAATTTTGTTGCGGCAATCAAGGCCGGGCATTAGCAACAGTAATTTATCGCAAACCTGACACCATCACAATGACTCATATTCGTTTTTATGACGTCATCATTAAGAGGACGGGACTTACTCATTTGAGCTTGCTTTTAAGAACGGAAAGCCTTCAATACACTTCAAAACCGGCTCGGGGTGCTTTCAGCTGTGGTTTAGTCGTTCTAGAGAAGATTAGTTTGATGGTTTGGACAGAATGCCAACGATGGCCACCAATATAGGACAAAATCCAAGATGGCCACCATATAAGACAAAAATCTCAAGATGGCAACCAATATGGACAGAATCCAAGATGGCCACCAATATTAGGACAAAATCAAGATGGCCACCATATATGACATAAATCGGGCAAGATGGCAACCAATTGGGACAACTAATTCTACAGATGCTCACCAAATTAATGTCCTTGCTGTTTTATTGGTTTGCATCGGATTTTTGTCCTATCATTGGGCCATCTGATCTGTCCTATATTGGTTGGCGCATCAGTGGATTTGTCCTATATTGGTTGCCATCTTTGGATTTTGTCCTATTATGGTTGCCATCTTGGATTTTGTCCGTATTGGTGGCATCCATTGGATTTTGTTCCTAATTGTGGCCATCTTGATTTTGTCTATATTGGTTGCCATCTTGGGATTTTGTCCTATATTGGGGTGGCCATACGACAAAATCTCTATAAGGGGATGGCCACCAATACGTTGGTTCTCTTATGTGACAAAACTCCCAAGATTGTGGCAACCAGAGTATATGGCATCGAAAATCCAAGATGGCACCATATATAGGAGGTATGAATCTACCATGGCAATTATGATTTGGATAGAATCCAATTGATGCAACTCAATAGGAGGGACAGAGAATCACGATGGAATAACCAATACTTAGACTATAATTGAGATGACTCGGAACCATATAGGACTAAAATAACGATGGCCACTCAAGAGTATTGGGACAAATCCACAATGGCCACAATATATAGGACAAAATCCACGACCTGGCACCAATATAGCACAAAATCCAAGATGCAATCCTAATAGTAGGACAAAATCCACAAGTTGCACTCGATATACACAGGACAAAACATTCAAACGAGCGCCGCCTAAAACACTATAGTACATACAAACTCCAAGTAATGGCACAATGATAATCCGGACATAGAATGCCGAAACGATGGGAGCCGGATATTCAGGACATAATATGAGTGGCCACAAAAATATAGTGGACTAAATTTCCTACGAGCTGGCTCTACGTATTAGGCATATAAAAATCCAGACTGAGCCAGACCACATATATATGGAAAGAACTATCCGAGACTGACTGGCCGTAACCCTAATATATAGACACTATAAATCGACATAGAGAGCACACAATAATAAAGGAAAAAGTCAGCTATGAGCTGCGACATGATCAGGTTACAAAAGAGTGAATGGCAAACTGTAATATCCGGTAATATAATCTCTGCGAGAAGTATAGTCACCAATCTACAGGGACATAAATCCATAGATGACCTAGCACAATATGGGGACACAAGCACTAAGAGTGGCCACACCGATATCGGACAAATCCAAGGATGGCCCATATAGGACAAAATCCACGATGGCCACCAATATAGGACAAATCCAAGATGGCCACAATATAGGACAAAATCCAAGTGGCACCAAATATAGGACAAAATCCAAGATGGCAACCAATTAGGACAAAACCAAGATGGCAACCAATATACAAGGCACAAAATGACAAAACACGATGGCCACCATATGCCAATCAAATGACAAGACAATAATCCAAGATGGAACCAATAACGGACAAAATCCACGAGCACTGGAACAAGACAATATAAGGACAAAATCAAATGGCCACCAATATAGGACAAAAATCCAGATGGCTCACCAATATAAGACAAAATCCAATGATGGGCACCAATTTAGCAGGACCAAATCAAGTGGCCAAATAGCTCAAATAGGACAATCCAAGATGCACATATAGGACAAATCCAAGATGGCCACCAAATATAGGAACAACATCCAAGATGGCAAACCAATTAGGTAACAAATCCAAGATGGCAACCAATATAGGACAAAATCCGATGGGCACCAATATACGGACAAATCCAAGATGGCAATACCATATGGACCAAAATCCAAGATGGCAATCCATATCACGCAAAAATCAAGATGGCACCTAATATAGGACAAAATCAAGATGCGCAACCAATAAGCGACAAAATCCAAGGATGGCACACCATATACGGAATAAATCCAAGATGGCTACCAAAGGACAAAATCAAGATGGCAACCAATAACAAAATCAGGAGCACAAAAAGAATCCAATGCCACATTAGGACAAATCCAAGATAACCAAAGGACAAAATCCAAGATGGCAACCAATATCAGGACAAATCCAGATGGCACCAATATAGGGACAAAATCACAGATGGCAACAATACTAGGACAAATCCCAAATGAGCAAACAAATAACGGACAAAATCCAGATGGCACCATATAGGAACAAAATCCAGATGGCACCAATATCAGGACAAATCCAAGAGGCAACGCAATATAGAGAAAATCCAAGATGGACCAATAATAGGACAACAATCGAAGATGCGCACCACATATCCGGACAAAATAAAGATGGCCACAATAATAGGACAAAATCCACGATGGCACCATATAGGACAAATCAGATGGCCACAATATAGGACAAAATCCAAGATGGCAAACCAATATGACAATCCAATGCGCAAATGGAGCAATCCAATGACTTAGGAACAAAATCCAAATGGCCACACGAATATAGGACAAAACCCAAGATGGCCACAAATATAGGACAAAATCAAGATGGCCACAATTAGGACAAAATCCAAGATGGCAACCAATATAGGACAAAATCCAAGATAGCCACCAATATAAGGGACAAATCAAGATGGCAACCAATATAGGAAAAAATCCGAAGATGGCAAATTGGACTCTCCAAATATAGGACAAAATCTAAGATGGCAAACCAATATGTACAAAATCCAAGATGCACCAATATAGACAAAATCCAAGATGGCCACCAATAGAAGGACAAAATCCAAGATGGCACCAATATAGGACAAAATCAAGATGGCAACCAATACGACAATAAAGGGACAATAGAGAATCCAAGATGGCCACCATATAGGACAAAATCCAAGATGGCAACCAATATAGGACAAAATCCAGATGGCAACCAATATAGACAAAATCCAAGATGGCCCCAAATAGAGGACAAAATCCAGATGAACCATATAGGACAAATCCAAGATGCCACATATAGGACACAAGGATGGACAGTACAGGCAATCCAGATGGAACATCATACGTCAAAATCCAAGATGGACGAAAAATATAGGTACAAAATCCAAGATGTCACCAATATAGGACAAAATCCAGATGGCAACACAATAAGACCAAAATCCAATGCACCACAATGGCATAATCAAAGGGCATACCAAGATGGACCACAATATAGTGATACCAAATTTCAATCAAGAGGCCACAAAATATAGGAACAAAATCCAAGATGCACACCAATTATAGGACAAAAGTCCAAGATGGCCCAAATAGGACGGCAAAATCCAAGATGCACAATCATAGATCAAACATCCAAGATGACACCAAATAGACAAAATCAAGATGGCACAACATTAAGGACAAATCGCAAGAATGACCACGAATTTAGACGATAAATCCAAGATGGGCACAATTTGAAGAAATCCAAGATGGCACACCAATATAGGAAATAAATCCAAGATGGCACCAATATAGGACAAAATCCAAGATGGCAACAATAAGGATCAAAATCCAAGATGGCCACCAATCAGACAAAATCCAAGATGGCAACCAATATAGGACAAATCCAAGATGGCACAAATATAGACAAAATCCCAAGATGGCCACCCAATATAGGAAAAATCCAAGATGGCAACCAATAACAAAACCAAGATGCAACCATATACGACAAATCCAAGATGGCAACCAATATAGGACAAAATCCAAGATGGCAAACAATATAGACAAAATCCAAGTATTCGGCAACCAATATGTACAACAATCCAAGATGCATCACCAATATAGGACAAAATCCAAGATGGCCACAATATAGGACAAATCCAAGATGGTCACATATAGCACAAAATCAAGATGGCAACCAATAATAGGACAAATCCAAGATGGCACAATAAGGACAAAATCCAAGATGGACACAATATAGGAAAAATCAACGATGGCAACCAATATAGACAAATCCAAGATGGCTACCAATATAGGAAAAATTCCAAGATGGCCACCAATATAGGACAAATCCAAGATGGCAACCAATACGGACAAATCCAAGATGAAATATAGGACGAAATCCAAGATGCACAATAGGACAAAATCCAAGACTGGCCACCAATATAGGACAAAATCCAAGATGGCACAAATGATAAGACAAAATCCAAGATGGCCACCAATATAGGACAAAATCCAAATGAATGGCCACAATATAGGCACAAAATCCAAGATGGCACCAATAGGACAAATCCAAGATGGCACCAATATAGGACAAAATCCAAGATGGCCACCAAATATGGACAAAATACAAGATGGCCAACAATATAGGACAAAATCCAAGATGTACACCAATATCAGGACAAAATCCAAGATGGCCAAACGCAATCAGGACAAATCCAATGCACCATATAGGACAAAACCAAGATGGCACAAATATAGGACAAAATCCAAGATGGCCACCAATAATAGGACAAAATCCAAAATGGCAAACCATATAGGACAATAAGTCCAAGATGGCACCAATATAGGACAAAATCCAAGATGGCAACCAATATAGGACAAAATCCAAGATGCCACAAATTGAAGGACCAAAATCCAAGATGGCACCAATATAGGACAAAATCCAAGATGGCAAACCAATATATGGACAAAATTCCAAAGATGGCCACCAATATGGACAAAATCCAAGATGGCAACCAATATAGGACAAATCCAAGTGGCAACCACATTAGGAACAAAATCCGATGGCCACCAATATAGGACAAAATCAAGAATGGCACCATATTAGGACAAAAATCCAAGATGGCACCAATATAGTACAAAATCCAAGATGGCAACAATATAGGACAAATCCAAGATGCCATCAATAGGACAAAATCCAGCAGATGGCAACAATAAGAACAAAAATCCAAGATGGCCACCAATATAGGACAATCCAAGATGGCAACACAAATAAGGACAAAATCCAAGATGGCAACCAATATAGGAAAAATCCAAGATGGCACCAATAAAGGAAAAATCCTAAGATGAAACCAATATGGACAAAATCCAGATGCCACAAATACAGTCCAAAATCCCAAGATGACAACAACACAATACGTTACACAATCCAAAGATGGCCACCAATATAGGACAAAATCCAAGATGGCCAAATACAGTTCAAATACCAAGATGACCACCAATACAGCAAAATCCAAGATGGCACCAATAAGGACAAAATCCAAGATGGCATACCAATAAGACAAAATCCCAAATATCCCAAATGAGTATAAAATCCAAGAGATGCACAAATATGAAAAATCCAGATGGCACCAATATAGGACAAAATCAAGATGGCCACAATATAGACAAAATCCAAGATGGCAATATAAGAATCAAGTGGCACCAATTAGGACAAAATCCAAGATGGCCATAAATATAGGACAAAATCCAAGATGGCCACAATATAGGAAAATCCAAGATGGCCACAATATAATAAAAATCCAAGATGGTACCAATATAGGACAAAATCCAAGATGAACAATTAGGCAAACAAGTACCAATTAGGTACAAAATCCAGATGGCCACCAATTAGGCACAAAATCCAAGATGGCAACCAATAAGGACAAAATTCCAAGATGCACAATGCATAGTACAAATCCAAGATGGCCACAATAAGGACAAAAATCCAAGATGGCAACCAATATAGGACAAAATCCAGATGGCAACCAATATAGGACAAATCCAAGATGGCAACAATATAGTACATAAATCAAGATGCAACCCATTATATGACTAAAATCCAAGAGTGGCCACCAATAATCGGACACAATCCAAGATGCAAACCAATTAGGAACAATCCAAGAATAAGGCAAATCCCAATATGTCACAATACACAACATCCGGTGGCCACAATAGACAATAAATTGCACCATTATAATTCATCCAAGATGGTTTACCAATATAGTACAAAATCCAAGAATGTCAACCAATACTACACCAGGTGCACAATACAACATTCCAAGATGGCACCAATGTAGGACAAATCCAAGATGGCAACCAATTACCATGACAATATCCAAAGGTGCCACGCATACCATATAGGGACAAAATCCAAGAATGGCTCACAATTAAGAACAAAATAAGTCAACAATACAGGACAAATCCAGACACAATATAGACAAAATTTCCAAGAGTGCACAATACTTAACAATAAGCCAAGATGGCCCAAAAAAAACCACAAAATCTCAAATAGACCAAAATAAATTCCAAGTGCCAACCAATATAGGACACAATCCAAGATGGTCCACAATGTGACAAATCCAAGATGGCACCAATTAGGACCAAAATCAAGATGGTCACCAATACAGACAAAACACGTGGCAAAATTGAAATAGAGCCACCAATATAGGACAAAATCCAAGATGGCACGCAATCAGTGACAAAATCCAAGATGCACCATATTGGCAAAACAATGCAACCATTTATAGAACAAAATGCCCACAATGAGAATGAGATGCCACCAAGTCAAATCCAATAAACATATGCAAAGACAAATGACCAAGAATATAGAGGTACAACCAATATAGGACAAAATCCAAATGGCACCAATATAGACAAATCCAAGTTGCGCAACCAATAGGAAAAAATCCAAGATGGCCAATTACGTTGCACAAATCCAAGTAATGAGCCACAAAACGTATACAAAATCCAAGATGCGCACCAATTTAGACAACAAATCCAAGATGGGCACCAATTTAAGACGAAATCCAATATGGCCACTAATGCAGGCTAGATCCAAGATGGCCACCAATATAGACAAAATCCAAGATGGCCACAAATATAGGACAAAATCCCAAGATGGCACAATTTTAGGACGAAATCCCAAGATGGGCACCAACATCTTAGATGAAATCAAGATGGCCACAAATAGAGGACAAAATCCAAGATAGCCACCAATATAGGCAAAATCCAGATGGCAACCATATAGGACAAAATCCAAGAATGGCCACCAATTTAGGACAAAATCCAAGATGGCAACCAATATAGGAAAATCCAAGATGGCCACAAATATAGGACAAAATCCAAGATGGCCACCAAATATAGGAACAAATCCAAGAATGGCAACCAAATATAGGAAAAATCAAAAGATGGCAACCAATATAGGACAAATCCAAGATGGCAAACCAATATAGGACAAAATCAGATGGGCAACCAATATAGGACAAAATCCAAGATGCAACCAATATGTACAAAATCCAAGATGGCCACCAATATAGGACAAAATCAAAATGGCAACCATCAGGACAAAATCCAAGATTGGCAACGCATCTAGGACAAAATCCAAGATGGCCACCAATATAGGACAAAATCCAAGATGGCACCAAACAGGACAAAATCCAAGAATGGCAACCAATTAGGACAAAATCCAGATGGCAAACAATATAGGCAAATCCAAGATGGCAAACCAATATAGGACACAATCCAAGATGGCACCAATATAGGAAAAATCAAGATGGCAAACAATATACGCAAAATCCAAGATGGCAACCAATTAGAACGAAATCCAAGATGGCCACAAATACAGGACAAAATCCAAGATGGCCACCAATATAGGACAAAATCCAAGATGGCCACAAAAATATAGGACAAAATCCCGATGGCCCCAATATAGAAATCCAGATGGCCACCACTATGACAAAATCCAAAGATGGGCACCAATTTAGGACGAAATCCAAGATGGGCCAATATAGGACAAATCCAGATGGCAACCAATATAGGAAAAATACAAGATGGCCACAAATATAGGACAAAATCCAAGAGGTCACCAAATATGGACAAAATCCATGATGGCCACCAATGCAGGGACACATCCAAAGGCAAACCATATAGGACAATCCAAGATGGCCCAAATATAGGACAAAATCCCAAGATGGCCACCAATATAAGGACAAATCCACAAATGGCAACCAATATAGGAAAAATCCAAGATGGCAACGCAAATATAGGACCAAATCCAAATGGCAACCATTATAGGACAAAATCCAAAGAATGGCCACAAATATAGGACAAATCCAAGATGGCCACCAATATAGGACAAAATCCAAGATGGCAAACCAATATAGGAACAAAATTCAAGATGGCCACCAATATAGGACAACAAATCCAGATGGCAACCAATATAGGACAAAATCCAAGATGGCAAACCAAGATAGGACAAAATCGATGGCCACAATATAGGACAAAATCCAAGATGGCAACCAATATAGGACAAAATCCAAGATGGCCAAAAATATAGGACAAAATCCAAAGAGGCCATCAATAAGGGACAAAATCCAAGATGGCAACCAATATAGGACAAATCCAAGATGAAACCAATTAGGAAAAATCCAAGATGCACCAATATAGGACAAACCGATGGCCACCAATATAGGACAAAATCAAGATGGCAACAATATAGTACAAAATCCAAGATGGCCAAAATATAGGACAAAATCCCAAGATGGCATCAATACAGGACAAAATCCAAGATGGCACCAAATAGGGACAAATCAAGATGGCAACCAATATAGGACAAAATTCCAAGATGGCAACCAATAAAGGACAAAATCCAAGATGACAACCAATATAGGACAAAATCCAAGATGGCGCACAAATACAGTGCACCAGATGACCACCAATACAGTCAAAATCCAAGAGCCACCCATATAGGAACAAAATCCAGATGGCCTCAATACAGTGCAACACATCCAAGATGACCACCAATCCGTTCAAAATTCCAAGAATGGCCTCCATATAGAAAACCAAGATGGCCACCATTTAAGACAAAATCCAAAAAAATGCCCACGAATGCAGTATAAAATCCAAGATGGCCCAAATTAAGATGAAATCAAGATGGCAACCAATAAGGACAAAATCCAAGAATGGAACCCATATAGGAACAAAATCCAAGATGGCCACCAATAGAAGTACAATCAAGATGGCCACCAATACATTACAAATCCCAGGTGCCACCATATAGGAAAAATCCAAGATGGTCCCAACGTAGGACACAATCCAAGATGGCCACAATAAGGACAATCCAAGATGGCCACATACATTACAAAATCCAAGGTGGCCACCATATAGACAAAATCCCAAGATGGCACCAATACCATTACACAATCCAAGGTGTCCACCAATATAGGACAAAATCCAAGCATGGTCGC
>CM068963.1:1942388-1953453 GCA_035128595.1 Eptatretus atami
CATTTTATTTTTGTGTGCAGCATATGGCAGCAAGAAACATCATTTTGCTGGGGGCTTGACTATGTCGTTGATGCAGTGCCCCCTGTGTGACTGTGCCACTTGTGCAGTGGCCCCTGTGTGACTGTGCCACTTGTGCAGTGGCCCCTGTGTGACTGTGCCACTTATGCAGAGCCGGAATTTGTAAATTTGTGCCGGTGATAAGTCGCCTACTCTTCACGAAGGACACCGTGGGATCTTTAACGTCCATCAACTAATGCCAGCAGATAGGATGCTCATTGAACGTCCATCCGAGGGACGGCATATGCATCGATGAATCACCCTGCCTGTGAAACACGTGGATGACAGTTTATAGTTGGGTTGGGATTCGAAGCCAAGCTAAACAGCTTGCAGGTGAGGCCAATCTGGCAATCTCAGAATTTTGATGAAAAAATGGCCATGAAGAAACACTTGCTTATCTATTCTTCTTTTATTATTTCATCAAAATTCATCACAGAGTCTTCCTCTCCACTCATCTGCTGTGTTTTACGAGACAGAGTATAAGCAAACAATGGATTAAGGCAGTGTGATGCTTACTTTTCCAAGATGACAGTTTGAAAGGCAACAAATTGTATACATTTAGAAACTTCCACAATCTGCAAAGTAATTTGTCTGCGCGATTCTGAATGACGCTCACATATTGTAGAAAAAAGAAAATTCAGATTGATCCTCTGGCGTTTTGAGTAGCGTATGAAGGTGAACGTTTAGTGTTTACCTGCTGTTAATCCACCCTCGCCGATTCACTCTGAATTGTACACCCAGGTGAAGAAAAGCCAAAGAAGAAGTTCATTGGCATCAGGATGTCCACACTAAACCAAAGGTGAGCATTATTGAGTTTAATTTATCTTCTCAATTATCACAGACTCTGTTCAGTCATCATGACACATTTTTGTTTTCTTGGTTATAAACCCACTGCTGGAGCACAGCTTTTGTAATTACATATTTTCAAATGTGGTTTATGAACAGCATCAGTTTTTGCTGACAAGAGGAGTAGTGTCCTCACTGGCCCGAGGACGAAGAGGCCGATACAAACCAGAAAAAAAACTCCAATAAACGACTCCTCAAAATCATCGCGAGGCCTGTTTCGTTTTCAACAGTTTTGTAAAATTCTTTAAAATGATCCTTAGCAAAAAAAAGAAAAAGATTTAATCCGCAGCATTAGACAGGACATATATCAGACTTGCTGAAATGCTGGAAAACAAATTCCTGTGGCCAAAACAACAATACGTCAGTAGTAGCTGTGTTTGCAGCTCATAATGCCAAGGAGTGAACCAGCTGTTCAAAGGAGACATTAAAGCTCAACACACACACACACAAAATGGCTCTGTGTATCTTCCTTTCTCAGTCTTTGAAGGTACTTTGACCTATTGTACCCAAGAAAAGTCTCTCCTTGAGTAGTTCAGATCCTTTTAGAATTGTCCTGCCTTCTTAGGTATGTGTGTGTGGTTGAGTCTGCCTTATAGATTATTGAAGGAGCTGAGACGATATGGTGAGGGGGTGACTCCCACTTCCGGAATCTACATCCACGAGGTCATCTCTGATTCCCCTGCTGCCAAGTAAGAACTTCCAGGATGTCCTACTTAGGAATCTAAATTAATATAAAGGTGGTTCACATTATATACCTGTACTTTTGATTGTAATCACAGAGCAATGAACGTAGGTACGAATGGTTGCGCCGGTTTCCTGACCTGTTGCTGGCCTACATTGCATTGCTCCTTCAGACAGGCATTTAAGATCAGAGTGTGCATTGTGTGTATTAGTCCCCAATGAAGACTACTCTGCAGATGAAAAGTTGGACTTTTTGAGCCTTTTATTTTTATTTTTGCCTTGTTTTGACAAGGCCTCATGTTGGTTGTGCTCTTGTGTTTTCCGTTGTGCAGTTCTTACAATTTTGCCAAATATAAACTTGCTCTCAGATTTGGCGCAACTTTCTGCAAATTTCATGCCGATGAAATCCCTCTTCTTTGTGTTGCTATTCACAAACTTGGTAACTGCATTTTAGATGGTCAAAGCAGGGTAACACAAGGCTCATGAAGGAGCTTTGACGTGTATTAATTGTTGGGCACAAAGATTAGGGGGGATATCGTTGTAGTTTTACGTGAATTAGGATATTACTGCATGTGGCATGCGAACCGAGGATCCTAGTATCGTGAGCTAAGTTCTCAGATGGATACATCAAACGGACTGACGTGTGATAATCAAGTTAGTGACCGAGTTAATAATCAAGACCTGTTAATAATTTGTCGCCTTTATCCGCCAGGGCTGGTCTGCGTGAGGGTGACGTCATTGTCCGCATCAATGGCAGGGCAACGGAGGAAACGAGCGTCATCCAGCAGGCTGTGCGCAACGAATCGGTGCTTTCTGTTGTGGTGCGACGTGGAAACAAGGACTTGAAATTCACTATTGTTCCTGCAACTGTGGATGTGTTCAACTGATGTTTCTATTTTTACCCCTCCTTCCCTTTGCTGACTATCCCTTGTCCTCTCACATTCCCTCTCCTACAAACCCCCAATCACTCACAATCCCTGACTATAAGCAACCAGGCAAACCACTCCATTTACCGCTGTCCCTCTGGTAGGCCTGGTTGTCTGCATAGCTTTACTCCCTTGATAATTGCAGTTTAAGGGACAACAGTGTGCCTTAAATGCTTGCAACAGAAGGGAAAGGGGGGGGGAGAGATGGAAAAGTCGCCTCGGGGAGGGGGGGTTGGGGGGTGGGAGATGGAAAGTCCCATCAGTTACGATAACAGCTTCCTCTTCATTTGTACCGTGTTCTTCGTTCGCTTTGATAATGTCCGTATCTTTGATAAGGTCCTACAGTTTTTAAACAATTTGTTCAGAATTGCCATTCACGCCAGTACCTCGACATGGTGCACCAGGTTATTCGTTTGTGAGGGAGCCAGGGGATCCTGTATTAAATAATTTTGTTTGTTAAGAATATACTGTACCTTAGGTATCTGTGGGAAAGCCACTGGTTTGGCAATATCATAGCAACTGGATTGCTCATTTTATGAAGATCGCTATGTAACATAAAAGAGCACAAAGTGAAACGATTAATTCCCATGACTGCCAGCTAAGGCCCTGTGCTTGATGAGATCAACAAACTGAAGGAGAAATTGCAAAGATCGACCTTCCAAAGCCATGCCGTTCCAGAACAGAGTAAAAAAGGACAAGGTAGTCCCAAAATTATTGCATATGATGAGTAATCCGCAATATAATTTATCTGAATATCGAAATAATTTTGAAATGCAATCACACCGTTAATGCGCTTTCCATCCATTAAATGTAACACCTGTTGACATGGGGGGAGTCATACGCACGGTATACCTGTTGATGTGGGGAAGTACAAGCTCGAATTTCCATAAAACATCGTCGAGGGCAATCATTGCATTCCCATGCATGTTATCCTCACTGTTTTGAAACTTTTCAATCATTCGAACGCTTCTCATTCTTCACCATGACAACACACACAAGGTATTTGGGTTTGTTTGTAAGTTCTCGACGCAATTGTTTTTCATAACGGAAATCGCTTCGATCGCGCCATCGTTACATGGAGTTTTATAACCCTGAGCTGGTGGCAGTTCGAACTAACAAGGTGTTTCTGATTTCACATTTTCTGTTTAGAATTCACTTTTAGGTGAGGGAAGCATGAGGGCAAGAAGTGCATTTTTTTTTTTCATTTTTAATGCACAGATTTACATGACATTTTCTTTCCTTTTAAATTTAACAATGCATTGCTTATATATGTTTGAAATGTATTAATGTCTAACTCTATTTTTGATTAACTGCTATGAAGCATTACAATTTCTCTGAAAGAGATTTGGGGTAAAAACCAGGCCTTGACTGTAAAACCGGCTTTCTTTTGTAAATACAAAAGTTTTTTAATCCTCAATTTTGTAGTGTTCTTTCTTTTGAGGGTGGTGGTTTGTAATACTCACTTGTTCAGATCTTTGTGCCTGGAGTTAGCTGATACAAAACAAGAACAGCTGTTTCAGATTGATTAAATTTGTTTTGCTAATTTAGAAAAGTTTAATCCACTTTGAACTAACCACTGCTGATTTGAACTGGAAGGGCACTCTTCGACGTCGCGACATCACCAGATATGCCTCTGCCCACATTATTACATCATTATACTTACTTGTACCAAGTTTGATTTAAATCCCTGACACCAGATTCAATGTATTAAATAATTCTGGCTGTCAGAGCATGCATCCGATCAGGTTGAAATTTAAAACATACTGTATATTCCCCAGGACTACGAGATCATAATTTTGACGTTTCTCGTCGATTGATGAAGCGGTTCAAGAGAAATAATTTTCTTAAGAGTTTAGTTCAATCCAATATGGCTGCCAGACCATGTGACTTGTTCGTGAACACCCTGGTATCCCCAAGGCTTGGGGAACATGTGGGTGAAGTTTACTCTCAATCTGTCAAACCATTCTGAAGAAGGTTTCTAAAGGTTTATTCTTCAAAAAAATCATTGCTGCCAAACCATGTGACCTATGACGTCATTGGTGGAGAACTTTTTGTTCCTCATGGATCGGCAATCATACTTGCAAAGTTTCACCTCGATCTATCCAGCCATTTCAGAGAAGATTTTTGAAGGTTTTTATGTTTAAAAAAAAAATGGCTGCCAAACCGTATGACCGGTGACATCATCAATTTTCCCCTCACACAATTTAGCACTGGATGACCCTCAAAAAGTTTCAAACTGATCGGATAAAGCATGCAACATATGCAAGTATGACGTCATAACGAAGCTACCAATGACAAAACAATCTTGACATGTGCCAAGTTTCAATTTTTTCCCATGGAGCAATTTTGGAGATAGAGTTCCAAAGTTTTCCTTTTTTCCAACATGGCTGCCACAACATGTGACATATGACGTCATAATTATCATTAAAACATTTGACACGAGTAGTCGCTCGAAGGCTGAAAATTTTGGGTCAATCGGATAAGTGGTGGCAGAGAAAACAGAAAATTAGCATGGACAGACGTACGGACGGAAAACCAGAAAAACATAATGCCTCGAGCGACTTGGTCAGTGGAAGTTTCATCCACCTTGAAGTAACCACAGCTGATATGAAATACATATAAGCAACTTTGAAGTAACCACTGCTGATTTTAAAAATCACTCAAGCTGTCCAAGTTTCGTCTGAATCTGTCCACAACCTTTTGAGATGTCCTGCTCACAGACAGACAAACAAATCCCCAGATAGACGAGGTGAAAGGCAGCAGAGGAAATTAAAGAGTTGATCTCGAAGTTGAACCCCATATCGAAATTTGGAACATTGGACACGGTACCAGCTAAAGGGCCAACAATACTCTTTGGAAGACTCCGAGAGAAAGCAAATTTGGCTGAAACATGACGTCCCTCACAATGCAGCGCTTGCTTATTGGCACTGTGCCGTACAGATGTTTTAGTCAGATCCGATTTGCAGGGATTAAACTCAAGACCAGACAAATTGAGTCACAGAAATTCCAGAGAACTTACCCTGGCAGAATAAAAGTACTGTACTTGGCAAAGATAATTGTATACTGGTTGATGACGTCAGTGGGAATGGAACCAACGCACTGCTCCAAAGCATAAACAAAAGATACATGAAGAAGAATGATGCAGAAAACTACACACACGTTTTGTCATCCTGCTGTGAGATAACAGTACAAGGAGAAGTCATACAGATAACAGACGACTACAAAGACATCATGACACAATGGGCAAATTTGATGAAAAGTAAATCAGCATTTATTTTACAAACACAGTTGGCAAGTATTATGGATTCCTGGATTGTTTGTTATGTAACAGTGTTATGACATGTGGGAGTAAGTTGTGATATCACATGATATGCACAGGGCAGAAATGTATCAGAGGATAGTTCAGTGTACTTACTCAAGGAGTGTCCAGCATCTCGACTTGACCTTGTCCTTGTGACACTTGAATTAGCCAAGTTCTTGAATCAGCGGCAACGACTGTACCGAATGTACTAAAACAATGAAAACAAGAAAGAGAAATTGGAGATTGCAGACCTTCAGCAAGACTCTTTGTTTGGTGTTTGTGTAATTTTGTGTATGGATTTTGTTTGGTGTATTTTGTGTGGTGTTTGTGTTCTGGTGTGTTATATAACTAGCAAGTAAAAAGGAAAGATGAAGTCATCAGGAGGAACGCAGATAGGTTTCGGGTTTCAGCTGCTACTCCTCTACCCTCAAACCCATCCAGGTGTAGCCAAGTGAGCCTTGCAAGAAAAAAAAAAAAGAACCCAGATTCAAAAAAATTAAATAACTCTGGCTGCCGGGCCATGCGGCCAATCAGGTTGAAATTGAAAACATATATTCCTCATCACAAGTTGATGATAATTGTGACGTTACACGTCGATCAATGAAGTGGTTCAAGAGGAAGAATTTTCAAAAGATTTTCATTCAATCCAAAATGGCTGCTAGACCATGTGACCGATGACTTATTCGTGGACAACCTGGCATCCTGAGGGGTTGAGAAACATATGTGTGAAGTTTCCCTTCGATCTATCTCGCTGTTCTGGAGAAGATGATTTTAAAGGTTTATTCTTCAAAAAAAATCATAGCTGCCAAATCATGTGACCTATGACATCATAGGTGGGGAAGGCATTGTTCCTTATGAATAGGCGGTCATACCTGTAAAGTTTCGCCTCGATCTGTTCAGCCATGTGAGGATTTTTTAAATGTTGTTTATTTTAAATATGGCTCCCGAACCAACATCATCAATTTTTTTCTGTTGACCAATTTATCCCCAGATGACCCTCAAAATTTTTCTTACTGATCTGATGAAACATTCCACGTATGCAATTATGACGTCATAATGAAGGCACCTATGACAACATAAAAAAAAATCATACTTATTCCCCACACGGAGTACTTGACATTTGCCAAGTTTCAAGTCTTTTTACAAGGTGTGGTTTCGGAGATACAGAAGTCCAAAGTTTTTCCTTTTTTTCCCCAACACAGCTGCCACACCAATTGGCCTATGACGTCATAATTATCATTAAAACATGCTACGTGAGGAGTTGCTCCTATGATGGAAATTTTGTGTCAATCCGCCAAGCGGTTGCAGAGAAAAACCAGACTCACATTCTGTGCGGACAAACAAACAATAAGGATGTCCTGCATAGCACGATACTTGCAACATCCATGAAACAAATTTGACCATAAAAATAATTGGTGCTTGAATTCAATGACCAAATCTACAAATCCTCTTTAAAATTTCAAGTCAATCGGATGAAAATTGACAATTTTAGAAATTTGGCCGATGTCAACTTTTTGCCCGACGTTGACCTTTTGGCCCATGTTGACCTCAAAAACACTTTTTCGTTGAAGTCAGTGACCTGGGCCCGGTTGCTCAAAGCATCGTTAAACCTATCATTAGCCTAACGATCGATTAAACCTATTGTTAAATTAACGATAGGTTAAATGGCTGTTGCTCAAAGCTATCGTTAACTTTAACGATCGATTAAATCCCTCTTAACCTTTGAGCAACACTGTTAAATCCTGTCATTTGCTAATCTATCGTTAAGGAATTTAATGATCGATTAAGCCTAATCGATCATTAAATTTAACATGCTTTGAGCAACCGGGCCCTGATCTGCAAATCCTCTTTAAAATTTCAAGTCAATGGGATGAAAATTGAGAATTTTATAAATCTCCCCTGTTGTTGACCTTTGGCCTATGTTGACCTTTTGGTCCATGTTGACCTCAAAAGTAATGGGAGGTTGAATTCAGTGAACTGAAATATAAATCCTCTTCAAATTTCAAGAAAATGGGATGAAAATTGACACAATTTTAGAAATCCGGCCAATATTGATGGACCTATTGGCCGATGTGGACATCAAAAAGAATTGGTGGTTGAATTCATTTACAGGATATGCAAATCCTCTTCAAATTTGAAGTCAATCGGATGAAAATTGAGGATTTTATAAATGTGAAAAAGTTCTTGACCTTTGGCCTATGATGACCTTTTGACCTCAAAAAATAAATAGGATTCTGTCGGACCACACCGTTTGGTGAAGTTTTGTGAAGATCGGTTTAAAATTGTGACCTGTAGGTGAATAAAGGTGAGCGGACAGACAATCAAACAGATGTGATCAACATTGTTGGTAAAAAAAAATAAAAAAATTGACAAGTGAAGACCGACAGACAGTGGAACACAAACAAACGAACTCACATGCAATAAATACCCACTCCTCTGGTGAGGGTAACGCCTTAACAGTAGCACTGGCAGGTAAGTAAATTACAGATGCATGTGTGGTTTTAACAGGTGAGAGGACCTGGTTTGTTTGGATTGTAAATGAATTGTGCCAGGAGAGCAGCTCTTGATACACCATAGAAAGCATCGCACCTTTTCAGGTATGCGGAAGCTTGCAGGTAAGGTTTGGTGTAAGAACGAGTCTGAGCTTGAGTTTGAGATGTGTGCACCGAGATATCTGCTATTCTCCATTCCTCTTGTGTGCCTCTGCAACAACTCAGGTGTTGAGCTCCCTGCAACTGCACCTGTCATGAACTACAATGACAGGCAGTGTGGAGTGAGTGGCACAGACAGACATTGCTCGAGATGGTGTGACACCTTGTTGAGTGCTAAGATTTAAGAACTCGGCCACCACTCCTGGGCTCAACCTGGTTGGGACATGAGCTCGGGGGATGAGCACACAGGAGGGACTAAACACCTGTTTTTCCAAGAATCGGTGGTTTTCTCATGACATCTCAGAGCGCTCATTTAAGGCTTGAACAAGGAAAACTAGAGCCCGAGAAACCTGTAAACAAGACCACCTGTGTTCATGTAAGTGCTCCAAATTTGTTTGTCTATGTCTGGGGATTATTAGAACCCACATACAAAATATTGTTTCAGGGTGCTTCGCTTCTGTTCAAACAGATTCTCAGCGTAACAGTACTAGTGACCTGGGTCGACAGCACGAGTGTAACAGTGCTGGTGACCTGGGTTTACTACAGCACGAGTGTAACAGTACTGGTGACCTGGGTCTACTACAGCATGAGTGTAACAGTACCGGTGACCTGGGTCTACTACAGCACGAGTGTAACAGTACTGGTGACCTGGGTTTACTACAGCACGAGTGTAACAGTACTGGTGACCTGGGTTTACTACAGCACGAGTGTAACAGTACTGGTGACCTGGGTTTACTACAGCACGAGTGTAACAGTACTGCTAACCTGGGTCTACTATAGTATGAACAAATGGAAGGAGGTAACATGACCGCTTGGCTACCCCAGTGCCTGTTCGCTAATGTCCTGAAGGGGGTCATGAGAGTTTCATCGACCCTGGCTCTCCACAATACAATCTATATGAGTCTGTGACGTAATACAAATGATGACGTATGTTTTATAACAAAATTTGGTTCATAGTTCATGGTTGAAACCGACAACACCCCACCCACACCCTTTCCACCCTTGGCTCCCAATCAAGCCCTCCCTATCCGTCCTCCTAAAGTCTAAACAGTCCACATTGTCTGTCCTCGATGTCATCATGAGTTTGAGAGTTCCGGTGAGTGCAGTTGCAGGATACACACAGCCTGGAGTGGCTGTGACTCACGGAGATCCGAGGTGACTGGTTTGTGAGTGAAGTCCATCCAGTGAGTGAGTCAAAGCACCTGTTCAAACATGCTCATCACACAGAGAGAAAACCCTGCTCGGAAATGTTATTTTAAAACATCCATGTTTGATCAAATACAATAAACACTGTGTGCAAGTACAATATTACCCTTCATGAAAAAGAACAAATAATGAATCCAATAAATTATTTCCTTCAGTGCGTAATGGTTCACCTTGATGATCAAATTGAGTTAACGATGGAAATCAACAAACACCTGAGAGACAACACACGATGTCATGGCTCGTGTCAGTCGGCGAAGGAGGACAATTCAAACGAGACGTTTAACAAACAAAAAATGAACAAAGGTGTGTTAACCACCGTGGGAAACAAAAGTATGCTAACTCCGTCATGTGGAACAAGGATGTGCTAACCACCATGTGGACCAAAAGTGAACTCACCACCCTGTGGACAAAAAGTGAACTCACCACCCTGTGGACCAAAAGTGAACTCACCACCATGTGGACCAAAAGTGAACTCACCACCCTGTGGACCAAAAGTACACCAACCACCATATGGACCAAAAGTACACCAACCACCATGTGGACCAAAAGTGAACTCACCACCATGTGGACCAAAAGTCAACTCACCACCATGTGGAACAAAAGTACACCAACCACCATGTGGACCAAAAGTGAACTCACCACCATGTGGAACAAAAGTGAACTCACCACCATGTGGAACAAAAGTGAACTCACCACCATGTGGAACAAAAGTGAACTCACCACCATGTGGAACAAATGTGAACTCACCACCATGTGGAACAAAAGCATACTAACCATCATGTGGACCAAAAGTACACCAACCACCATGTGGACCAAAAGTGAACTCACCACCATGTGGACCAAAAGTACACTAACCACCATATGGACCAAAAGTGTACTAACCACCATGTGGACCAAAAGTGTACTAACCACCATGTGGACCAAAAGTACACCAACCACCATGTGGAACAAAAAGTACACTAACCACGGTGTGGACCAAAAGTACACTAACCACCATGTGGAACAAAAGTATGCTAACCACGGTGTGGACCAAAAGTACACTAACCACTATGTGGAACAAAAGTGTACAAAGCACCATGTGGAACAAAAGTGAACTCACCACCATGTGGACCAAAAGTATACTAACCACCATATGGAACTAAAGTACACTAACCACCATGTGGACCAAAAGTATACTAACCCCCATGTTTATTTTTTCCTTATTAATAAATTCCTTTGTTGACGTTCCAACCTGTCTGTGCTTGTGCTTTCCTTCCATTGAATCAGCATTGTCCGAACCTAGATAGGCTGGGAGGTAATTACCAAACTAAATGACCTGTCATAGTCGGCACGCACCAGCGGTTAGATGCTTGGCCACCCTAATTAAGATCTAATCAAGATAAGATTGGTGCTTTGCC
>CM068963.1:1997270-2022279 GCA_035128595.1 Eptatretus atami
GCCTTTTATTAGTATAGATGCATTTCATCAGACTCTAAGCGATAATGAGTGACTTTGAGACCTTCTTATCGCCCTCTCCTGAACAGTGCTTACATGAAAAATTGGAGGGGGGTGAATACTTTTGCTGGTTACTGTATACACACACAAATACATATACACACGCATACATACACATACATACATATACATGTACGTACACACACATACATGTACACATACACACATATACATGTACACAGACACACACACACACACATACACACTCACCCTTGCAGAATCGATCCACCATGACAGACCACTTGCTGGTGTTTCAGTCATCGAAGGTTCTCACTGAGAGTTCTCACATCGCATGTTGTCTTTCAAATACAGAAGGAAAAGACTTGACCACCTGCTTCGTGATGACTTTCCAAGCCTTACGAAACTGTTTGAGCAGACATTCGCACACAAGACAAGAGAAAAAGAAACAACAATCAAAACATAAGCCGACCGTAAACAGGTATCTCATTAACATCTTCCTTGGCCTCGAATATATTCTCTACACTTTTCCTGTGTTTTTCCATTTTCCCAAAGGAGTTCGTTTCCCTTGAAAAACAACATTCCATCAAACTAAATAATTCAACTCGTAAATAAGTTTGTTTCATTCAAAGGTCAAAAAGAAAATTTTAATATCACCGGCACCCTGAACAAGTTTACAAATTCCTGCTCTGACCGACAAGGGGCACTGCATCAGCAGCACAGCCACACTCTCTGTGTCAATGATAATACTGTTCTCGTAGCCACGTGTTGTACTACACTGGTCGTTTCTAGTCAGAAGGGGAATCGAACCTAAGCACCATCCCATCAGACAGTGGCGCAGCAAGTGAGGTGGAACATGAGTCATTGGGTAGATTGCAATGCAACACAGAGGGTAGTTGTTTAGGAGAACATTTTAATCAATTATATAAAAGGTAAATGGCTAATGGTTTACTCTTCCATTGATAATTGTGTCTCCTTCTCCTTCTTCTTCCTTGATCGATTTGGTTTATTTTGGCATGTGGACACGACTGAGAAACTCCAGGTATTAAGAATGATGTTGTACCTCTCTGCCTTGTTATTGATGGCATCGTGCGGCTTTGCACTTCCTTTCCCAGAAACCCAGCCAAAGCAAAGGATAGCCTCAAACTGACCTTCATGTTTTATACAAGCTTTTAATCTTGCTATTTTTACCTGCGCACTCCAAGCGAAAAGCGAGGTTAAGCGATCAGTCCCGTACGTGCGTGTCTGCATTTTCTGAATCCCTTTTCTTGTCTTGTCAGGACAACCGCTTGTCAGGTTGATACGAAATTTTCACCATTGGTACGACTACTCATGTATAATGGTTTAATGATAATTATGACGTCATAGGTCACATTGCTTGGCAGCCATATTGGATTTACCTTAAAACCTTTAAAAAATCTTCTCCGGAACGGCAGGACAGATCAAGGGGAAACTTCACACACATGTTCTCCAAGTATTGGGGATACCAGGATGTTCACGAATAATTGATAGGTCACATGGTTGGCAGCCATATGGGATTGAAGGAAAATGTTTGAAAAATTCTCTCTTGAACCGCTGCATCAATCGACGTGAAACATTTCAATTATGATTGAGTAGTGATGGGGAATAAATGTTTTAAATTTAAACCTAATCGGACACATGGTCTGGCAGTCAGAATTATTTAATTTTTTTGAATCTGGGTTCTTTTTGAGATGTATACATTTTTTTGAATAAGGATTACTTGGCTGTGCCTGGATTGGTTTGGGGGTAGAGGAGCAGCAGCTGAAATGTAAATCCTATCCAGATTCCTCCTGATGACTTCATCTTTGCTTTTTCCTTGTTCAGGTTCCTTTTGATGATTCCAATGCAGGATTGTACCAATTGAATTGAATTGAATTGAATTGAAAATTGCAAATTGGCCTCCAGAAGACTTGGCTTGCACCAAATCTTTCTTAAGACTTCCAGGGTAAGTATTCTGTGAATACTCAGATGCACCTCCTCACTATTATGGTGAGCATCGCCGCAGATTATGTCTCAGATGGTAAAACCGCAAAATCCGCAAAGAACAACCGTCCCTCTGCCACCCAGACGATTGTTCCTGCTAATGCAAACCATTCAACTAGAAGCCACGTGATGCGATCGGTGGGTAAATTGAAATGTGTAGAGTGTGTCGAGCACTGTAGGACTATGTCCAATAGAGATCGGGGGAGTGCTCGTCACACTCCACATATTTCGGTATACAGGTAGTCGTCGACTTACGACCTATGCGACTTACGACTGTTCGACTTTACGACCACTTTACGACTTTATGATCAGACTGCTCCGCGTCTCCGCCCACTCAGACTGCTCAGTTTCCGCCCCAGCACCCGCCATTGCTAGCGTGTTAGCGTGGTCTCAAGATGTCATCCCCAAGATGTCTACCAAGAGGAAATTATCTTATACTCCTCAACCTGCCAAGAAGGAAAGAAAGGCCATTGATATCGCCACGAAAATGCAGGTGAACGGATGGCACACGATGTTTTTCGTCTGTATCGTCAAATTTACAAGGAGAAAAAGTAACAAACAATTCAGACAAAGCTCACCATGTTGACGAAAAAAACAACTCCGGCTACCCTGAGCGCTGCCCTAGCTGATAACATCGACGATAACATCGACGATCCACAGCCAAGCACGAGTGACGTCAATAACATGTTTTTGTATTTTTGTATGTTTTTGCAAATATTAAACCAATTGTACTGTAGTAGTGCAGTGTTTTACTTGAACAAAGAAAATGTTAATAAAATATGACTTACAGATGATTATTATATCATTATACAGTATAATATAACATACAGTATTTTTTGCATAGCCTATACACTATAAATAAAGGTAAAAATAAAGGTTGGCCGACTTAACGACAAATCGACTTACGACTGGTCGGTCGGAACCGATCGTGGTCGTAAGTCGACGACTACCTGTATGTATGTGTGTGTGTGTATATATATATATATATACACACACACACACCACAGTTTGTTCTGTGTGGATTAGGCAGTTTTACAGTGTGAGACATAATCCATGGCAATGCTCACCATAAGAGTCCGGAGGTGCATCTGATGTATAACCGATGAATGAGGTTATCATTGGTTAGATATGTATTGGTATGCCATCCTGATGAGGGCAAATAAGCCCAAAATCCAGATCAGTGGTTCTGTTTGATGTTTAGCTGATGATGACCATATAATCTTTGTCTGTTTGACAGTCATTGGGCTGAGGCCTCTGTGTTGACGGCGATGCTTTGGTGTGGACTGCGCCCAATGGGGATTGGTGGCAGTGGGGCAATGCGGGGGCAATGGGGGCAGTGCTCGTCATAATCCACATGTTTTGATATATATATATATATATATATATTGTTACGGCTGGTGGAAATTCGCATTACACCATTCAGGTCCGTAGGTGAGATATATTTTTTAAGTACATGTATAGTTAGCCCAAACCCATTGTTTAGAGGGAATTAATGTGATTCATTCGGGCTGCGATCCTTTGAGTTAGGCGTTTTTCTGTTCTACCTTTGTTTGAGCCAACCACGCCAACAACAAACAACAACAACAACAACGCCAGCAGCCACAACCTACCTTCACCACTCGCTACCGCAAACCTCACATCACCGCCATTCCAAACGGCACCATGGCCATCGGACACCGCCGAAAACCCTCCACCACCTTCTCCTACGGCCATTCCCGCACACCTGTGGGCACCGAGCGTCGGGCTATCTTCAGCGATACACGCGAGCGCAGTGCAGATGGCGGTTTTTCCGAGGAGAATTCGGATCAGGAATGCTACACGCCCACATCTGATCCATCCAATTAGGAAGCACGGGGCGGCTTGGCCCCGCTCCAGACACATCTGAGGAAAGCGGGATATGCAAATTTGAGGATCAGGAAAGATTCACGCCCTTTTTCTCCGTCCAATCGGCGAGGTGGCTCGCCCCTGAGGTCGTTTGGATCCGAGAATTTGCATATGGTGGGTTCCTGGAGCCGATAAAGAGACGAGCGCAAGGCGAATCGTGGCAGAAGTGTGGCAGTGAGTCGAGTAGGCAGAAGTGGGGCAGATGAGTACGGAGGCGAACGGCTATGGAGGCGAACGGCTGCGGAGGCGAACGGCTGCGGAGGGAGATCGGCTGAGGAGAACCGGAGGCTCGGGTCCGGGCGAGGAAGTCAGCGACGAGGTCGCGTTGAATCGCGCATCGCGGGACTCGAGCAAGCCAGCCATACCTCTCCCCAGAGCATCAACAATTCCCCCTTTCCCCCGCGCTGAGAGAGTGCGACAAGGGGGCCCCGTTCCCACTTTACACCAGCAGGTGCCCACGAAACCGCCGTGCAGCGACATTTTGCGGCTCGCCACGAGGGCGCGGGTAGGACCCTTCGGTCTCGTGGACCTGGCCGCTCATCCAGGTTCCACGCGCATTAGGCCACGGGCCCAGTCTGACTCCCTTGCCTTTGAGGGGTCTTTCCTTTGCTTTGGTGTGAATGCGTGTTGTGGCGCCGTGTCTTGTAAGGTAGAAACTGTATAAGTGTTGCCGTGTGTACGCGTATTCGGTCGTAGCTCTGCATTATTGTTTTTGTCTTAAATTGATATATGTGCATTTGTGATTACTTGTGGCTGTAAATACGTGCTATATGTGTGCTCTATGTGAGGTGTGAATTAAATGTGCTTTCTTTTGAATTGCTGCCCCGTTTCGCTGCGTCCTTTCCTTTGTGGGTCTCCATCTTGCTTTACGTAAGGGTTTGAGTGGGCACGGGGACGCCCGATAATTAATCAGGAACCGTCGAGGCCGACGATAACACCCTCGTTATCCGATAGCACGGAACGGATCGCTTAAGCGGCCCGTGTCCGAAGTCGACCTGCGGCGAGGTGCGGTCGCCCGGTTTACCATCCGCGTGGGTACTTAGGTAGGTCGAGTTTGGGAACAACCCTATCCACGCGGTGGCCGATTGGCACGATCGTGGTGAGCCGAAAGGCCCCCGCTGACTGGATCCCGGCGTTAGTCCGGGAGGGTCACGACTGAATTGTCCGTCCGGTGGGCGAGGCGGTCGCGATTCGAGTCACGTGGCCGATCGCACGCCGGCGGGCGCGAATTCGCAACAATATATATATATATATATATATATGTAGCTCTTTCTAACCACTGACTGATATTAAGGATCGGTACTTTCCAGGTGATGTAGAAAGCTGAAATTTTGCGTGCCGATGGATATTGAAGTCAGTACACAGGAAAAATTCACAGAATCGTCGGACAACATCACTGAATGAAAATATAAATAAATGAAAAAAATAATGAAAAAAATGCAGGTGAGTGACCTGAGACAATGGGGAAGCACAATAATTTTGTGTGCCAATGGACATCGAAGCTGATGCACGAGGGAAAAATCACACAACCATCGGAAAGCATCCGAAAATGGAAATAAATAAATAAATGGAAAATCAAATGCAGATGAGCGACTCGAGACAATGGAGAAGCACGGTTTGTATGTTTACATAATGTGTAAACACACCCCGCTAGTGTATATATCTTTTTTCCCCACAGTTGGTTGTACTCATGTTTGAACTGACCGTTGTTTCTTCTACACCACTCTCATCATTATTATTCAGGAACTATGATAACCCATTCCTTACTTTTCTTCACAATGACTGCCCCAGCAAGATTTACCTGGTTCAACAACTTACCCCAATAATCATAATGAGGTTTACCTGGTATCCTTGTGCTCAACTGCTCATATAAATGGTCCGGCTCTTTGCTTTGTGCCTTTATTTTCATCCTGTTCCTGTTCGTTTTTTTTCTTTGGAGAGTCAAGGCTCGTGGAAGAGGTCGAACACAGAATTGATCAGGACACAACATAAAATAAACAGCAGGAGGACAATGGGGAAATGCCATCAGTGGGACCGAAGGAGAAAATAGATGGAGCCGGACAAACAAGGGTTACAGGTAATGATGAGGGGTAGGGCAGAACACCAGGGGTGGACAAGGTAGATGCAGAAGTAACAAAAAAAAATTGGTGGGGGGTGAGGTGGGGTTAACGAGGGTAGAAAAGATCATGGTTTGGAATTGTGGATGATCTGAGATGGTGGTGAACGGCTGTCTTGAAGACATGGAGGAAAGAGTTGGTTCCACAGGTGGGGAAAAAGAGGAAAGAATGAGTGGTGGTGAGCAGTGATCCTTGATTTAGGTAGTTTCACCATAAGGGGATTGCTGGTAGGACGTGTGCACCCTGCAGATACCTGGGAGGAGGGCGGGGGGAAGCACGGACAGGGCAGAGGGTGCAAGACCAGAAAGGAGGTGGTTGAAAACAGAGACCACCGACGTGTCTGCAACGGCGAAGTGAAAGGACAATAGATTCAGCTTCATCATGGGAGATTCTAATAATCTTGAAGGCCTTGGTTTCCACAGTGTCAAGCTGAGCAAGATGTGAGGCAGGGGCACCATCCCAGAGAGGAGATCAGTACTCCATAAAGGTGTGGATGGAGGCCTTGGTTTCCACATCGTCAAGCTACGCAAGGTGTGAGGCGGGGGGGGGGGCAGTCCAGAGGGGAGAGCAGTACTCCATCAAGCTGCAGATGAAGGGCTTGTAGGTGGATAAGACTTCAGATGTGTCAAGGATGGACTTTGTTCGATAGAGGATGCCCAGTCATTGACTGGCTTTGGAGGCCAACTTTGAAATGTGGTTTGCCCAAGAACAATCATGGCTGAGAGTGAGATCCAGGCATTTGAGTGACTGAACCTCTTTGAGAGGTTTGTTGAGAAACACACAGCTTGTAATTTTGGTGCAGGTGCAACAGCACATGTTGTGAGAGATTACCACTCTTCTGACCATTGAGAACCCCAGTGGTGTCCATGGCTGTGAAACTCAGGAAACATCTCACTTTCCTTTGCAGTGATCTACACGGGTCTCTCAACCCCTTCATGTCTCCCCTTCCTCTCCCTAATTTGGATTCACTAATAAAGGCAAACAGGCTGTTACTCCTCAACAAGCCAAACACTCAAGGAAGATAGAAGTGTGGCAGATACATTGATGCCTTTTGTGCAAAGAAGGAATAATGTCATATTATTTGAGAAAGGTTGATAAGTAACTTTCAAAAAACGATTACTCAATTTGACCTGACCAAGGCTTCACTCACACAGTCTAGTTCGAGTCCTTCATTAGTGGTAATCTCTCACGACATACGCTGTGTCACCTGCACCAAAATTAGAAGCCGTGTTGTGCAATTGTATTTTGCAAACAATCGCGATTAGTGTCCTGTTATCATTTTAATAGAAATTCCTCAACTTGCCAAAACTCTGGAACACTGCGAACGATGTGTTCATTTGTACCGCTGATTGCATTTGTTACCTCCATCACCGAAGGTGGAAGGAGGTTATGTTTTCACCCCTGTCTGCTTGTCTGTGAGAATGATATCTCAAAAAGTTATGGACGGATTCAGACGAAACTTGGTGGATGAGTTGAGTAGATGACAAGAAGAAGCCGATTCGAGTTTGGTTCAGATCTGGCCTATCAGTGGGATACAAAAGGTAAACTGTTCAGCCTGGGGGAGGTAGGCGCTGTACCGAGTGCCGTTCTGGTTCACTATTTAATGTCACCATTTCCTCCATTATCAGTTCCATTGCGGGTTCTACCATTCATTTATTTAAATTATATTGAAGTCTCATGGCATTGCTCATATATTTGGAGGCAGGGGCTTTTTAACAGATTAATGATAGTATCATGTTACTTACACCTCTTGCAGGTAACTGCCTCTGGCTGACACGTGATGCTAAGAATTCACGACTGGAGCCAATGAGGAAGGTGAACTCCACACGGGAACATTTAATGTGAGAACGAAATAGCTCAAGTATGAATGTTGATTTTGGCAAACTTGGCCAATTTACAGCACTATCATCAGCCCACCTTTGATGGGCAATTTAAAGTGGTGATATTTACAGAAAATGATATTTTCTTCTGGAAAAAGGATTGTTCAAATAAAACTGAGACTGTTGGTAGATCGCTAAACACTGTACACTTGAAAAAAATTGGGATATACTGTAACCATATTTTGCCTTTCTGGACAATACTGTAATGTTTTTGTAATATAAAATGCAACAAGAATATAATTTCCCACAAAATGATGTGTTTCTGGGAGACACTGTACACCTGAAAATTATTTTTGGGACAAACTGCAGTGTAATACATGAACTCTTCAGGATATAACAAGACATATTGTAGGAAAAATCAAATCTGTCTTTACGTTGTTACATGTCAACCTCAGGACACCGCAGTGAGTGCACGGTAACCTGGAAGGTGTCACGGCAGAAATGAAGACACTGATATGCCCTTAGTGGTGTTCCTCGCCGAACACAGACGAGAGTTTCGGTCGGGGCTGCTTGCAGCCGATGTTCATCTCTGCAAAGCATTCGAATCAGTGAATCGGGCCGCCCTCTGGAGGATTCTCAGTCTTCGTGGGGTGCCACCAAAGTTCATCGATCTGATTTCTGAATTATACTCTGGTACAGAGAGTGCTTTAAGGTGTGGTGGTTCCACCTCCAACTGATTTCCAATTGTTACTCGAGTTTGTCAGGGGTGTTTACTGGCCCCCACATTCTTCAACACTTGCATGGACTGGATTCTGGGGTAGATGTCAGAGAGATCAATCTGCGGTGGTGCATCGCTTGGGAATGTCAAGATCTCTGACCTTAATTTAGCAGACGGTGAAGTCATCCTTGCGGAAACACTGGCTGTCATTGTAGGGGCCCTCGAGGCATTGCATGAGGAATCAAAGCCGCTGGGACTCCGGGTTTCCTTGGTTAAAATAAAGATCCAGCTTTCAATGGCATCTTGGATGCTGCCATCTTGTCTGTACCTGTTTGTGGTGAGGATGTTGAGGTCATGGAGATTCACTTACCTTGACAGTGATATTCATGTCTTCGCATGTTGTGAGCCGGAGGTCAATAGACGTCTGGGTCTGGCCTGTGGAGTCATGGATTTACATGTGCAGGAGGACAAAAGTCCGAGTCTTCAGCTCCTTTGTGCTTCCAGTCTTGCTCTACGGATGTGAGACTTGGAATCTGACAAAGTATCTGAGGTGGAGACTTTACTCCTTTGGTACCAGGTCTCTTCGGAGAATCCTTGGATATTGCTGGTCAGACTTTGTGTCCAATGAGTGGTTGCTGAGAGAGACTCAAATGAGATTTGTTTCCTGTATAGTCTATGAGTGTCTGCTGCGGCTGTATGGACATGTGGCTCGTTTTCCTGGTGCTGATCCTGCTCACCAGATTCTTTCAGCGAGGGAGCTTCGTGAATGGAGATGTCCAATGGGACCAACGCTTGCAGGTTGCAGCAGGTTGATCAGCATCTTAAGGAGATGGGGATGGGCTCAGCATCTGCCTGGGGGATGGCGAGATGAAGACCGCTGGAGTACTGCGGGAAGGTGCACGCAGCGACGTGCTGCTCCGGCGCATGCTCCCATACCTAACCTCACCTCTCAATCGTGAAGAATCACTTTAAATTAAACAAATCTCGTATCTGGATTCGGAACTTCACCAAAATCGAATAAATGAAAAAATTTGGGACTTCCGGTTCTGGGTTTGGAGCGTCGACAGGTCTCCTTCAGGGCTCTCTGCTAACGATCTCAAAGTTAAATTTCCGGTCGTTATTTGTCCCGTTTTAACTGTTAATTTTCTCACCTGCATGTAACTGTGTGTTCCTAGTTCGGTTTTGTTTCAAATCAAAACTCGTGCTGTTTTGTGAGATTTTGTCGACCTTGTCTTACCGGGTGCTTGAGGCCTACCTTGAGGCTTGAGGCCTACCGTTCCCCTCGTGTACGATCGTGTTTATTTGTTTTTCTCCCATTACCTTCAATTTCTATCTTCCCCACTTTCCTAACGTCCCCATCCCTCCCAACTAATCACTATTTCTTATCTAAATCAAAAAAATAAATGCTACCTTTCTCCTTGCACACTCATGAGTCTTGATTCTTCTTCTTCTCTTCTTCTTCTTCGTCTCCTCTTCTTCTGCCTCCTCTTCTTCTTCTTCCTCGATTTTTTCTACAACACTTCCATAACCTAATCTGTTGAAAACTCTCTCAACATTAATAATAAAAACAAAAACGATCTCTTATAATGCTTCATCTTCCTCTTTCACACGTGTGGTACTCTTTACTGTATCATAATGCACTACTCTTCTGCTATTTAAACAGACTGCTCTCAATTCGACCTTTCTTCATACCTTGCCTAAAAAATCCAACTGTTACAGCTTCTTCTCTCCATTCTCTGAATTCGCCTTCATTGCATCCATCAAGAATTGTGTTAAATCGCATCTCTGACCTAAAACTTTTTTTAAAACCCAGTTTGCTATGAATGTTCGCTTTCCATCAACCATTCTTTTTTTCCAACTTCAGTGCCAACTCACCCCTCTCACCCTCACTCTCAAAGCAACCATCCACTCTTCTCCTCTCAACTCTCTCAAAACTCCCCCTCACCTTTCTCCACCATTCATTCCCTCACTCATCCTTCTCAAAGTTGCCCCCCCCCCCCACCCTTCCATCCATAAAGCTGCCTCCTTCCACTGCCATCTCACCTCCATCTCTTCACTCCACCTCCTCAAATCCTCAACTGCCTTCTTCCCCTCTCTGTCTCCCCTCTCCCAGCACCACAGAGCCTATTCTCCTCCTCATTTGGCCCCTCCGCTAGCTATTCTGCAATCCCCACACTCTTTCAACAAACCTCCTTACCTCCCCCCCTCGTCCCTTGTTCCTACCCCCCCCCCCCCCCTGCACCACAAGCTCCTCCCCTACCTCTTCATTAAAAGTGTGGACCTCAAATATCCGAGCCTTCGCTCAACCTTCCAGATCTTTCCATACAGGTTGCCACTGACAACCAGATAATCTGCCTAACAGAAACTTTCTTCCCCAAGACGTGCTGACTCCCAATTATCTCTCCCTGGTTACTCTCTCCTCCGGTTTGACAGACCTGAGCCTCGTCCTGGTGGAGGAGTTGCTCTTTTCATCAAAGACTCTGTTCCTCACTCTCCATGCACTGCCCTCACTCCCCCACACCCCAGGAATACCTCTGGCTACGGCTAACCCTCCACTACCACCTCATGTTATATGTGTACTGTACCGTCACCAAACAGTGGTGACTCCATTTACACCTCACTATCCGAAAACATGGACCAACTTCTATCTTTTCATCCAAACTCTCTCTTCCTCATATGTGGTGACTTCAATTGTCATTATGCCAGATGGCTAGGTGTGGGTACCTCTCTCACCTGTCATGGCACCTCAGCAAAAGCTTTCTGCGACTCAATGGGACTGACTCAATCAGTCAACTCCCGACCCGGATCTCAACCAATGGTACTGCATCTCTTCTGGATCTGATTTTGACAAATTTCCCTGACAATATCTGCTGCTCTTCCTCCGCTCCAATCGGTTCTTCGGACCACGTCCTTGTCAAAGTGGACAGCTTCTCTGGCTATTATCAGAGAACCACCTCACCGCGTCGAGTCTGGCATTTCACTCAAGCGACTGGCAGGGTCTCCAAGCAGCCATTAAACTTATAGACTGGTCTCCTATCTCTACTTTCTCCAACATCAACTCATCCTGGGATTCTTTCAAAGAAACTTGCTCTCCCTCATGAACAGATTTATCCCCTCTCGTCTTCAGTTGTCCTACCATCCTCCCGCCCTTGTTCACTGAAGCTTGTGGTGAGGCAGTTGTCCTGAACAACTTGCCTTTGCCTCATGGAAAGCAAACCCAACCGAGGGCATCTCAGTTCCTTCCATAAAGCTCGGAACAAGTGTGTTCTTCCCTCAGGAGAGCCAGAAAACAACATCTTTCTAATCTAAGTCTGAACTCTCAAACCTCTCTCCCTCCTCAAAATCCTGGTGGCGTCTAATCAAATCTGTTTCGGGTATATGTTCCCCCTCCATCCCCTCCCTTACTCAAATGGACGCACTGCTGATACCGCACGTGAAAAGCTGAATGCCTAAACTCGGTGTTTGCAGCTAAATCTTGTGTCCAAACCCATCACTTTCTCTACCCACTAACCAGTCCCACCCAACTGTCCTGCGACTCTGTGTCCTTTCTTCTGACAAGGTGAAGAGCTTGCTATCAAACCTCGGACTCAGATTCTGCAACGCGTCCAGACGGCAACAGCCCACGTGTCCTCAAACCTGCCCTTGCTCTTGCTCACCCTCTTCTGTCTATTCACCCTCTCATTTGCTCAAGGTCATCTGCCATCTGCTTCGAAATCAGCAAACATTACTGCCCTGCATAAAAAGGTGCAAAACCAGATCCCTGCAACTACAGACCAATCAGCCTTCTCCCAATCATCAGCAAGGTTATGGAATCCATCATCGCTTCAGACATTAAATCCTTCCTCTTCTCCAATGGCTTGATTTCCGATCATCAATTTGGTTTCAGACAGGTCACTCTACCCAGGATATGCTGCTTCTGCTCTCCAACAATGGATGGAGGTCTCAATGCCAGACAGGAAATCCGAGCCGTATCCCTGGACATATAACGTGCTTTTTACACGGTCTGGCACCTGCGCCCTGCCCTCAACAAACAATCTTCCTATGGTATCCAAGGCCATCTCCACTCATGGCTCGCAGACTTCCTCTCCTGTCACAGTCACCGTGTGGCCCTAAATGGAGTTCTTTCATCCCCCTTCCTGAATATATAATACATGTTAACAATGAAATAAACATGTAAATATATAATACATGTTAACAATGAAAAACATGTAAATATATAAGCATGTCAACATTGAAATAACATGTAAATATATAAAGCATGTTAACATTGGAAATAAACATGTAAATATATAAAGCATGTTAACAATGAAATTAACATGTAAATATATAATACATGTTAACAATGAAATAAAACATGTAATATATTATGCATGTTAATGAAATAAACATGTGAATAAATAAAGCATGTTAACATTGAAGTAAACATGTAAATATATAAAGCATGTTAACATTGAAATAACATGTAAATATATAAAGCATGTTAACAATGAAATAAAGATGTAAATATATAAGCATGTTAACAATGAAATAAACATGTAAATATATAATACATGTTAACAATGAAATAACATGTAAATATATAATACATGTTAACAATGAAATAAACATATAAATATATAAAGCATGTTACCATTGAAAAAACATGTAATATATAAAGCATGTTAACAATGAAATAAACATGTAAATATATAATACATGTTAATGAAATAAACATGTGAATATATAAAGCATGTTACATTGAAGTAAACATGTAAATATATAAAGCATGTTAACATTGAAATAAACATGTAAATATATAAAGCATGTTAACATTGAAATAAACATGTAAATATATAAAGCATGTTAACAATGAAATAAACATGTAAAATATATTAATACATGTTCATGAAATAAACATGTAAATATTAAAGCAGGTTAACATTGAAGTAACATGTAAATATATAAAGCATGTTAACATTGAAATAAACATGTAAATATATAAAGCATGTAACATTGAAATAAACATGTAAATATATAAAGGCATGTTAACATGAATTAAACATGTCAACATATAATACATTTAAAGAAATAAAACATGTAAAATATATAATACATGTTCATTGAAATAAACATGTAAATATATAAAGCAGGTTAACATTGAAGTAAACATGTAAATATAAAGCATGTTAACAATAAATAATACAACCAATGTCACCCGTAGGATGATCCGTATCTTGCCAAAAGGTGACACGTGTGACTTCTTTAAGGTCACACTGAGGTGAACAGAGCTGCTATCACCAGAGCGATCCTTGAGGAATATCTGCCTACGAGAGATTCCGATGAGAATCGTTCTAACAGAGTAACATGAAAAATTGCATTTGCCTCATAACGTCACAAATCACGTCATAATAATTCTCAAGCTTGATTATCTAGAAAGCACTCATCGAGGTGTTCAATTTGAGGTACTAACCGATATGGTTCCTAAAACTTGAAAATTTGACCTTGGGTCAAATATGTTTTGACCTTAGGCGTTACCATGAAGGTCAAGGCCAATCGCCACCAAAAATTAATCAGCTGAATGCCAGACCATGAAACTTATGCATGAAGTTTGAAGACGATCCGATCAAAATTACTTCCAAAAATAAGGGTTTCGTCGACTCCCCTGATTTGCGACAAAGGACTTGACCTTTGACCTTGACTTCAAATTTTATGCGCTGAAGGGACCTCTATAGGCCTCTGATATGCGAAGTTACAAAAAATTTCCAATGAAAACTGTGCTCTGCAAGTGATTTAAAACGTGATTACAGATAAAAACAAAAAAAACAACAACAAAAAAACACATGAAGGTCAAGGCCAATCGCCACAAAAATTAATCAGCTGAGCGCCATACCATGAACTATATTCCATGAAGTTTGAAGACGAATCCGATCAAATTACTCAAAATAAGGGTTTTTGTCGATTACCCTGATTTGCGAAAAAGTGACCTTGACCTTTGACCTTGACCTTCAAAATTTTATGGCCTGAAAGGACCTCATAGGCCTCTGATATGCGAAGTTACAAAAATTTTCCAATGAAACTGTGGTCTGCATAATTTTTTTTTCGTGATTACAGACAACACAAAAAAAATAAAATAAAAAAAAACATACAGACTGACTAACATATCTTGCAAAAAACTTCGTTTTGGCATAATAAACATGTAATATATGTTACGGATTTCAGAATCGGTCTGATGATGCATCACACAATCCAGGTCCAGGGCCGGTTTAGGCATGGGCAAGCTGGCAGTTGCCAGGGGCTCCACAACCAGGGGCCTCACATATTCATGAAAAAAAAAATTTAAGGAAAAATGTATTTGTGAGTGCCTGATGGTAGTTGGTAGTTGTGGAACAGATATTATATATTCATCTTATCCCATCTCTATTATATATAGAAGTTCAGATTCTTTTTCTTGAAAAATATACTTTATGATGACTGTAATATGTCTTTGTCACCTTTTTATATTCTAAGTAGGGTGGGCCTCCACTACTGAAGGCTGCCCAGGGGCCACCACATGTCTAAATCCGGCCCTGCCAGGTCCTCAGACAGTTATTCCTTAAATGCATGTTCAGATTACCCCATCCCATGTCTAATGGGATCTCAAATGTGATGCGTTGAGATGGGTAAAGAATAGATCCCCTCTCTCATGGGAAGTTTTTTTTTCTTTACTGCAGACACGTTTACACACATTTATTTCGCGAGCTCTGACGCCCGCCCTTATTTTTCCTCAGCAACGTTCATTCGCGAGCGCCACCGCCCGCCTTTTTTGAGAGTGCAGGGGTCGTTATGGTAAAAGTGCGAGTGCGGGGGGGTGAGCTTTGGGAGACTCTGCGCCGCCGGAGACGGCCGCCAGATATAAAACGAATTGGAGGTCCGTTCTGAAGAGAGAGAAGTAAGAGGAGGAGAACAGAACGAGAAAGAAAGCCAGAGAGGAAAAAAAGGAGAAAATGAGCAAGAACGGGTGTGTAAAGCCGCGCAAAAAAGGAGAAGAGAAGCGAGCAAGAAAGTGTGTGGTGCGCGTGTCGGGTGTGAGAGCGCCGACAACGAGTGAGGTACGGGTCAGTCACCGACGGACCATAGTGGGTTCCACTGGACGTCACCAGTTCTTCGTTGAAGGTGGGAGTGCCTGTGTCGCAACACCAGGTCGAACCTGCGACAGACGAATCTCGTGCCTCCCAGAGTCGACTGTGGTTCAAGGCTGTCGTGAGAAGGCTGCAGCGCAAGGCTGGTGCTGGCGATGGACGTGACACGCACGCACACATTTCAGGACGTTTTCACTTCACAGACAACTCTATCTGCGTGAGCGAGATGACTCTTCCCCCCACTCAATGATCTTCTGGTACCCTTGTCTGTGTTTTAGCTGTAAGTAAGTCTAACCCCCGATTAAGCATCTGCTCTTTGTCTCTTTCCTGCATTTTGATTGATTTTGCTTTGAAATTTATTATTTTATTTACCTCAGAAAATAAAAAGTTATTTCCATTTATTTGATTTATTATTAATAAATTATTATTGACTTCCAACCTGTCCGTGTTTGTCCTTTCCTTCCAATTGGTCTAGCATTGTCCGAACCTAGATAGACTGGGAGTAATTACCACAGATTTGACCAAAAATAGTCGGCACGCACCAGTAGTTAAAACGTCGGCCGGACCTAATTTAAATCTAATCCAGTAAGATTGGTGCTTTGCCGAGGGCACGCTCCCCGCTCAGGTAACCATTGTGACCTCCAGTTAAATGGAATAATTAGACGGTGGACACTGGAACTCTGTGATAACTGGTGGCGTTCGTGGTTTCTGAAACAACCCACCGTACCGCAACGTTAATTTTGAGCAGTGGCCCCAGGTCCGGCTTTTCCGAGGACAACCGGGGATTAAATCCCCGTGAGTGACAACCTGGTTTCTCGGTACCGTGTCCGCAACAATATAATACATGTTATCAATGAAATAAACATGTGAAATATATAAAGCATGTTTACATTTAAAAAACATGAAATAAAAGAAATACAGTGCTGACATAAAGAAAAACTTACCTTATTACATACTCTGCCATAAATACAAAACATAAGACTTAGTCGCGATAATGATGATGCTGTTAGAGTGGAGAGTGGGGAAGATGGTGTTGGAAAGATGCGATGCAGAACTTGTAATGGCTGTTGGATCATTGGAAGTGGTGAGGCTGTATTGCCACATTGGAGAAGGGTAAGCCGATCCTTAGCCACCTTGAACCCCAGAGCAGATCTTCCCTGCTTGGACAAGAAGGCATCAGATGGCATCCTCTTCCAAAAATTTTCTATCTATCTTTTTTTTCTCTCCTTTCAATATCAGATCACGCGGACTGAAGAGACTTTTGTGCTTTTGCGGATCACTTGCAGAAACAACACTTTGAATGATATTTGACTCACTTTTAACAAGAATGAACGCACAGTCCATCCATATGAACACCTCATGTAATTGACGGCTCCACCGGCGTGCCCAAGCAAACATTACCTACCACCACACTTCCACCCTCATTCACCACCTCACTATAACAACACACGTCATAACCTTACTCCTCCTTTTGCACAACTGAAATTTCTGTCCATGCATTCTAACCGTTCGCCGGCATGCCATCACAAAAGCAGCATGACAGAAGACAAACACCAAAAAGCTCGTATATGGGAAAGGTAACTCGTACATGCAGACCGCAGTTTTCTGTTTAGAATGATTTTCAAGTTTTGCTTTAACTGCCATTGCATCAAAAAGACCGTTAATTATCTTCAGAAGGGATGTTTAATAACTAAACATTGCAGATTTTTCACTCATGCACTGCCTTGGAGTTCCCTCGGTATCGCTGCAAGCTTTCAGGCTGCTAGGTTCATAGTTTTGGAGTTTATGGAGGGGAACACAACTGGGACGCAATGGAACACAGAGACTGACATTTATCCTATATCATACTGAGCACGAGCCCACGTGCGTGAACCCGTTGGAGTATCCCGCGTTGTGAACAGTGGTGTTGATGAAAAAATCATTTAAGAAGAAAAAACAAGACTAGCTCCAAAGCGAACTACCTACTGACTGAGGTTTTTTCGGCATTGATCAAATTCTCCCAAGAGAAATTGAACTGAATCGAGAATTGATTTTAAATAATTTTTTCGTTGCCCGATTTGAACGAAACTTGAGACTAGCACACCGTAGCGAATGGCGAGTAAGGTGGCCGTAAAATTTGCGCTATCGGTTACCATTTTGGCTGGTATTTTCAGGAACATACAAACAAGATGAGATTTTAAGTAACACACTAGACGACCGCGTGAACCCGTGGGTGCCCGTTGTGAACAGCGGTTGATGAAAACAATCATTCTCAAGAAAAAAAAAAGATAGCTGTCCAGCGAACGACACCGCTGAGGTGTTTGCCATTGATCAAATCTCCCCAAGAGAAATTGACTGAATCGAGAATTGATTTTTTATAATTTTTTTCGATTGCCTCGATTTGAACGAAACTTGATGACTGCAACACCGGCAGGCGAAATGGCGAGTAACGGTAGGCCATACATTTTTGCCTATCGTGTACCGTTTGGCTGTTATGTTGGGAACATACATTACATTACATATCATACAAGTTGAGAGTTTTAGTAATATTATAGATATTGTGCGGGAAGCAGAAATGTGAATAAGAACACTTTGTAGCCAACAGCAAATTTGGAATTGTAAATATCCCCTCTGCCAACACTACCAGGTGGTGTATATATATATATATATATGAAATGCAACTTCCACCTAGATTGTATTTTTTCTGCTAATGCAAATATATATGTGGTTTCAATTAAAGCAAGGGATGTAGGAATGCTGAAAGTATTGTCTCTTGGCTTTGCCTCCAGGCAAAACTTATAAACTGCAAGAGGTCGTGTTCTGTCTCTGAGCTTGTCTGGTCTGGGTTTGATTCTCGGCCTCGATTATAAACTGGAAAGTTCCGGTGCCTTCGTCAGCAAGGCTGGTGTGTACAAAGTGCACCATCCGTCCAATGTATTCAAGCTCCGGCTTGTCTGCCATCAATGGTGCTCCGGTTTTGATATTACACGTTCCCTGATGTCTTCTGATGATAATTGGTGAGTTATTGTCACACGCCTGGCCGAAATGTTCAAATTCGCTGCATTGTCTACCAGCTGGGAAGGCAACGCAAAACCACCCAGCATAATCCTCCATGACATTGCCCGGCAGCTCTTCAACGGAATATGGACAGAGAAGGTATGTAATATTCACAGTGGGGAGAAAATATTTTTGATACACTGCCGAATTTCTGCAGGTTTTCCCATTCAAAGGCACATAGAGTCTGTAATTTTTTATGCATATGTACACTTCAATCTGGTGAAAGACGGAATCTAAAAACAAAAATCCTGAAAATCACATTGTATGATTTTAAAATAATTAATTGCATTTCTATGCATGAAATAAGTATTTGATACATCAGAAAACCAGGAACTTTATATTTGTACAGAAATTTGTTTGCAATTACAGAGATCAGACCTTTCCTATGTTTCTTGACCAGGTGTGCACAGACTGCAGCAGGGATTTTGGCCCACATCCTCATACAGCCATTTCTCCAGATAAACCTTCAGGTTTCGGGGCTGTCGCTGGCAACACAGACTGTTCAGCTCCCTCCAAAGATTTTCCTATTGGGTTCAGGTCTGGAGAGTGCCTAGCCATCCAGTACCTTGAGAATGCTTCTTACGGAGCCACTCCTTATAGTGCCCTGGCGTGGTGTTTCGGGTCATTTTCAATGTGCGGAAGACCACAGCCACGCCCCGATTCAATGCTCTTGTTGAGGGAAGGAGGTTGTTGGCAAGATTCTCACGATAATGGCCCGCATCCATCCTCCCTCAATTACGGTGCAGTCGTCTGTCGCCCTTGCAGAAAAAGCCATCCCCAACAGATGATGTTTCAAACCTCCACGCTATTCACGGTTGGGATGGTGTTCTTGGGGTTGTAACTCCATGCCTTCTTCTCCATGCCAAGCACGGCGAGTGGAGTGTAAACCAAAAATAAGCTCTTATTTTGAGGTCCATCAGACCACATGACCTTCTCCCATTCCTCCTCTGGGCATTCATCCAGATGGTCATTGGCAAACTTCAGACGGGCCTGACATGCCTGGTTGAGCAGAGGGACCTTGCGTGCCTGCAGGATTTTAATCCATGATGGCGTAGGTGTTACTTATTGTGTTCTTGATACGTGGTCCCAGCTCTTCTTCCAGGTTCATTGACCAGGTCTGCCGTGTAGTTCTGGCTATCCCTCCCTTTTCTCATGATTCATTGAGGCCTCCACGAGTGAGATCTTGCATGGAGCCCCAGACCGAGGGAGATTGACTGTTTCTTGAACTTCTTCCATTTTCTAATAATCACACCAACATTTGTTGCTTCTCACCAAGCTGCTTGACCTATGTCCTGTAGCCCATCCCAGCATTGTTGCAAGTCTACAATCTTTGTCCCTGACAGTCCTGAGACAGCCTCCTGGTCTTGCCCCCATTGTTGAGTACGCGTTGAGCCCTCTGTATTGCATCTCGGGTGTGGACAGCTGTCTTTTTGCAGATAACGCAGTTCAAACAGGTGCAGTTAATACAAGGAATGAGTGTGGAGAATGGGAGGGCTTTTTAAAGACCAAAACTACAGGTCTGTGAGCAGCCAGAATTATTACTGGTTTGGAGGTGATTCAAATACATATTTCATGCAATTAAAATGGCAAATTAATTATAAAAAATCATACAATTGTGATTTTTCAGGATTTTTGTTTGAGATTCCGTCTTTCACAGTTGAAGTGTACCTATGATAAAAATTACAGACCTCTACGTTGCTTTGTAAAGTGGGAAAACCTGGCAAAGTCGAGGCAGTGTATCAAATACTTGTTCTCCCCACTGTATAGGTACTAAAATTGAAAATCTAAAAAACATAACCTTCGCATTGACCTCGAACTATCAAGAGTATCCACTTTTGTAGAACTGTCTTGAACTTCCCTCTTTTCACAGAAATATTGTAACATGTCAGGTGAAGGAAAAAAGGTTTTCTCTCCGACTCAGTGATACTCCACAAAAGAGTTTTATAGACAATGATCAGCAGTCTCTTCTCCCTCAGAAGTTTGTTATCAACAATGCCACCATTAACAACAGCTTCAGCAAACCCACAAGGTTTCATCAGGAACCTTCCACAAAATTGGGAACACGGAATGAAGTTTCAAGGACATGAGTAGACATTGACCGTATGTGAAATTTTGACCTGGATCCCAGCATCCACGAGCCCATGGCTTAGATGTGGTGCTCAACACACCAATCCAAGTTTGCCTTTTTGCCAAAGTATTGCATCAATCGTGAACAAAACCGCAACCTGTTAGAATGGAATTCTGATAACCGGACATTTATGCTGGATAACTTTTACAACGCAAGTATTTACAAAATATAAATATATGAAACACTTTGAAAGAACTAGGTCACATGCCATCTTGCATACTCACAAAAGCTCCAGCACTCGCTCCGTTAAAAGCGAACCCCTCCCCCCCCCACCAGAGACGAATGACTGCAATGAAGTTTCCCTTTGTATATCTCGGACAAGGTTCGTTTGAGTTATACAATGAAGTATACGGATACACAGGTGACCTATAGCATACCGGACCATTCACTGGAAAAAAACAAAGAGCATCCAAAATATCTCACAAACCCATTTCTTTCCCCAGTGTCAAACCTTTTTGATCGTGGATCGGATGACTGCTGTTCAACTCTTCCAGATAATTGACTTTTAACCTTTGGTGAAGCAGCATAACCTCGTCGTAGTATTTTGCTCAAACAAAGAAGATACAAGGGAATATACGCTTTATTTGTACATGATAGATCCACGCCTGTGGAGGGAATATACTTTTTTCACTAAATGATCTATCCTCAGCCATTAGGCGATCTACAATGTCGTGATAGTAAAAAAACAAATAAGCGATGCTTTTGCTTCGACTTACCAGATGAATGGGATTTGACTGAATATTGCCAATGACTCTCACAATCAAGTGGAAAGAGGTAGTGGGCAGCCTCAAAGATGCTCCACGGTTTGAACACCGCTGATAGAATTCACGTACCTTTTGCCTTGGTTCAAGGGAAACCCAAACACAATGTTGTTTTTTTTCTAAAAAACCATTGAGAATCCATCCATCCATCCAGTCCATCCATTGGCGGACCATACTCTGTGCAAGCCGTTGGTGCTGCCTAAGGCAGACCCTTGGCTATTGGACACAATCCTGGACGGGGTCGCCACTCCGACACAGGATACCAGCAGGCTGGCACTCATTTGCCGACCTCTGGCAAGGGATGGTAGCCAGAGTCAACACCACCTCGTATTAATTCAGCAGCCGAGTGGGGATCTTGAACTCAGATCATGGAGATCCAAAACCCACACCTTAAACCATTAAGGCAACATACAGGAATGTTTAAGAATCATCACGTCGAATTGAAGGTAAAAAAATTTTGAATTTTTTTGGCCAATCACAAAGTGCTCTGGAAAACATCCCTCAGAGTGTTGATTTGTTGATTTTCACCGCATGACAACGTTGACGCGTCACACCTTGAACCCACCTCGTGACCCACAATGGCGGATAATTTACATGGAGAAACAGTGCCATGTCAGAGCTCGGATCTCTCCGATAGCCGACTTCCACTCATGAAGCGAACACTGAAGCAGCTTCTCACAAGCTGAAACTGAATCACGTGGGATGTTAAGACCAATTGAGAGACCAAAATAGTAGATAGGAAACACGCTTTCGGGGAATATACTGGAGCCGCAGTCCATCAAGCCATGATTGTGCAGCAAATCGTAACGACATGGCGGAAAGTGTTGTGAAGATAAAATGCGGTCACATGTTAACTACAGAATGGTAGAGTTTATTTTCCGTTTAATATTACAGTTTATAAGGGATTTGTGTGCAATTTTATAAACAAATCAGTATATATTACTAGCGGCACCGAGAGACTCACTCAGAAGTTGCCCCGATGGATCAGGGATGCCACACTCCAACAGACTCCTTGTTAGACCTGCGGTGTCACCACACCAACTGTGCTTTCAGGACACCCACACTCCAAATCCTAGCCAGAGTGGTCCCCAGCTGCCTGCGCACTAACGCAAATATCCAAGGAGGTAATTCTCCCACGAGCACTGACCACATTAACCTACCCACCTCCCCCCCCCCCCCCCCGGTTTGAACTCACTGCAAAACTCCTCCAAGGTCTGCATCTATTGTTAATTTAAAATGATAAAAAATCATCACGGCAACCGCGTTTTCACACGCGGCTGCAATTACTTCCATGTTATTGGCCTTTCTGTCCTTCCCTGGCAGATGCTGTGCCAAAGCCTCCAGACTCTCCCAAAGAATACTTCATTGTCATGACTGCCAGCTCCTCATTGACTACCACAGTTCCTACCTTAACATTCGCCAGAACAAAACATTTCAAACCTCCAATTGGGGCTACACCACTGACAACCGGCTTCACCAGTGGCCTGTCTGTTCCTACAACGCCCCAACTGCTAAACTCTTATCTTATCCACTGCACCATGGTCCACTAACACACACCCTGGTCGCGGATAGGGTTGACAAACTCCGTGCCTCACGAGGTTGCGTCCCTCGAACATTCCCATGGAACCGGCACGACTACCACGCACCAGCTCACACAACCAGAAAGGAGTAGCCTTGCCCCACCAGCATAGGCTCAGGACCTGCACACCGGCATTCCGACCCTTGCTCCTACCCTGAGCAGACTCACCCATCACCCCACACATTCGCAGAACCCGAACACTTTGGCTCGCCGGCTTTCAGGTACCTTGAGCTGGCGCTTGGGGTCGCCTCACCATCTGTCCAGGGGTCCAGAAGATCCCTCACCGGATTCAACTGCCCACCTATGAGCGCCGTACTGCCAAACTACAAAGGTTGCTTCGCCAGCAAACCACAGAAGGTTTGCCTTCGCCCGAACCTATCCCCTCCTAAACCCTCTATCTTTCTCGTCTCATGGATGGTCTCTTCCTGGCGGCAGAGCAATGTCTCTCCAGGCCATTATCCAAAACAAACAGTGTTCCCCCATGAAATTTTCCTTTCTCCCTAAAAATCAACCTGTCATTCCACTTTTTATCTGTCCCCACCCCCACCTGTGCCCTGAAACCTCACTCACCTTGTTCTCTCCATTTGCTCTCATTTCCTCTCCTATTTTATTAATTTTCCCCCTGCCATTCCTTTCCTTGTTCGCTCAGTCCATTAATAATTGAACCAAGGACCGGTTGGAATCACGACGGCCTCCTGGCTCAGGCCGCTCAGGACGTGGGAGAGATTCTTACCAAGGCTAGTCTCTACAAAGAGCCAACCCCTGGCTCAAACTTCATTCACTTCCTCAATGCCCCCGACAACAGCCGTTCCAGCTGCCACATTCAGCCACTTCGTGCATTTGGGTTTTTCCATGCACTACAAATAAATTAAAAAAAACCATATATACTTATAAATTTTAAATTCCATATTAATTACTGCTCTCTCCCAACACCAATTAACTTGAAATGTAGAAGTCCTTGGGTTCTAAATTCCCACTCTCTGAACCAAATGTTAACTCCGACCACTGGACGGATGTGGTCTACAACTGGCTGTCTACATCCCTGAGACCCTCCACACATCGCATTAATGGTGGCTATCATGCGCAGAATCGAACGAAGCAACCACCCAAGACCTTAATGGCGGTTTATCCCCACCACCACACATAACGGTAAAGAATGATCATGAACGGCAGGGAACATACAGCGGGGAACGACGGCGGCTGAGAGGGAAAAAGGGGAAAACACATAAATTCACAATAAAAATTATTTACAAGAGAAATAAAGAAATCTGGGCGTGTCAACACAGACTCCAAAGCAATGGACGGGAGTGGAAATAATAAACTTGGATGAGGCCTTATCTCCTATGGAGGCAACTCACCACAATTGCGTCAAAGTAGGCACAAATCAAACGGATCGAAGCAAAGGTACACGGGCAGGAACAGACAAAAACACGGGAGCCAAGCGACGAAACAGGCAGCAGGCCACGAGGCATGACGACAAATCAGGGATGACCAGAATACACGAACAGTGACAAACCGCACGGCCACATGAAAAGGCAGCAGCCAACCACGAGGACCACCTGCCTCCAATTCAGGCGACGTAAAACTCACACTCTTCTAGCGTTAGGACATCAGAACATCCTCCCTCTCTCTCTCTTTCCTTACACGACACACCTTTCAAGCTCCTCCCCTCTCTTTCCACATGCCCCACAAGGATGCCTCGCCCCGATCTGCGTCGTTCACAGAAGCTATTCATGTGGAAATTCCTTTACCTTAACACTCTGGGCTATTTATGACAATGCCATCACCCTGATCCGTATGCATGCACATTTTTAAATATGCAATCTGAAGCCTAACCATAATCTCCTCTC
>CM068963.1:2053748-2076949 GCA_035128595.1 Eptatretus atami
GAAACTGACCTTTACAGTCCCATGCAAAAACTGAGGTCAGGGACATTCTCGTGCCAAGGGAAGGCAAAAGCAAAGTCCTCTGCTCACAAAGATAGCATTCCACACAGTGACAAAAAACTCTTTGCAAGACTTCTTGTTTTTGGTCAAAACCAGGAAATGGATCTAAAGGAGTTCTTCTCCTATTCTTTATGTACTGTATCTTATCCACTTGCCAGTGATGGCAGTTCACTAGCGAAAACTAACAAGGTTGCTCCGATACATCTCCTGGAAACCAAGAGTGAAGACTGCCTCATCACACATTTCCCTGGAAACTGTGCTCAAGTCATTGACGGCATGGCTCTACTACATTCCTTACGTAATATACCAGCGACATTTGGTGAGCTTGCTGACATGGATCTGAGAACCATCATTCAGACAGCATAGGAGTTGATGGACTTCGTCACAGATCAATATCCTGAAATCAGTATAAAAGGTACTGAGCGCACTAGAAGGACAGTTGGGGAATCAGAGCTCTATCATATCCAAGGGAAGGAGCAGAAAACCCCAAATCAGTGGAACAAATTCATGGCAGATGGCAGAAATAAAGAAGAACTAGTGGAGTTTCTGACCAGTGTATGGAGAGAAGCTGACTTCAGTTCACTACAGACTGGCATAACCCTGTACATCACAAATGGAAAGGAATGTCATCGTCTGGAAATACTGAGTGGCTCATGACAGTGACCCCCATCCACAAACTTCACTGTGACCATAAGGAAAGTGACACCCGGATGCTTCTCCATGCTCAGCAATGCAGCAAAGCACGATGAAAATGTTCTGATCAAGAGCCCAGACACAGATGTTGTGATAATTGGCTTGTGGATGAAAGCAGACATGCCTGTCAACATCTTTATTCTCACAGGTGTGGGAAATAAATATCATATCCTTGATCTTCAAAACATGTCAGAGGCCCTTGGACCAAACAAATGTCGGGCTCTGATTGGATTCCATACATTTACAGCATGTGACTCCACCAGTGCTTTCTACGGAAAGGGGGAAAAAAAGGAAGCATATTCTCTACTCACTGCAAATGACAACTTTGTAGATACTTTCACAGACCTTGGATTGAGCTTCACACTGGATGAAGGGACATTTGGAACACTGGAGCACTCTGTATGCACACTGTATGGGCTACCATAGTCACACAATGTGAACGATGCTCGCCACAAACTATTCTGCCTCGCATCATCATCACTGCAAGAAAAAAAAATCATACCACCAACTCGTGATTCTCTGAGACAACACTGTGAGAGGGCAAATTACCAAGCAGCTATATTGAAGAACTCTCTCAATGCAACAGTCAATGCACCTTCTCCTGTGGGTCATGGTCGGCAGTTGCAGTGACCTGGATGACCCAGAAACCAGCACCAGGACAACGTACTGCAAACAGTGTATAGTAGCTACAAGCAGGGCAAGTGTGACTCTGGAAAAACTCGGTGTTCTTGCATTACTGCAGGTATGTGCTGTACAGACTTGTGCAAGTGTGTTGTCTGTGTGAACACAAACCGATCAGGTGCTGAACTCGTCAGTGAGGTCGGTGGTGATGAAGAGTGTGAAGACAGCGATGAAGAGTAAAGTAGGGACTTTCATCTGCTACATAAACAAAACAAATTTTGTTAATGTGATTATTTTATTATACCGGGAGGCATGGTGACAGTGTATCAACACTAATAAAAGGCAATGTGTGTGTGTGTCGTTGATTAGTATCTCCATATGTGGCTTTCAGAATGTGGAATGGAGTCCTTCCAAGGTGGGCTCAAAGTCTCCACCTTCATTGCGGTAAGGGGTCACGATCCACGGACCAAGTTGTGAAGTTTTCTCTTCTCAAAGTTTTGTACCGAGGGTTCTCATCAGGATCGTTACTGAGCCCAGGACAGCTTCCAACTGTAGTTCGTTTGTCGTGATATTCCCAGGGATGGTTAGTAGGTCGCCTGTGCGAAGAACAGAGAGCTATAGCGATACCCCCGGCGTGAGCGTCAGCGTGAGCGTGAAAATGTTAAAGTTTTTGAGTAAAGTTTATTTTTTCCTTTCTAATGTTTTATCTACCACACTATTTTTTACGCCGATTAATATATATATATTGTTGCGAATTCGCGCCCGTCGGCGTGCGATCGGCCACGCGACTCGAACGCGACCGCCTCGCCACCGGACGGACAATTCAGTCGTGACCCTCCCGGCTAACGCCGGGATCCAGTCACGGGGGGCCTTTCGACCTCACCACAATCGTGCCAATCGGCACCCGCGTAGGATAGGGTTGTTCGCCAAACTCGACCTACCTAAGTACCCACGCGGATGGTAAACCGGGCGATCGTACCTCGCCGCAGTCGACTCCGGACACGAGCCGCTTGGGCGGGCCGTTCCGTACTATCGGGATAACCGAGTGGTGTTATCGTCGACCTCGACGGTTCAGATTATTTACCGGCGTTTGACCCACTACGAACCTTTACGTGAGCAGGATGGAGGGTCAATGAAGAAAAGACGAAGCGAACGGGAAAACAGTCACACAATGCACATTTATTTCCGACCACGGAGCACACCTATAGCACGTATTTACAGCCACAATTAACGATTGCACATAATCACATAGAACAAAGAAATGCACATATAAAAGAGTTAAAACCGACTACACGACACACGGACCACTTATACAGTTACTACCTTACAAGACACGGCGCCCACACACACCGCATTCACACCGAAGCAAAGAAGAAAAACCCCTCACAGGCAAGGGAGTCAGACTGGCCGCCCGTGCCGTGGAACCTGAATGCGTGATGCGCGCTGCGTAGCCAGCCCACGAGACCGAGGGTCCTACCCGCGCCCTCGTGGCGAGCCGCAGAATGTCGCTGCACGCGGTTCCGTGGGCACCTGCTGGTGTAAGTGGAACGGGGCCCCTTGTCGCACTCTCTCAGCGCGGGGGAAAGGGGAATTGTTGATGCTCTGGGGAGGGAGTATGGCTGGCTTTCCGACTCAACGCGACCTCGTCGTCCCGAGCCTCCAGGTCCTCCTCAGCCGATCGCCCTCCGCTGCCGTTCGCCTCCGCAGCCGTCTGCCCCACCTCTGCTTCGAGCTCCGTCTCCAACGACCCAGCCCAACGGACTCTCTCACCGATCTCGCCAACTCGACTCACTCCACGATACTGGTCTCCGATCTGCTCGAGCTCCGTCTCCAACGACCCAGCCCAACTGACTTACTGACTCACTGCGCTCGCCTTTTTATCGGCTTCGGGAACCCACCATATGCAAATTCTCGGATCCAAACGACCTCAGGGCGGAGCCACGCTCGCCGATTGGACGGAGAAAAAGGGGCGTGTATCATTCCTGATCCTCCAAATTTGCATATGCCGATTTTCGTCAGGCGCGTCTGGAGGCGGGCCAAGCCGCCCCGCGCTTCCTGATTGGTGGATCAGATGTGGGCGTGTAGCATTCCTGATCCGAATTCTCCTCAGAAAACCCGCCATCTGCACTCGCGTCTCGCGTGTCTCGCGGAACAGCTCGACGTCCACAGGTGGTGCGGGAATGCCGTAAGAGAAGGTGGTGGAGGGTTTTCGGCGTGTTCGATGGCCATGGTGCTGTTTGGAATGGCGGCGATGTGAGTTTGCGGCAGCGAGTGGTGAAGGTAGGTTTTGGCTGCTGGCTGTTGTTGTTGTTGGCGTGGGTGGCTCAAAACAAAAGTAGAACAGAAAAACGCCTAACTCAAAGGATCGCAGCCGAAGAATATCACATTAATTCCCTCTATACAATGGGTTTGGGCTAACTACACATGTACTTAAGAAATATATCTCACCTACGGGACCTTTATGGTGTTTGCGAATTCCAGAGCCGTAACACTACCCCTCCCCTTTTTACAGACTCGTCCCGAGTCGTCAAATTATCGTGTGCCATCATGTGTAGTTCTCCCCTAGTACGTTTTACCTACGGATCCCTGAGTGCGACATTCATGGTATTCTGTCCCAAAATAAATAACCTGAGGGCTGAGTAACTAACTAAACAAACTCACTCATACAGACGACTAAATAAAATTGCCGGCGCTAGACAGACATGCCGGGCGCACTCATATTTACAATACACAACTTATCCTTAACCTTATAATTTACACTAAACCATGGCCCAGGATCAATGGACTCTGCAGGAAAAAGGTAAGAGTCAACAGAAAACCGGTGCACGGGCCGCCACTGCAGGCCCATGTTGCAGCTGCCAACAGGACAGTTGCTGCAGCTTGCAAACTGTTGCTTGAGGATCCTGGCGCACATGGCAATGAACAAGGGGGGGCAAAGCAAAATGGAACGGGGCTGGTGAACAGGGCAGTGGGCATGACATGGCAAAGGTAAAGGCAACATAGCCTGCAGAAAAGGCCGTTGCAGGCAAACACAGCCGGCAGACGAACTGGCCGGCACAGGCCTTGCAGTAAAAACAGCCGTCGGACGATCCGCCGGCACAGGCCTTGCAGCAAAACACAGCAGACGATCCGGCCGCACAGGCCTTGCAGAAAACAACCAGCCGATGAAGTTGGCCGGCACAGGCCCCGCAGCACACAGCCGCAGACGATGAAGTGGCCAGCCTTTGCCTTGCAGTGGAGGTTGGTGGAGGGAGTGCGGTGGTGTTGGCCACACAGAAGGTGACTCGGACCTACCCTACCTGTCTCCCTCCCACCTATCGCCTTTGCCTGTCACTGTACCTACCACTCCCTTAATTTGTAAAAACCAATTTAGCCCCAACTTATTTTTTTTTTGTTGTTGTTTTTATTTTCACCCCCTCCCACTATAATTTTCCCCTAACCCCTTATCGTCCTTGTTCGGCTAACCTATCTCGTCTCCTAGCCTACTCCCAACCCCTACGTTCCCTTCCCGGAGGGGAATGAGGAGAGCTAGCGTCCTATGCCGAGGCCCAACTCGAGCCTCAGGATGCCTCCCCAGATCTCAGCGATCTAACCCAAAGTGGGTCCAGCGGCCCACAACGAGAGCGAAGGGATGGATGGTGCGGAGGTACACTTCCTAATCTACCCTAACCATTTAACTGTTAAACTACCCCGGGCTTTCAACAAGCGCCTCTCGCTTAATCTATTGGTTCTAAAAACCCAGATTCCCGTCGCCTGTGTTGGTGTCCACTCAAATTCGGGCCTCGCCCTCTAATTTTCCCTCGTGCCCTTGCACGGTTTCGTGGCTGGGACGCGTGGCTCCCTTTGGCAGGCACGACCCTCTGCCGAATCTCCAACAATGGCACCCCGGGCACTACACTGCCTCCGAGCCTACCAGCTCCCTAAACACCGGGAGTGCCCCCATGGCAACTCCCCTGAAACGCACACGTGGCAGGCTGGCGCCCGGGCCCCTTTCCAGGTCACCCTTGCCCACGACACTGCCCACGCGGCCAACGGCGCTCCGGGCCCCCGCACCAAGCGGGGCACCCGTGCCACTACGCTAACCCGGCCCCCATGGGCCCTTGGCCTACCACGGCCGACTAGCCCGGTGCCCGGGTACCCACTCAGCGATACTCACCTTTCGCAGCCACGCCCCAGCCCGTCAACAGGGCTCCTGCACCCCTCCAAATGGGTTTCGAGCCTACACTCCCACCAACAGCAAAACGACCTCCATTTTTATCAATTTGACTAACCCAGCTAACTCACTTTACACTGACCCCGGGTCCTTGGGCGGAGTCACTCCTCCCCCAATCACTCATCGCACCATGCATTCCACATTCGCTCCACTCACACAGACCCGCTGGCCTCACTCATCACGTACTCACCTCACAACTTTCCAACACACACATCGCTGAATCTCTGCCATCCTGCTCACTACATCCCTAACTAACTCGTGCTCCCACGTCATCCCTTACACTACAGCACGTTCCATTAACACTACGTAGCTGAACTACGTCCCCTCTACACATCCAAAGTCTGTCACCGTCCTCCAAATCCTTATTCGTAGGGGGATTCCTCCCTCCCTACTGGGCTCGTGAACTTGTTGCAAGGCTCCACGAGCCTTGCGCCTCTGCGGGAGCGGCTGTTCCAGCACCGACTCCTCCGGCAAGACATATCCATGAGGGCGTGAGGTCGCCCTTGTAAGTCTCAGGCGGTCCGCGTGGACGATCGGGGAAGGCTCGTGGTCCCATTTTAATTTTTAGGACCACGTCACTGATCTGCGCCAGGACGACCCCCGGGCCCTGCCAAGGTGAGGTGAGCTTTGGGCATCTGCCCTTCCTCGCCGGGGGGTTAAAGAACCAAATCTTCGCCCCCGGTGGGTATTTGCTCACCTGGCTCCGGTGTCGTACCTGCGCTTCATCTTCATGCCCGCCTGTTGGAGCTGGTGTCGTGCGAAGGCATGGACCCTCTCCATGCCTCCTCCAACGACGGGCATAGCCCTCCCCCGGGGCCTATCAAGCCGCCCAGGCGTCGGGCCGCACAATAAATCGACGGGGCTTCTCAGCTCCCGTCCATACATCAACAGCGCGGACTACAAGCGGTAGACCCGTGCTGGGACGCGCGATAGGCCATCAGGAGGTACGGGAGATGTTCGTCCCAGTCCTCCTGGTTAGCGGCGGTGAAGAGGGCCAATTGTTGGACCAGGGTCCTATTGAACCTCTCCACCATGCCGTCTGACTGTGGTCTCAGGCGTTGTCCGGGTCTTTCGAATTTCCAGGAGTCTGCACACCTCTTTTAGTAATTCGCTCTCAAAATTCGTCCCTTGGTCCGTGTGCAGCTCCTGCGGAATCCCATACCGGCATGTGAATCCTTCTACGAAGGCCTTTGCCACGACCCCTGCTTCCTGGTTGGGGAGGGCAAAGGCCTCCGGCCATTTGTGAAATAGTCCATAATTACGAGGATTACTTATTACCCTGGCGAGTGGGGCAGTGGTCCAAAATGTCCATGGCCACTCGCTCAAGGGAGCCCCAACCTGATGTAGTTGGAGTGGGGCCCTCATCCTCTGTGGCGGTCCCTTTTTTGCAGTGCAGGCGTCGCATGTCGACACCAGCTCTGTACATCGCGCCCCATGTTAACCCAATAGAACCGCCGGCGACCCGAGATTTTGTTTTGGTCCTGCCCAAATGGCCGCCGGCGCGGTACCATGCACCTGTTTCAAAATCTGGTCTTAAACCCATCAGGGACTATCACCAGCCAAGAAGTTTGCTCGGAAGGAATCTCCACCCACTTGCGATACAAGATGTTGTCCTCATTTCTAGGGTCCTCCACTGAGCCCAGTATGCCTTGTTCGCGCTCCGAATGGGGCGATCTCCTCCCCACTGGGCTCCTGTTTTCCTGGACCCATTTGTACACTGGCCCTATCACGGTCTTCCGCTGGGCAGTGCTCCATGCCAATCACCAAATTCCTCTCCCGCGGTTAGTGGCAAAGTTGGGCCTACCACCCGGGCCGCACGGACTGGGAGTTTCGGGGAGGTGTCTGCCAATTGGTCCCTCTCCTCATTGTCGCGTGCAATATCTGCAGTTTTCTCCCAGGCAGGGGCGTCGAGAGAGCGCATCGGCATTCCCATGAGCCTTACCGGCTCTATGGACCACACTGAAATCGTACTGCTGCAACTTTTCCAACCACCTTGCAATTTGGCCCTCCGGCTCCTTGAACCGTAAGAGCCATTGCAAGGAGGAATGGTCAGTTCGAACCAAAAATTCCTCCCGTACAAGTACGGGTGGAAATGGCTCACGGCAGACAGCATTGCCAATAGCTCCTTGCGAGTTACGCAATAATTTCGTTCGGCCTACTCATGGCCCGACTGTAATACGCGATCACTCTTTCCACGCCCCCCTGTGTCTGAGACAAGACTGCTCCCAATCCTTCCTGGCTTGCATCCGTGTCCAGGGTATACATCCCGTCATCGGTGGGGTATGCTAAAACGGGTGGATGTCAAACACCCCTTTAATTTGAGGAAGGCCTCCTGGCACTCCCTTGTCCAATTAAATCTCAACCCCTTCTCCGTCAACCGGTGAGGGGCCTGGCTATCTCCGCAAAGTTTGCCACGAAGCGCCGGTAGTAGGAGCAAAGTCCCAAAAAGCCCCGTACCTGTTTGACAGTTGTAGGTACGGGCCACTCCTCTACCGCTGTAATTTTTCCGGGGTTGTCTTCACCCCTCGCGGCCTATCACGTGTCCGAGATAGGCCACCTCTGTCGCGAACAAAGTGCATTTCTCCGGCTCAACTTTAGCCCTGCCTGCCTGAGGCGCCCAAACACCTGGTCCAAATTGGCTATCTCCTGGGTGAATGTTTTAGCGTGTACCAGGACGTCATCCAGATACACCAGGCATGACTGCCATGGCATGCCGCCTAGTACACGCTCCATCAGTCTCTCAAAGGTGGCGGGGCGTTACACAAACCGAACGGCATCACAGTGAACTGATACAGCCCCTCCCTGTGGAAAATGCCGTTTTCTCCTTCCCCGTCTTATCCATCTCCACCTGCCAATACCCACTCTTGAGGTCCAAAGTTGAGAACCATTTAGAGCCTGCAACGGCGTCGAGGGTATCGTCAATTCTAGGCAGGGGATAGGAGTCTTTGAGTGTCACGTTGTTCAGCTGGCGATAGTCCACGCAGAAACGCGTGGTCCCATCCTTCTTTTTAACCAGCACAACCGGTGACATCCAAGACTTCCCGAGGGCTCAATGACACCTGCATTGAGCATCTTTTCAACCTGTTCATCAGCCTCCTCTCTTTTGCTCCATGGGAGCCTTCGAGCAGGCTGACGGACAGGCCGGGCCCCATCGGTGTGGATCTGATGTTGCACCAGGCCCGTACGTCCAATATCCTCGGGTGACAAGAGAAGATCCCCATGTGTCGGTCGACCAGTTTGTATAAGGCCTCCCGCTGGGCATCCTCTAAATCTACACTACTCCGATTTACCATCTCGCAAATGGGCCCGGCCAATTCCTAATCAAGTCTGGAGATTCCTTCTGGGGCCGGTCCGGCTCGACGTTCTCGTCCCTCAGCTCTGCGACCTCTTTTACTGGGTGCAATCTGCCACCTTCGTGCCCTTCTTGATAGTGCGTGGTTCCGTGCTAACATTTATCACCCGAACGGGCACAATTGGCCCGTCGGTACTTACCAGGGTGCGGCCCACGACTAAACCTGGGGTTGATGGCCCTGCCGGTAGTTCCGCCAGCCGCAGGAGCCCTGCCACGTTGGGTGTGCTCGCCACCGGGCCGGACCACCGCCTCGGCACCCGGGGAATGACCACGGAGTCAGGAGCCTCCAGCTCCACCCTCTCACCGCTCACGCCCCCTAACGGCAACTCCTCCCCACCCAACTGCATGACCCCCGGCCCAAGTCGATCTTACAACCACCGGCCGTTAGCACATCCAACCCTATTAGACATGGGTCGCACACCTTCGCCACCCAAACCTCTATCCTTGTTTTCACGGTGCCAATTTAAACGACACGAAACCACGTCCTATGATGGGGGCGTTGCCCCGGTAGCTAGCTGCAAACTATGGTTTTGCAGACGGTGGATCTCATCCCAACCGTCCACACTCGAATCAAGGCCACAGGGCTGATGATCGTGCGCTTGCTCCTGTGTCCACAACGGCGTCTACCCCACGCCGCAACTTTCACCGAATGTTAAGCTACCATTGCCAATCTGGCCACAATGATACCTGTCGCAGTTCTGAGGCTCTTCTCCGTCCGAGTCCCGAACACGGCCCTACATGTTCGCACTCCTTAGTTTCCGGGGACTGGTTGGGGTATGGTTGGGCCCTGGCTATCCCTATTGACCCGGGGCGGAGTTGGTGGTCTGGGGGCCGTGGCTCTTCCCTTCGCGGGCCTTTCCCTGCGCGGCATTGCACTCCCACTGCAGGTGGTCCCTTGCGCCACAATTAAAACACCTCCTCTGGTAAGGTGTTTGCCTCCGGTACGCCGAATTATACCCCCCCCCGTTCCGAATTGGGTACCCCCTGATGGCCCATCCCCCGCCCTTCCTGGGCCTGACCGCCTCTCCCAGTCTCCCGAACCGGCGGTCGAGCATGCCCTGCACCATCCTCTCCATTCGCGCTTGGTCGCCCAGGTTGCCCGGCTCCCAGCGCATTGTCGTTCACGGGGCCCACCTGTCGGACTGCCACCGCATGCCGCCCAGCCCCTCCCAATGGCGTTCTGGCTGCCTCCCAGCAGGCGGCAGTATCAGCCGCCTTCTGGAGGTTTGTCCGGGCGCCATACGGTCAGCAGTGCTCCGACATCGGTGCCCCCTATGGCTCGGAGAAAATGGTCCAGGGCAATCTCCTCCCGGTACTCCGGCGCATGTTGGTGTGCGCGATCCCCACTAAGCGGCGAATGTCGTGTGCCAATTCTCCCAGTGGTTCCTGGAGCGTCGTTTGCGCCCGTTGAGCTGAGCTTTAACAAGCTCGCTCTGCTGGTCCATGCCAAATCGGTTTTTTAGGGCCGAACGGAGATCCTCCAGGGTCACCCCTCACTGGGTACCGTGGTCAGGACTTCCAAGGCCGTGCCACGCAGGGCCGCCGTGAGTTGTGCCACAGCCTGTGCCTCGTTCCAGCCATTGCCTCTGGCAACACACTTGGAATTGGGCCATGTACGCCCTCAAGTCAGTCTTGCCATCGTACGGGGGTAGCGGCACCCTTGGTCCTTTCGAGGTCCCCCCTCCAGTCCCTGAGGGACTCCTGGAGGGGTGTACCTCCCCAGTCCCAACGCGCCTCACTCCCCCAGGGTCCGAGCCATTTGCCCGGGGCTCGACCACCCCTGTCCGTGTCTGTCCGTGCCCCGCGTCGCCCCACTTACTCTCCCAAGCCATTGGACTCGCACTCTGTACACCCACCGGAACAGTCATACTGGGTACCCCCCCTTAGGCCAAAAGACCCCGCGGCCCTCACCCTGCCCAAGCTTGGCATGCTCACCCCCGCATCGGGCAAGCGCCCTCTCTCGCTCTGTGACACCGGCCCCACCTGGGCACGTTCCGCCTCGAGGGAGTCTATCCTCTCCCCCTGTTCCGAAGGAGGTCACCCTGCCTCTCACACCGGGTCTCCACACATTCCGCCAGTCTTCTCTCCATTTCTTTTATTTTCCCCTCTATTACCTCATTTAGTTCTCCCCTTTCCCCGTCTCTTCCTTTTGCGCCCCCAGCGATAGTTCCCCGACTTCCTCTCTTATTTGTTCCACTTCCCTTGTACCTGTGTCACCACCTTTTTGTCTTGGTTATCTCCTCCTTCGTTGTCCTAAGCTGCTCTTCCGTCTCACCCTGGTTTCTTCCTACCAGTTTCCCCAGTTCCTCCGTCTTTTCATCAATTATCTCATGTCTTTTTTTACATTCCTCCCTCCTTCCTTTTAATCCCTTCTGTGTCTCCGCTTTCACCTCTTTTAGCAGGTTTTCAACTCTGTCTGTCATTTCCAATGTCTTTTCTCACAGTCCCCCTTCACGGCTCCCAATCCTCCTTTATTGTCTTTTGTCTTTTTTTAATTCCTCTATCGTCGTCGTGTTCTTCCCTATTCCTCTTTTATTTGGCCTTGTCCTTTTTTTACTTCGTCTATTCTTTCCACCACCGTCTTTATTTCGTTTACCCTTTCTTTTTGCTCTCTCCATTGCGACTCCCACTCCTTCTACTTTCTCTTTTAACCGGTCACCTCCGCTCGTATTGTGTCGACCTCCTTTTTCATTTCGTTTTTTAGTTCATCCAAGCTTCCTTTTAGGCTCATTCCCATGTTCTGCGTCTCACCCCGCATTTCTTTTATTTCTTCCTTCATTTCGTTTTTTGTTTGTTCCATTTTGAGTGCGTTTCCATCCATTTTTTCGTTCAATTCGTTATTCATTCCTTCCATTTTGTTTGTGTTGTTTCCATCTGCTTGTTCACTCCTTTTATTTCGTTTTCATTTCGTTTGTGTTTGTTTTCATTTCGTTTCTCATTTCGAGTGCATCCGCCTTCATTTGTGCCAGCATGGCGAATAGCTGGGCCATGTCGGGTGCACTCGGCTGAGCCGATTCGGCCAGGATCGGGGGGTTTGTGGGAGAGGGGAGGGAGGTGTTATACACCGCGGCCGCCGCCGCACCCATTTCGGGCCCTGGGTTCAGTTGGGGGGAAACTGTTCCTGCACACCAATGTCCTGCTCGGGGTCTCCATCCTGGACCATGGATTCTAAAAATTCTACATCCATTTCTATTACCCCGGCTCCCGCTCGCCTTGAGACGCCATCTTATTCCACGTAAGGGGTTAATTTAACGCTCGTAATTTAGAGGGAATCGGGGTCCTCCCCTCACCCCTGGACCGATTCCCGTGAATTTAGCTGGGAGACGGGAGGGATTTGAATCACACTCCTGTACACCAGTTGTTGCGAATTCGCGCCCGTCGGCGTGCGATCGGCCACGCGACTCGAACCGCGACCGCCTCGCCCACCGGACGGACAATTCAGTCGTGACCTCCCGGCTAACGCCGGATCCAGTCACGGGTGGGCCTTTCGACCTCACCACAATCGTCCAATCGGCCACCCGCGTAGGATAGGTTGTTCGCCAAACTCGACCTACCTAAGTACCCACGCGGATGGTAAACCGGGCGATCGTTACCTCGCCGCAGGTCGACTCCGGACACGAGCCGCTTGGCGGCCCGTCCGTACTATCGGGATAACCGAGCGTGTTATCGTCGACCTCACGCGTTCAGATTATTTACCGGGCGTTTTGCACCCACTACGAACCCTTTACGTATAAGCAGGATGGGTCAATGAAGTAAAGACGAAGCGAAACGGCGAAAACAGTTCACACATGCACATTTATTTCCGCACACGTGAGCACACCTAGCACGTATTTACAGCCACAATTAACGATTGCACATATATCACATAGAACAAAAGAAATGCAATATAAAAGAGTTAAAACCGACTACACGACACACGGACCACTTATACATTACTACCTTACAGAACGCGCCACAACACGCATTCACACGAGCAAAGAAAAGACCCCCTCACAGGCAAGGAGTCAGACTGGGCCCGTGGCCTAATGCGCGTGGAACCGGGATTGAGCGCCAGGCCCACGAACCGAAGAGGTCCTACCCGCGGCCTCGTGGCGAGCCGCAGAATGTCGCTGCACGGCCGGTTCCGTGGCACCTGCTGGTGTAAGTGGAACGGCCCTTGTCGCACTCTCTCAGCGCGGGGAAAGGGATGTTATGCTCTGGAGGAGTATGGCTGGCTTGCTCGACCAACGCGACCTCGTCGTCCCAGCCTCAGTCCTCCTCAGCGATCCCCTCCCTGCCGTTCGCCTCCGCAGCCGTCGCCCCACCTCTGCTTCGAGCTCCGTCTCCACGACCCAGCCAACTGACTATACTGACTCACTGCTCGCCTTTTATCGGCTTCGGAACCACCATATGCAAAATTCTCGGATCCAAACGACCTCAGGGGCGGAGCCACGCTCGCGATTGGACGAGAAAAAGGGAGCGTGTACATTCCTGATCCTCAAATTTGCATATGCCGATTTTCGTCAGGCGCGTCTGGGCGGCCAAGCCCCCGCGCTTCCGATTGGTGGATCAGATTGGGCGTTGCATTCCTTGATCCGAATTCTCCTCAGAAAACCCCATCTGCACTCGCCGTCTCGGTGTCTCGCTGAGACAGCTCGACGCTCGCGTCCACAGGTGGTGCGGGAATGGCCGTAGAGAAGTGGTGGAGGGTTTCGGCGGTTTCGATGGCCATGGTGCTGTTTTGAATGCGCGATGTGAGGTTTGCGGCAGCGAGTGTGAAGGTAGTTTGCTGCTGGTGTTGTTTTGTTGGCGTTGGTGGCTCAAAACCAAAGGAGAACAGAAAAAACGCCTAACTCAAAGATCGCAGCCCGAATGAATCACATTAATTCCTCCTATACAATGGGTTGGGCTAACTACACATGTACTTAAAAATATATCTCACCTACGGAACCTTTATAGTGTTTGCGAATTTCCAGAGCCGTAAACAATATAATATAATATAATATATATAATATATATATATATATATATATATATATATATATATATATATATCGGGGCGTATTATGTGATACCAGTCGTCCGCCGTCCGTCTGTCTGTCTGTCTGTCCGTCCGTTCCTGTCCGACTCTAACTCCAAAAGTTTTCAACTTTCACGTTTCATATTTGGTACATAGGTACAGACTGTGGAGACGTGTGTCGTGACATACGTTTGTCATCTAAGTGGTTGCCATGGCAACCAGGATGCTGTTTTCCATCCGTTCCTGTCCGCACTCTAACTCCCAAAGTTTTAACTTTCACGTTTCATATTTGGTACAAAGGTACAAGACTGTGGAGACGGTGTGTCGTACATACGTTTCGTCATCTAAAGTGGTTGCCATGGCAACCAGGATGCTGTTTTCCATGTAGTAGCACAATTCTGTATATACCTTTCTTTCGGGCGTATATTGTGCTCACTTGCGCTCTTGTTACTGATTAACAATATACAAAACAATATTGCTTTAAAATTATACTTCACTGCAAATGCTTTATAAAAATATTAATTATTAGACTCGTCTTTAAAAACGATAAATGTAAAACAGGCGAGCATTGGTGGCATTTGACACCAACTCGTTTAATATCTCTGGAGGTTCTTCTTCATCTTCCCATGGAGGTTCTTCGTCATCACTGTGGTACAACTTTGGCATTATTCAGCTTCCAGGATCTTTTCACTTCATGCTTGAGGTCTTGGTATTTGGGCATTTTCTTGATTTCTACATTGTTGAGTCCAAAATCACTATTATTAACAACTCAATTAGCAATGCCTTCTCTCTCTTTTTTGCACCTAAGTATGATATCTGGTCGCAACGCTTTGTTTTCAATGTTCATGCCTGATGGGATCATAAGGTCGTACATGACCATGAGATCATAAGGTCGTACTTCAATGTTTTCAGTGATTGCTTTTGGCTCATTTTCCCACAAATTTTATGGAACTGGAATGGCAAAGTTTTTGCCGATGTGCCAGCGGATTAGTTTACAAACTCTGTTGTGTTCTTGTGTGTACAGCTTTTCTGACATGTTTTTTTTTGTGTTTGGTCATTTAGTGTCACATCATTCCTTTTTGCAACACCACCTCCACACCTCACTTGTTCTCCCCCCCCCCCCACTCCTCTCTCTCACTCTGCCCTCCTTGCTCCCCCCTCCTACACCTCTGTCTGTCTTCTTCTCTCTCTCTCTCTCTCTCTCTCTCTCTCTCTCTCTCTCTCTCTCCTCCCCACACACACACACACCCCTCCCTCACCCCTCCTTCCCACAGTGATGAGGTGTCACTCTCCCCACCTCCCCCCCCAGCTCCCCTTTTGTTCATCTCTGCCTCCCCCCCCCTCTCACCTTACACCTGCCTCCTCTCTCTCTCCCTCCCTCTTTCTTCCCTCCTTTATTGTCCCCGTCAGTGAAGCGACGGGTTGTATTTGCTGGTTATGTAATAATTGTTGCTTTCTTAAATATACACTTTTCGATATTTTTGTCACTCTACCAGTATCAAAATATGCCACCACAAGCATGGTGGAGATAAATGGTCGTTACATGGCAACATTATGTTTTATTATCATGATTTATTGAGAATTCTCGATTAATCTTGAAAAAAAAATTGACGATTTTGAGCTAATTTAACCCATATGACCTTCACCTTCACCTTCCTAATGGTCACAATCATTACTGTGATTCATAAATCATATATATAGAGATATCTGAGTACAGAAATAAATGTTATATATGAATAGTGACCTAGATATAGCTTGTTTTCCAGGTTTCATTTGAAAAATTTAATATCGTGACCGCTTGACCTTTGACCCCACCTTACACAAAAACTGCACCATTTTGAGTGCAGAATTTTTAATATATGATTGGTGGGCTTATTGGAAATATAAAAACAGCAAAAAAAAGTGGTGTCCCTCTCGTTGGAACAAAAGTTAATTTCTAGCCACTTTTTGGGGGTACAGGTGACGGCCTGCCACTTTATTTCCAGGTCTCTGGTTAATCGTGTGACCGTGTCAGTACATCAACATTGTGCGCCTTGGTATCTGTGGTCACTCTGCTGGGACAGGATCCAGTAAAAGCATTTGTGTATAGGCCTGGCTCGCAATTGTCAAATTAATAATATAATAACCCAATTCCGCCAATTCTAATTTTCAAATTTATTTCTAAATTCTAATTAATTAGTTTCTGAATTCTAAATAATTTTGTCAATTCTGGCAAACCCATGACCCCCAGGACTGAATCTCCTCATTGAGACGTGCATGAAACAGGAAGCCATACCGGTCAGACCCTTTGTGTATCAGGTCCACCGAGGCAGTGCTTGTTCTCCTCCTGCGTGCACCAGTCAATGGAATGTGAGAATGTGTGTATAAAGGGAAACTTGTTTCAGGAGCCTCCAGGTATTTCATGGAATAACTCGGAATGTTTTCACAATCCAACTCTCTCAAGACTGCTTCACACAAATGGCCTACAACTACCAAGTGGCAAAATACCTCTTACATTGGGATTTGTTAATGTTAAGTAACTTTACCTCTGTACATTGGGTTGTGATATGTTAAGAACTCTACCTCTTACATTGCGTTGTGTTAATTGTTACAGAAATCTACCTTACATTGGTTGTGATGATGTACAGAACTCTACCTTTACATTGGGTTGTGTTAATGTTACAGAACTCTACCTCTTACATTGGGTTGTGATGATGTTACAGAACTCTACCCTTACATTGGTTGTGTTAATGTTACAGAACTCTACCGCTTACATTGGGTTGTGATATGTTACAGAACTCTACCGCTTACATTGGGTTGTGTTAATGTTACAGAACTCTACCTCTTACATTGGGTTGTGTTAATGTTACGAAAATCTACCTCTTACATTGGGTTGTGATGATGTTACAGAACTCTACCTCTTACATTGGTTGTGTTAATGTTACAGAACTCTACTCTTACATTGGGTGGTTAGTGTTACAGAACTTACCTCTTACATTGGGTTTTGATGATGTTACAAATCTACCTCTTACATTGGGTTGTGTTAATGTTACAGAACTCTACCTCTTACATTGGGTTGTGTTAATGTGACAGAACTCTACCTCTTACATTGGGTTGTGATGATGTTACAGAAGGAAAGGCAAAGGCAAAGAAAGATTGAGGCATTCCTATCCAGCATAATACAAGTGGCCATCAATGGGATGAAATCCGAATGGAAATCAGTTGGAGGTGGAGTCTCCCAAGGGAGTGTACAGGGGGCTTCGCTGTTCATGTTGTTTATCAATGATATACAAACCAGATACTTGGAATTATCAAAAGGACATTTAAAAAATTGACAAAAGAGATTCTCCCAAGAGTATACTCAACCCTGGTTAGACCACGCCTCGATTATGGCAATATCCTTTTGAATATGAGAGATAAAATGGACGGGGACAAGATCGAGAGGATGCAGAAAAGAGCAACAACAATGGTTCCGGAGCTACCGTGGTATGACATATGAACAATGACTACAAGCCCTAAATCTCCACTCTCTTCACTACAGATGTAGAAGAGGTGACATGATCACAGTTTACACGATCATGGTTGGTGAAGTAAGAACACCAACAGAGATGTTCTTTATAAGGGCAATCCACCAAAGTACCCGAGGACACACATTCAAGCTGCACAGACACAGGTCGAGACTGGTTAATCAAAAGCAAGTTCTTCATTCAGAGGATTGTAATGGAATGGAACAATCTCCCTCAAAGTGTGGTTGAAGCAAAATCGATTCAATCCTTCAAGACCAAACTTGACATTCATTGGTGGAATCAAAAGTTCCTGACTGACAGTCCTTAACACATGGTGTGGAAAGGATTACCAGATATTGTAGAGAAGACCGGGATGATAACAGTATTCCTTTTTTACCCATATGGTGACGATGACGATGATGATGACGACGGCGATGGCGATGGCGATGGCGATGGCGACGATGATGATGATGGCGATGGTGTACACCACACGTAAACAGAATTCCCACAGAAAAAGCATCCTCACGATGACGTGGCTGGTCACGTGATATATGATGTAATCACATCGGTGTTTTTTGAACCACTGCCATCGCTCACGTATTGTATTAACAGGAAATGGTACAAACCTGACACCTCTCACCCACGGATATTGTACACTGCTCCTTCCCAGTTCCATAGCTAGGCGATGCATGACGTCATCGCCAGGCGACGAAGGAAGGGAGTAGTACTCTGTTTTCACTCCGTTGGTATTCTCGTTACAGGGTATTGCGTTTGGGTCCGTTTCTCTATCTGTTTGTTTCTTTGTTTGTTTGCTTATTTGTCTGTTTGTCTGTCTGTTCGCACAGAACTTTAGTGTTTTTATCCGCAACCGCTTGTCAGATTGAGACAAAATTTTCACCATTGGTGTGAATGCTCATGTAGAATGTTTTAATCATAAGTATGACATCAAAGGTCACTTGGTGTGGCAGCCATATTGAATTTACCCTAAAACCTATAAAAAAAAAATGTTTTCCAGAACGGCTGGACAAATCGAGGGGAAACTTCACACAAATGTTCTCCAAGCCATGGGTGTACAAGTTTGTTTAGGAATAATTGATAGGTCGCAAGGTTTGGCAGCCATATTAGATTGAAGAAAAATATTATATTATTTCTCTTGAACTGCTTAATCAAACGATGTGAAACTTCACATTTATGATCCAGTACTGATTGGGAATACATGTTTTAAATTTCAACTTGATCGGCCACATGGTCTGGCAGCCAGAATTATTTAATTTTTTGATATGGGTTCTTTTTGGGGTTTTTTGGTTTTTTTATTTTTCAATAAGGCTCACTTGGCTGTGCCTAGATGGATTTGAGGGTAGAGGAGTAGCAGCTGAAATGTGAATCCCATTCAGGTTCCTCCTGATGACTGCATCTTTGCTTTTTGCTTGTTCTAGTTCCTTCTGATGACTCCAATGCAGGACTGTACCTATTTGGTCTTCCATTTGATTTGAATTGAATTTATTTTAATCCCATTCTAAATTCAATTGAATAATAATAATAATAAGACAAGTACCGGTACTTTCAAAGTGAACTGCACCCATGCCAAATAAATACAAAACAATCCTCCAGCGTGCGACATCGCTGGGGCGCCTTCAGCGCCCGGCGATGCTGCCTTGTAGCACATGGAATCGGAATTGGGAGGAAGCATTGTGCAATAATTGATTGATTAATTGCATCATTAAAATTAATAAATAATAATCATAAAATAATTTCTTAATCAATTGGCTGACAGCATACCGAAACCACCACTGTTTCATCCAGATCTGAAACTTTTTGAAGATTAAGTAATTAATCGAAAAATTAAATAATTAATGAATTTATTAATAAATCAAAAATACCCGTTATAGCCAAATCACTTGTTCACTGTCGTGTCCAAATATCAGCTTCCTAGCTCAAAAAGGTGCCGGAGATATTGCCAGGATGAGAAATAAAATAAATCACTAATTAATAAATCGATAATAATTACGTAATTAATCAAAAAATAAATAATACTTTTTTCGCCAAAGCGGATCTTCACCTTTGTCCCCAAATTTCAGCTTCCTAGCTCAAAGGTTGGCTGAGATATCGCCCGGAAAGCAAGAATGAAAACAATTAATTGAGTAATTGATTAAACAATAAATCAAAAATATTCTTTGGAGCCAAATAATTTGAAATAAATAAAAAATACTCTTTGGAGTCAAATCATTTGGTCACTGTAATGTCCAAATATCAGCTTCCGAGCTCAAAATATGCCTGAGATATTGCCAGGATGAGAAATAAAATAAATAAGTAATTAATAAATCCATAATAGTTAATTAATCAATTAAATGATTAATCAATCAATCAAAAATACTCTTTAGAGCCAAAGCACTCAGTCACTGCCATGTCCAAATATCAGCTTCTGAGCTCAAAAGGTGCCTGAGATATTGCCAGGATGAGAAATAAAATAAATAAGTAATTAATAATTGATAATAATTAAGTAATTAATCAATTGATTAATGAAAAAAGTATTTAAAATACTGTTTTTGCCAAAGCCCATCTTCACTTGTGTCCCCAAATTTCAGCTTCCTAGCTCAAAGGGAATGGTGAGATATCGCTCGGACAAACAAACAAACAAGAAAACAAGCGAACGGAGTGGAAACTGAGTGCTCACTTCCTTCGGTGCCTGGCAATGGCGTCATACATCGCCTGGATATGGAATTGGGAAGGAGCGGTGTACAATAACGTCATGGGCCAGAGCCATCAGAGGTGTCCGATCAACGTGGGACGTCTTGGTACCCAGCCATCACTGCCTGCAGTTATAAAGTGGCAGTTCTAAATATTGTACACCGCTCCTTCCTAATTCCATATCCAGGCGATGCATGACGTCATAATCGGGCGCTGAAGGAAGCGAGTACTCGATTTTTACTCTGTTTGTTTTCTTCATTTGTTTGTCAAGGCGATATCTCAGCCATACTTTGAGCTCGCAAGCTGAAATCTGGGGACAAAAGTGAAGATGGGCTTTGGCAAAAACAGTATTTTAAATTTTTTGATTAATCGATTAATTGATTAATTAATTTATGATTTGAATTTATGAATTCATGGTTTATGTCTAAATTATCGATTTTGACATAAACAGAGACATTTGAAATACATTACCATAAAACAGACTAAAAAGAAAACCACAAAGCTTTTTGTTGTGCAAAGACAATGTATTTCAAATGTCTCTGTTCATGTCTGTATTGAAGTTTTGTCGTAGCAAGCATCTCTTTTTTTTTAATTATCGATTTATTAATTAGTTATTTATTTTCTTTCTCATCCTGGCAATATCTCAGGCACCATTTGAGCTGGGAAGCTGATATTTGGACACGGCAGTGAACAAGTGATTTGGCTACAAAGAGTATTTTTGATTTATCGATGAATCAATTAATTGATTTATAGATTGATCAATTAATTGATTAATTACTTAATTATTATCGATTTATTTTCTTTCTCATCTGGGCAATATCTCAGGCATATTTTGAGCTAGGAAGCTGATATTTGGACATTGCAGTGAACAAGTGATTTGGCTATAAAGAGTATTTTTGATTTATTGATGAATCAATTGATCGATTAATTATTCATTTTTCAATGAATTACTTAATTTTCAAAGAGTTACAGATTCAGATGAAACAGTGGTGGTTTAGGTATGCTATTAGGCAACTTGATTGAGAAATCAATTCTTTTACGACTACTATATATTTTAATTATGCAATTAATCACTGAATCAATCAATGATTGCACACCGCTCCCTCCCAATTCCGTCTCCACGTGCTGCACGGCGACATTGCCAAAGGGACAAAGGCCCCCTACAATGTCGTGCGTTCAAGGATTTATTTATTTATTTGGCATGGGGACGGTGTACTTTAAATGTTCCGCTACTTTTTCTCTTATTTCCGTGAGCCCGATTTGTAATGGGGAACATTTATGATTAACCATTTTGAAATTGCCGAGCTGTCTTCTAAATGATGAAAATTGTATTTGAAAGACGATTTGAATGACAGCTTTCGTGTAAGTAACGGTAGGTTAAAAGTACCCGTCAAGTAGAAACGAGTGACGGTAAACACACTCACACACACACACACAGTTCATGTGCAAACGGCCTCATTAGCATTCATACATCATTTTGAAAGTCTTCTATTGACCCAGGAAGGGATCTTGGCCAGACCACTGAAACGTTCACCCCCACACTGCAATATGGATAGCCGGCTCAATAGAACCTGCTGCGAATAAAACTCAAGACCGAACAATCGAACCGAGCGCAGCAAGTTATTGCGCTCTTTGAAAAGTTTAACAGTTCGGCCTATTGCTTCATGCTTGAACATGCGTTACATTCCCCACGATGGAAGCTCAATTTGTTCTTCTTCCACTCAAGTGGACTTTGCTTTCTCTATTCAAAGGTGAACTTCCCGTCTGATGTCGGTGAAACGTCTCAGCCACATAATGTCCTCACATAGACCTCGGGTTGCTGCCAAGGGCCCCATCATTTTGCCCTCAGTTGTTGATCTTGGCCTCGCACATTTGGCTTCCAGCCCTTCGAGGCAAAGGTAGGCCATGAAAGATTACTTGGGGGGGTTTGGAGCAAACATCTTGGATTCCAACAAACTGTGCTTACCCCTGGCGTGACCGAAGGGGGCCGTGCGGGCGCACGTGCAGCCAGCCGTACGGTATGAGATGGTGCTTTCACCACACTCGTGTTTGTGACAATCCCCTCTCTCCACACTTTGTTGTTGACAATCCCCTCTCTCCAACATCTGTTTGTGACAATCCCTCTCTCCACAACGTGTTTGTGACAATCCCCTCTCCCACACACGTGTTTGTGACAATCCCTCTCTCCACACACGTGTTGTGACAATCCCCCTCTCCACACACGTGTTTGTGACAATCCCTCTCTCCACACACGTGTTTGTGACAATCCCCTCTCTCCACACACGTGTTTGTGACAATCCCTCTCTCCACACACGTGTTTGTGACAATCCCCTCTCTCCACACACGTTTTGTCAAATCCCCTCTTCCACACACTGTTTGTGGACAATCCCTCTTCCCACACACGTTTTGTGACAATCCCCTCTCTCCACACACGTGTTGTGACAATCTCCTTTCTCCACACACAGTTTGTGACAATCCCCTCTCTCCACACACACAGTGTTTGTGACAATCCCTCTCTCCACACACGTGTTGTGACAATCCCCTCTCTCCACACACGTGTTTGTGACAATCCCCTCTCTCCACACACGTGTTTGTGACAATCCCCTCTCTCCACACACATTTGTGACAATCCCCTCTCTCCACACTCGTGTTTGTGACAATCCCCTTTCTCCACACACATGTTTGTGACAATCCCTCTCTCCACACTCGTGTTTGTGACAATCCCCTCTCTCCACACACGTGTTTGTGACAATCCCCTCTCTCCACACTCGTGTTTGTGACAATCCCCTCTCTCCACACTCGTTTTTGTGACAATCCCCCTCTCTCCACACACGTGTTTGTGACAATCCCCTCTCTCCACACTCGTGTTTGTGACAATCCCCTCTCTCCACACTCGTTTCCTGTTGCATGTCGATGAAAACCAGAACGTTGGTGCGAAACTCGAACTGAACCAGTTAAAACACACATGTGTATGTGTGTGTGTGTGTGTGTGTGTGTGTATACAGTATATATATAAATATTAAATAATAATAACACTAGAACTACGTTGTCGATGGCACACCATCGCATATTCCCGCGCGCACTGCTTTGTCC
>CM068963.1:2077447-2079947 GCA_035128595.1 Eptatretus atami
GACGGCGGAGACAATCACAATATTCCCGCTTTTCTTCGAAAGCGCGGGAATAATAAAACACGTGGAAGGCCTTTAGTCCCACTCACAAACAGAACACGCAACTCGGGATGAAAATCCGTGAAATAATTTCCTTCAGAGGAAAGATGGATTAAAATCTTCCAACAGAACACAAGGGATTCCAAAAGATAGCGTAATGTGAGGAAGCTCGGCAGCGCTCCCCAAAAGGGTTTGAAGTAGGACGACATGGTGTATTCAATCAGGAAGTGTGGCACCTGCTGTCAAACAAAATGGCGAATGATGTCCCTGAACGAGCAAAACATAGGCCCGAACGTTGTACAAATGCGCTGTGAGTCTGTGACATGGACTCACCAGAGACAGGAACTTGTCTGTGGTAACAATTCCGTCTGTCTCGTCTGTCTAGACTCGAGAACCTGAGAACAAGAAGCTGGGAATGCTAAACAACAAGAAACATTGGCATAACAGAAACAGTAGGCCTTGAATTAAACATTTGACCACAATGGCGTCTATTTATTACGTTCACACAGAAGGAGCGGTTGGAGGATGCCAAGGAGAAATACAAAATGTAAATGGATGCTGTACGTGTCCAGTTTATACCGTAAGAGATTCCTTTGAAATGTGGCAAAGCGGACAGTCACCACCATTGATGTTAACTTGAGGCCCCGCGCCTCGGAGTAAACAAGCACATCCTCTACAAAACATCTGCCTTCCGAGAGACTGTGTGCGCGTTTCCCAGATAAATGTTCACATTTCAGGGAAACCGGAGCCCGAACAGCTCGCTGCTCTCGACATCTCACTACTGAGTGAGTTAGCGTTGTGCGGGTTCGAAGCGAGTCACACTGAATCATCACACAACCACAGCTATTTGGACTCGGACAATGTGAATAGCCAAAGCGATTATTCGGACGCAACTTCCAGGCTGGCGACCCAAGGGAACACCAAATAGTGATTGGCTGAATATCTCGTTTTGACCAGTTTGTGGAGTTAACCGATCCACGCTGGTGACCCAAGGGAAGACCAAATAGTGATTGGCTGAATATCATGTGTTGGCCGGATTGTGGGTTTAACCGATCCAGGATGGCAACCGAAGGAAAGACCAAATAGTGATTGGCTGAATATCATGTTTTGGCCGGATTGTGGAGTTAACTGATCCAGGATGGCGACCCAAGGAAAGACTAAAGAGTGATTGGCTGAATATCATGTTTTGGCCGGATTGTGGAGTTAACCGATCCAGGATGGCGACCCAAGGAAAGACCAAATAGTGATTGGCTGAATATTGCGTTTTGACTGGATTGTGGAGTTAACCGATTCCCAGTTGGTTGACCCAGGGAAGACCAATATGATTGGCTGAATATCCGTTTTGCAGTTGGTGAGTTAACTGATCCTGTGGTACCCAGGGAAGACCAAATAGTGATTGGCTGAATTCTCGTTTTGGCCAGTTTGTGAGTTAACCGATCCAGTGGTGACCCAAGGGAAGACAATATAGTGATTGCTGATATCGCGTTTTGGCCGGTTTGTGGAAGTTTAACGTATCCATGTTGGGTGACCAAGGGAAGACCAAATAGTGATTGCCTGAATATTCGTTTTGACCGTTTGTGCAGTAACCGATCCAGGCTGGTGACCCAAGGGAAAGACAAATAGTGATTGCTGCATATCGCGTTTTGGCCAGTTTGTGGAGTTAACTGATCCATGTTGGTGACCCAAGGGAAGACCAAATAGTGATTGGCTGAATATCGCGTTTTGGCCGGTTTGTGGAGTTAACCGATCCACGTTGGCGACCCAAGGGAAAAACAAATAGTGATTGGCTGAATATCATGGTTTGGCCGGATTGTGGAGTTAACTGATCCAGGATGGCAACCATTGAGAAGAAGGAAGAGTGATTGGCTGACTATCTCGTTTTGACCAGTTTGTGGAGTTACCCAATCCAGGCTGCTGAGTAATCCAAGAACCACGAAACCAAACACGACCGTTTGTTGTGGCATCTTGAGTTCTTCCTTCGAATGTGGACGAGCTGGTTTCCAATTAAAAGATCGCATGCAGTAATCATTGTCACGATTCGCAAATTTAGTTAAACTGATGTTTGTCCAAACATCAGCAGTTCAACCTCCAGCTCAAGTAGCACCGCACACTGAACTGCACGGTGTGCACATGCGGAGGAACATCCAGAGCCAAGTTTTCTCAATCATCTTCCATCTGCGAACACATCTGGATTCTCCAAATCGTGACATTTCCCTGACGAAAAAAAAACCACTCGAAACCCAAGAACTTTCTTCCGCACCAAAAACATGAGGTCAATCCGTCATTTCCACGGAATAATCGCCTTTACAAAAATAGAGTGCGTCACGGCCCCATTGAAACGTCCATTGAACAATTCCCCTTTTGTTTCGGAAACGGATTGTCAAAGCAACGGTCTTGTTGCTAAGCAACGCAAGACTTATGGGCCGATACGTCGGTGCTCGCATTGTGAATCTAATTCGATTGG
>CM068963.1:2084947-2089790 GCA_035128595.1 Eptatretus atami
TTTACAGATTCCAAGCACGAGTGTGCACACGTGTGTGCCACGTGTACCTGGTAAACCAAGCTGTGGTTATAACACAGAAAGAAAACTTTGGGACCTCCAGGGTGTGATCAAGACACCAAACGAGAAAACCAAGACACGGACAATTGACCCTATGCACTAAGCGAGTGACGTCACATGCGGAAGGTAAGGCTCCGCCATATTGAAGTGCAAAAAATCATGGCTACCAACGCACGTGTCCCGCGAACTTCTGGGCTATTTCCATGGATTAGATGATATTCTAAGAAGAGAGGTAGTGCAAAAACTGAAGCTGTGTGGTCTTAGTGAAGATCCTTATATTATTTCAAAAGGATAAATGGACAACAGAAAGGAATTTTGTCCTCAAATAGTTTCCCGCTGACATCTATGTTTACCTTGTTGGAACGCCAGTCCTTACACTCAAGCCAGCCTGAAAGCCTTCACGAGTATGGACGCTTACTCGTATTATGTCGCCGGGTTTGTTCGTGACTAATATCGACGAAAGCTGACAAGAACTGTATTATCGTGAGGGCAAAGGTAAAAAAGCCTGTTTTCTTTCATTTCAACTATATTGTATTCGTTGTTGTTTGTTTTGTTCAGCAACCAGCGTCACTTTTTAACCTGACTGCTGCTACAAGTTAATTTTCAACTGAAGCTCTTGTCTAAATGCCGAAGTTTGTAGAAAATCTTCCTTCGTCAGTTTGCTCCAGATACATTGATATTTTTTTCCATGACAAACATCCGGTGTAATGCACGCTGCTGTGGAATATTTCCAAGTGCTAGTTTTTTTTATGTATTAACACATCGATGTGACTTTCTGTAGTGAAACACTCAGAACTTGCGCGTTAGACAGCTGTTAGAAAGGCGATCTGGCCTATCTCATTCTGTAATAAAAACAAGGATATAAATGCATTGTAATGATACAAATCGGACAATATTTTGTAACCACCGGCTATTTAATTAAACTACTGAAATAACGTATCAGAAATTCGTTACATACCGGAGACAAATGAAGGCCTCACAACCATCAGGTTCGCCAGGTCCAGGTCGCCATTTTTCTCTTCTCAGAACGCGATATCTAAGATTTCGTCGGTCTACTTCGGCGGGAAAGCGGTAAACTGCCCTCCAGAGCCTTTAGTACATCGCTGAGTACATCCCCGGGGCACAACAACTCTTACCTATTGCAAAAAAAATCGCTTGCTTCGAAATAACGGTGTAGTTGAAGTGGAGACTAATCGGTTGTTATGACACGGTAATACTTTCTTTCCGCTCAATATGGCGGAGCTGCACAGTCACGTGAACCGGTGACGTCATCTGAATAAGCCTATTCAGCAGACGTGTGTGTGACGCGGGACGTCGTCCACACTGTGCTCGGATGGAAATTAAACTGTTACATTTCCACACAAGTTTCCCTGAAACAATCACATCGGTGTGAAATTACATTCCTCTTTAATTTAACAGAGAAAGACAAATTACAAATTACACGACGAAAAATATCGTAAACTGGAAGGGCACTTCTTCAACGTCGTGACGTCACCAGATATGACTCCGCCCACACTATTAACATCATTATACCAGAAGGCACTCGTTCAACGTCGTACGTCACAGATATGACTCCGCCCCATTATTAACATCATTATACCAGAAGGCACTCTTGCACGTCGTGACGTCACCAGATATGACTCCGCCCACACTATTCATCATAATACAGAAGGGCAGCTCAACGTCGTGACGTCACCAGATATGACTCCGCCACACTATTACATTCATTATACCAGAAGGGAACTCTTCAATCGGTCGTGACGTCACCAGATATGACTCCGCCCAACCACTATTACATCATTATACCAGAAGAAACTCTTCAACGTCGTGACGTCACCAGATATACTCCGCCCACACACTATTACATCATTCATACGTACTTGCCCAGTTTGATTTAAATTCCTGAACCCAGATTCAAAATATTAAATAATTGTGACTGCTAGACAATTGCATCCGATGAGGTTGAAATGAACGTATATTCACCATCACTACTAGATCATAACTTGATGTTTCACGTCGATTGATAAAGCGTTAAAGAGAAGCATTTTAGTTCAATCCAATATGGCTGCATGCATGTGACCTGTTAAATATTTGTGAGCACCCTGTATCCCCAAGGTTTGGGGGAACATGTGGGTGACGTTTCCCCTTGATCTGTCAAGCCGTTCTGGAGAGGAAGTTTTTATGAAGGTTTATTCTTCAAAAAAATGACCGCTGCCAAAACCTTGTGACCTATGACGTCATAGGTGACAACTTTTTGTTCAATACCTGTAAAGTTTCACCTCGACGTGTTCAGCCATTCTGAAGAGATCTTTGAAGGTTTTTATGCTTTTTAAAAAAAATTGGCTGCCTGAACTCACGTGACCAATGACGTCATCAACCCTGAACATCAACCCCAAATTTAGTCCTAGATGACCTCAAAAATGTTCATACTGATCAGGTAAAACGTCTGACATATGCAATTATAACGTCATACGAAGGACCTATGACGTCATTAAACTCATACTTATTCCCCAAGAGTACTTGCGACGTGCCAAGTTTCAATTTTTTCTTTGTTGCGGTTTTGGAGTTACAGAGGTCCAAGTTTTCCAGTTTCCAACATGGCTGCACACCATGTGACTTTGACATCCAATAATATCATTAAAGCATTCTACATGAGTCGCCGCACCGATGTGAAAATTTCGTCTCAATCCGACAAACGGTTACGGAGAAAAACATTAAAGCTCTTGGCGGACAACAGACAGACAGACAAACAAGAGACACGACGTGCAAGAGCAAAAGTACTTGCAAATCCATCAAACAAATTGACCTCAAAATAATTTGGTTGAATTCAGGGACCGGATATGCAAATCTTTTTCAAATTTCGACTCAATGGATGAAAACTGACGATTTTAGAAGTTTGACAGTTGTGTCTTTTGCCCTGTGTTGACTTTGACCTCAAATCAATAGGCTTCTTGCTTATGCCATCTCTAAACCATTTCGTGAAGATCAGTTTAAAATTGTGACCCGTCGGTGATTGACGTACAGACACAATCACAGACCAGACCAATCAATATCCGTGTGAATCTAGTATTTTCGAAACAAAGCAAACAAAGTGAAAAATCACTCACAGAACTGACATTGGTGAAACGGAGTGGCACTCGGTAGAGAACATAACTCCACCAGGATGAATAGTTTACATTTTGTATCCCACCGATAGGTCGGATCTGAAATCTGGACTGACAACGAAATCGAATCGGCTTGTTCTTGTCACCGACCACCTCATCCACATCATTTTCTCATAAACTGTCCACAAACCTTTGAATTCATGTGATGGTGCACAGTTTTTGGCTCCATCTTCAATGGTGAAGAATCACCTGAAAAAAAACAACTTATTGTATCCAGATCCGGATTGAATCTTCACCGGAACTGAATAGTTTCATCCTTTCCACACACCCAACCTGTCCGCAAACTCTCTGCGGAATCCATCCATAACCTTTGGAGATATTGTGCTCCATATCGTTTTTTAGCCCCCGTCTCTCTCAATGGTGAGAATCACTAAAAAACGAATATCGGGTCCAGATCTTCACCAAAATCGAATCAATTCTTTTGCAACAACCCAACATGTCACCAAATTTGGTCTGAATCCGTCGACATCGCTTTGAGACATCCTGTTACAAGAAAGGACAGACAGACAGACGTGGGTGAAAACATACACTCACTCACCTCCGATGGTGAAGGAGGAACCATTGCAGAACCTTTTCACCCTCGGTGTGTCCTTCCATCTTCACCAGTGATGGCCAGTTATTGTGGCTGCAAAGCCTCACAAGAGAAATGCACTCGGTGGTTTGTTGTTGCCTGGTCCATCAGTGTGCGTGTCAATTTGGTTGCTGGATAAGGTCCATTGAAGGACGACGGCTGAACTATTGTACACAGCGAAATATCATATCGCCTAAGGTGACCAGTTCTTTGACTGTGTATGCTTCGATGGCCACCCGAGATGGGGAGGGACCACCATAGGTCCTACGGGTTGTCGGGCAGGAATATGGAAGTTGACCAGAGTGCTGGTACACAATGGCGTTCTTGTTAACGACGCTCTGTAAGATCCTTAACGTCCTACAGTGGAAACGCTGTGCCATCAAAAGGGCAATGGATGACACGCTCAATTACAACACACTGCTTGCAAAGCACCGGACCGCAGCTTATAGTCAGTTCTCTAATCAAACCGAAGCGAGACAGCTCAAAGCCAGTTCACTACATCTGAGCAAACCTTCAGCCCCTCTGGTTGTGATTCGAACCTCCGATCGAATACAGAGTTCAGTCCATTGAGCAAAGTTTGACTCCGTAAGTAAGTGTCTTGAGGATGAAAATGATTAATTGGAATGAGAATGGTCCGAAGAAACAGAGGAAGCAAGTTTACGATTAAAAAAAAATAAAACATCGAATTGATCTGAGACAATATGTCGACCGCATTGAGCCACCATGCCTTGACATTCAGAAGCAAAACACCACCAGCTGCAGGTTATTACAGCAAAGCACACACATTACACAAGCAATGATCAGTTGGATACCAGAGACCACCAACGGCAGTCTCCTGATCATTTGGGCCTGCCCAAAACGGTTCCCTGTAGTGTCTGGAGAGGGTGTAGGAATCTGTTGTGTCACAGCCGCGGTGTCCAAAATGCTCCTTGACCCATGGAACAAGGTACAGGGGATAGTTTTGGCAGCCACTGGTTTCAATATTTGTGGTTTCTTCTGAATTCATCATCTGGTGGAGTCTGCCCTCAGCATCTGCAGCCCAAACAACAAT
>CM068963.1:2092629-2107057 GCA_035128595.1 Eptatretus atami
AAGGTAGCCTCAAGGTGCCCGCAAGGCGACCGCAGGGGGGCCCTAAGGCGAACGTGGAAATAGTGAGGCCGCCGTAATTTTTTGGGGGTTAGCAAAATTCATTTTTATTGATAAGAGCCTACGGAAAACGCACGAATAACGCAAGCCCACCGTACGCTTTACGTACGGTCGACGTGGAACACATCTACGTCATGGCTACGGCTTGTCAAATTGCTATGGCCAACCCCTAGAAATTAAAAAGTTTTATAACTCCACGCTTTAATTCCACGGAGACCCCTACGGCCATGTAAAAGATAGCCCAACGCGTTAGTGGCACCCTGAGGCCACCTCAGAAACTCTGCGGCCGCCGCACGTTTCTCTCAATTCAGGGGGGGTACGGCCGCGTATCCTAGCCGTAGAGCAAATGTGACTCATGCTTAACCGATCAGAGCCATAAATCAAGCTCGGTGATTGGACGAGCCAAGGTTTTTCTGGCCATGTGTATTTCTGGGAAACGATTCTATTGAACTTTGTTCACCAAGTTTACAGATTCCAAGCACGATGTGCACACGTGTGTGCACGTGTACCTGGTAAACCAAGCTGTGGTTATAACACAGAAAGAAAACTTTGGGACCTCCAGGGTGTGATCAAGACACCCAAACGAGAAACCAAGACACGGACAATTGACCCTATGCACTAAGCGAGTGACGTCACAGCGGAAGGTAAAGGCTCGCGCCATATGAGTGGAAAAAATCATGGCTACCACGCACGTGTCCCGCGAACTTCTGGGCTATTTCCATGGATTAGATGATATTTCTAAGAAGAGGTAGTGCGAAAAACTGAAGCTGTGTGGTCTTAGTGAAGATCCTTATATTATTTCAAAGGATAAATGGACAACAGAAAGGAAATTTTGTCCTCAAATAGTTTTCCCTGACATCTATGTTTACCTTGTTGAAACGCCGAGTCCTTACACTCAAGCCAGCCTGAAAGCCTTCAGAGTATGGACGCTTACTCGTATTATGTCGCCGGGTTTGTTCGTGACATAATCTCGACGAAAGCTGACAGAACTGTATTATCGTGAGGGCAAAGGTAATAAAGCTTGTTTTCTTTCATTTCACTATTATTGTATTCGTTGTTGTTTGTTTTGTTCAGCAACCAGCGTCACTTTTTTTAACCTGACTGCTGCTACAAGTTAATTTCAACTGAAGCTCTTGTCTAAATGCTGTTTGTAGAAATCTTTTCGTCAGTTTGCTCACAGATACATGATATTTCCATGACAAACATCCGGTGTAATGCCACGCTGCTGTGGATATTTCCAAGGCTAGTTTTTTTATGTATTATACACATCGATGTGACTTTCTGTAGTGAAACAACTCAGAACTGTGCGCGTTAGACAGCTGTTAGAAAGGCGATCTGGCCTATCTCATTCTGTCAATAAAACAAGGGATATAATGCATTGTAATGATACAAATCGGACAATTTTTGTAACCACCGCTATTTAATACCAACTACTGAAATAACGTATCAGAAATTCGTTACATACCGGAGACAAAATGAAGGCCTCACAACCAGTCAGGTTCGCCAGGTCCAGGTCGCCATTTTTCTCTTCTCAGAACCGATATCTAAAGATTTCGTCGGTCTACTTCGGCGGGAAAGCGGTAAAACTGCCTCCAGAGTTTAGTACATCCTGAGTACATCCCCGGGGCACACAACTCTTACCCATTTGCAGAAAAAAAATCGCTTGCTTCGAAATAACGGTGTAGTTGAAGTGGAGACTATCGGTTGTTATGGACACGGTAATATTTTCTTGCCCTCAATATGGCGGAGCTGCCACAGTCACGTGACCGGTGACGTCATCTGAATAAGGCCATCAGCAGACGTGTGTGTGACGCGGGACGTCGTCCAACACTGTGCTCGATGGAAATTACAACTGTTACATTTTCCACAACAAGTTTCCTGAAACATCAACATCGGTGTGAAAATGTACATTCCTCTTTAATTTAACAGAGAAGAACAAATTACAAAATTACACAACGAAAAATATCGTAAACTGGAAGGGCACTCTTCAACGTCGTGACGTCACCAGATATGACTCCGCCACACTATTACATCATTATACCAGAAGGGCACTCTTCAACGTCGTGACGTCACCAGATATGACTCCGCCCAACTATTACACTCATTATACCAGAAGGGCACTCAACGTCGTGACGTCACCAGATATGACTCCGCCCACATTATTACATCATTATACCAGAAGGGAACTCTCAACGTCGTGACGTCACCAGATATGACTCCCCCACTACTATTGAAACATTATACGTACTTGCACCAAGTTTGATTTAAATTCCTGAACCCAGATTCAAAATATTAAATAATTGTGACTGCTAGACAATTGCATCCGATGAGGTTGAAATTTGGAACGTATATTCACCATCACTACTAGATCATAACTGTGATGTTTCACGTCGATTGATAAAGCGGTTAAAGAGAAGCATTTTAGTTCAATCCAATATGGCTGCCATGCCATGTGACCTGTTAAATATTTGTGAGCACACTGGTATCCCCAAGGTTAGGGGGAACATGTGGGTGACGTTTCCCCCTTGATCTGTCAAGCCGTTCTGGAGAGGAAGTTTTTATGAAGGTTTATTCTTCAAAAAAATGACCGCTGCCAAACCTTGTGACCTATGACGTCATAGGTGGACAACTTTTTGTTCATACCTGTAAAGTTTCACCTCGACGTGTTCAGCCATTCTGAAGAGATCTTTGAAGGTTTTTATGCTTTTTAAAAAAATGGCTGCTGAACTCCGTGACCAATGACGTCATCAACCCTGAAACATCAACCCCCCAAATTTAGTCCTAGATGACCCTCAAAAATGTTCATACTGATCAGGTAAAACGTCTGACATATGCAATTATAACGTCATAACGAAGGCACCTATGACGTCATTAAAACTCATACTTATTCCCCAAGAGTACTTGCGACGTGCCAAGTTTCAATTTTTTCTTTGTTGCGGTTTCGGAGTTACAGAGGTCCAAGGTTTTCCAGTTTTTCCAACATGGCTGCCACACCATGTGACCTTTGACATCATAATTATCATTAAAGCATTCTACATGAGTCGCCGCACCGAAGGTGAAAATTTCGTCTCAATCCGACAAGCGGTTACGGAGAAAAACATTAAAGCTCTGTGCGGACAAACAGACAGACAGACAAACAAGAAGTACACGACGTGCAGAGCAAGAAGTACTTGCAAAATCCATCAAACAAATTTGACCTCAAAAATAATTGGTTGAATTCAGGGACCGGATATGCAAATCATCTTCAAATTTCGACTCAATCGGATGAAAACTGACGATTTTAGAAGTTTGACAGTTGTTGTCTTTTGCCCTGTGTTGACCTTTGACCTCAAACTCAATAGGCTTCTTGCTTATGACCATCTCTACCATTTCGTGAAGATCAGTTTAAAATTGTGACCCGTCGGTGATTGACGTACAGACACAATCACAGACCAGACCAATCAATATCCGTGTGAATCTTAGATTTTCGAAACAAACAAACAAAGTGAAAAATCACTCACAGAATGACAATTGGTGAAACGGAGTGGCACTCGGTAGAGAACATACCTCCACCAGGATGAATAGTTTACATTTTGTATCCCACCGATAGGTCGGATCTGAATCTGGACCTGAAAACGAAATCGAATCGGCTTGTTCTTGTCACCGAACCACCTCATCCACATCATTTTCTCATAACTCGTCCACAACCTTCTGAGATCTCATGTGATGGATGCACAGTTTTTGGCTCCATCTTTCAATGGTGAAGAATCACCTGAAAAAAACAACTTATTGTATCCAGATCCGGATTCGAATCTTCACCGGAACTGAATCAGTTCATCCTTGTCACACACCCAACCTGTCCGCAAACTCTCTGCGGAATCCATCCATAACCTTTGGAGATATTGTGCTCCATATCGTTTTTAGCCCCCGTCTCTCTCAATGGTGAAGAATCACTAAAAAAACGAATTATCGGGTCCAGATCTTCACCAAAATCGAATCAATTCGTTCTTGCAACACACCCAACATGTCCACCAAATTTGGTCTGAATCCGTCGACATCGCTTTGAGACATCCTGTTCACAGAAAAGGACAGACAGACAGACGTGGGTGAAAACATACACTCACTCACCTCCGATGGTGGAAGGAGGAACCATTGCAGAACCTTTTCACCCTCGGTGTGTCCTTCCATCTTCACCAGTGATGGCCAGTTATTGTGGCTGCAAAGCCTCACAAGAAGAAATGCACTCGGTGGTTTGTTGTTGCCTGGTCCATCAGTGTGCGTGTCAATTTGGTTGCTCGGATAAGGTCCATTGAAGGACGACGGCTGAACTATTGTACACAGCGAAATATCATATCGCCTTAGGTGACCAGTTCTTTGACTGTGTATGCTTCGATGGCCACCCCGAGATGGGGAGGGACCACCATAGGTCCTACGGGTGTGTCGGGCAGGAATATGGAAGTTGACCAGAGTGCTGGTACACAATGGCCGCTTCTTGTTAACGACGCTCTGTAGATCCTTAACGTCCTACAGTGGCAAACGCTGTGCCATCAAAGGGGCAATGGATGACACGCTCAATACAACACACTGCTTGCAAAGCACCAGGACCGGCAGCTTATAGTCAGTTCTCTAATCAAACCGAAGCGAGACAGCTCAAAAGCCAGTTCACTACATCTGAGCAAACCCTTCAGCCCCTCCTGGGTTGTGATTCGAACCTCCGATCGAATACAGAAGTTCAGTCCATTGAGCAAAGTTTGACTCCGTAAGTAAGTGTCTTGAGGATGAAAATGATTAATTGGAATGAGAATGGTCCGAAGAAACAGAGGAGCAAGTTACGATTAAAAAAAAAATTAAAACATCGAATTGATCTGAGACAATACTGTCGACCGCATTGAGCCACCATGCCTTGACATTCAGAAGCAAAACACCACCAGCTGCAGGTTATTACAGCAAAGCACACACATTACACATAGCAATGATCAGTTGGATACCAGAGACACCAACGGCAGTCTCCTGATCATTTGGGCCTGCCAAAACGGTTCCCTGTAGTGTCTGGAGAGGGTGTAGGAATCTGTTGTGTCACGAGCCGCGGTGTCCAAAATGCTCCTTGACCCATGGAACAAGGTACAGGGGATAGTTTGGCAGCCACTGGTTTCAATATTTGTGGTTTCTTTCTGAATTCATCATCTGGTGGAGTCTGCCTCAGCATCTGCAGCCCAACCACATCGTCATTGCAAAGCAGAATGGCCTGCTTGCTACGTAAGACAGCTGACATTCTCAGACATCCGTCCCTGGGCATGGTTGGTGATTATGCAATGGGTGGCAGACACAGCCACAGAGCAGCAGCTGCAAAACTACACTCAGACTGGGAATGCGTTCCACATCCACGTCTCTCAAATGTGTTAACAAGAGCAGCCATGTGCAGTCGATTATGAGAAGGAAGTCCAGCTCACTGGAGAACTCGAAATGCAGATTCCTGAGATTAAGCTTCTTCGGGGGGGGGGGGACCCAAACACAATGTTGTTTTTTTCTGAAGACAATTGAGAATCATCATTGTCAAATTTGAATTTTTTTGGCCAATCACAAAGTGTCGAAAACATCCCTCGAGTGTTGATTTTTGATTCTCACCAGTGACGTCACACCTTGAACCCACCTTGTCCCAAAATGGCGGTTTACATGGAGAAACAGTGCATGTCGAGCTCGGATTCCAATACCGATTCCACCTTCATTAGGAACACTGAAGGTTCTCACAATACTGAAACTGATCAGGGGGATGTTGAAGAAACCATTGGAGACAAAATTAGTGATGGAAACGCTTTCGGGGGAATGATGGAGCCGCGTCGTTTCGAGCCTGATGTGAGCGATTCGTACGAACATGGCGGAAGTGTTCGTGAAGATGAAAACGCCGGTCACATGTTAACTACAGATTGGTAGGGTTTGTTTTTCTGCTTAATATACGGTTTATGAGGGAGGGATTTGACATTAATTTATAAATCGGTTTATATCTTACTCAAACAGAAATACCCATCACCACAGACACAGCAGACACAGCAGACACAGCAGACACAGCAGACAAAATGTGCGACAAATGCTTTGTCCCACTGTCACAGCCTGGCCCGGTGTATGTAATGTAATCTTGTATGTAATGGGATATTCCCGTTTCATACTTTTCCTGGACACCATTTGTGTCTGTACCGTGTCCCACCGTCATGTTCGTGAGGTGTTGCCATCCCTCCCAGTGGATGGGAGATTGTGGAGGGTGGGTGATGGGCATTGGGGGCGTGAAATGGTGGATGGCGGATTGTGGGGGGTGGGTGGTGGGCATTGGGGGCGTGATGGTTGATGGGGATTGTGGGGTGGGTGGTGGGCATTGGGGGCGTGATGGTTGATGGGGGGATTGTGGGGGGATGGGTGGTGGGCATTGGGGGCGTGATGGTTGATGGGGGGATTGTGGGGGGATGGTTTGGGAGGGTGGTGTGTTTCATGAGGGGAGGGTGGGGTGATGTTTGAAGGGGAATGGGGATTGTGGAGGGGCAGTGTGGGATGGTGATAGGCATTGTGGGGGTAATGGCTGATGGGGGTAATTGTGGGGGATTGGTAGAGGGGGGAGTGGTTGTCCGTCCGTGTACATGTTCCGGTAGCTGGCTTGAGATATTGAGAGTTTCGAGTGACGGCTGTTTCTTTTGTTTAATTGCGGGGATGGCATACTCTCTCAATTATGGTGGACAACCACACAACTAGCCAGCATTGTTGTTTCATCACGTGCTCTGTAACATGTTCCGAGCACAAAAGCGAACATCTTTCGAGGTCCGATCCACACGCGGGCATTTCGGCCAACCCTCATCCAATTTCTGGTAGACTAAGGGTGTTTCGGCCATCAGTGCAGCACAAAACCATCTCGGTTTTTATTACAACCACCAAGGATGTAGCGACTAGGAAAATGTGTGGAAAATTGAAAATTGTTCACAGTTTGTTCAATCATTCTGCGATGTAACTCGGAGAGAGGGTGGATCCGGGGTGCGACTTCACAGCTAATCTGAAGAAGAAGAATAAGATTTAGACTTTTAATCACAAATTTACCCATTTGTAATTCGGAAATCGGAAAAAGACACAATATATATATATATATATATATATATATATATATATATATATTATGTATATATATATATATATATATATATATATAACAGGTTCTTGGAAGTACTATGAAGGTGATTTGTGTTCTGCAATGTTAAAGCATATAATTAAATAAAGGCTTATTAATGAATTCCAGGTTTTACTGCCATGTCTATTAGTCATCAGAAGGGAGCAATCATAAATAAGTAAAGAGTAAAGATGTAGTTATCAGAAGGAAGAACAAGATGAAGTTATAAATTGTTCTTGTGCTCTCGGTCACCGTGCCATCACACATAACCTGAAATAATTTAGACACCTACAATATGCAGATATAATAACTAAAATGTATAAAATATACCGAAAACATGCAAAAAAACAATTTAGACACCAAAAATGGAGGATTTCCTTACGTTGTTCCTCGAACATAAACTGAGATGTCAGATGGACAGAAACGAACCAATTGCTTAACTCGGATTTTTGCTTTGTGTGTGTGGGGGGTAACACGGAGACCAGGGAGTGTCACTGAGGCAGAAATCAACACCTTGGCGTCTGAAGATCCTGACCATGAGCTGTACATCCCGTCTCGGTGGCCTACACATTCTGCAAAACAACCTGCTGCCCCCATTCAGCACTGGGGCTACCTTGTGCATCAACCCAAATAACTAAACACCTACTTCCACAGAAGATCTTTCAAAATCTCCAAATGTTAAAAAGGTTTATCCAAAGTATCGATGAGACAGTTAGTTGGCATGAAAAACACACACACACACACACACATTTATGAAGAGTGAATGATGAGTATCCTGAGTGAATAAACAATCGTTACTCCATGTTCACAAAGGAATTTTTTGAAGGCAGTTGTATACCTTCAGGTCCTTCGGCACCTTGCGGCTTTAGTTGTGAATTTTTTGGCAAGGGACGTGTAGTTTTATGGCAGCTTTTGGACAGGTTACCCATCTTCAAAAACCGTTTTACAGCAGCCACAGCCAGCAGCCACAGCCAGCCATTGTGAGACGCGGGTGTGGCTTAGTGTAGAAAAAAACAAACAAACAAGAAACAGGTGAGCATGTGATGAAGATCACACAACCAAGCATAATGCAACTTGTAGCAGCTTGCTAAAAACTGAAAACAAAAAATATATATATAATAAAAAAATAAATCGCTGCAAGATGGCCTTTTGGCCACAGCTGTAAAGCATTTGGAGAAAAATGAATTGCCAAAGAAAGCAGCGCCCGAGCAATAGTTGCAGAAAAGAGGATGTAGGCAGCATCTTGTGCACCGAGTACGCTGTTGCATAAGACAACCTGTTTGTGAATGGATCAGGTTTCATTCAAAACATAATCCTTCACTTCCTCATCAAATGGGAAAGAGGAAGAAGGTCTTTTGGTTTGGGCTCAAACCCAATTTCATTCTTTCACCAGCTGGAGCTTGCTTTGTTCTTAAACCTTCAACATATTTACAGTCCCAAAGCACAATTCACCTTTAAATCACATACGGCACCTTCAGAAAGTATTCACACCCCTAAACTTTTGTCTCATTTTGTTGTGTTACAGCCTGAATATAAAATGGATTGAATTTAAAAAAATATTGGCATCAATCTACACAAACTACCCCATCATGACAAAGTGAAAACATGTTTTTATAATTTTTTTTACAAATTAATTAAAAACTAAAAAGCTTAAATGTCTTGAATCAACAAGTCTTCGACCCCTTTGCTAAGACGCTCAAAAATTGAGCTCAGGTGCATCCAATTTCCTTTGATCATCCTTGAGATGTCCCTCCACCTTGATTGGAGTCCACCTGTGGCCAATTCAATTGATTGGACATGATATATAAAGAAACACACCTTTCTATATAAGGTCCCACAGTTGACAGTGCATGTCAGAGCAGAAACTACTGTGAAGTCCAAGGAACTATCCGTAGAACTCTGAGATAGAATTGTAAGTAGGCATAGATCTGGGGAAGGGTATAAAACAATTTATAGAGCGTTGAAAGTTCCCAAGTGCGCAGTGAGCTCCATCGTCAAGAATATGGAACTATCCAGACTCTTCCTAGAGCTGGCCATGCAACAAACTGAGCAACTGGGCAAGAAGGACCTTGGTCAGGGAGGTGACCAAGAACCGAAGGACCACTCTGAGAGAACTACAGAGTTCCTTGGCTGTGATGGGAGAACTTACCGGAAAGCCAACAGTCTCTGCAGCACTTCACAAATCTCGGCTTTATGGGAGAGTGGCCACACAGAAGCCACTCCTGAGAAAAAGACACATGACAGCATGCCTGGAATTTACAAAAATGCACATGAAAGACTCGAGAGCATGAAGGAAAAATATTCTGTGATCTGATGAGATGAAAATTGAACTCTTTGGCCTGAATGCAAAGTGCTACGTCTGACGTTAACCGAGCACCGCTCATCACCCATCGAACACCATCACTACCGTGAAGTACAGTGGTGGCGGCATCATGCTATGGGGATGTTTTTCCACGGCAGGGGCTGGAGGACTTGTAAGGAGAGAGGGAACAATGATTGGAGCTAAATCCAGGCAAATCCTTGACAAGAACCTGCTTCAGAGTGCAAAAGACCTTTGACTGTGGCGATGATTTATCTTCCAACAGGACAATGACCCCAAGCATACGGCTAAAACAACACTGGAATGGCTTCAGAACAAGAACGTGAAAGTCCTTGAGTGGCCCAACCAAAGCCCAGACTTGAATCTGATTGAGAATCTGTGGAAAGACTTCAAGATTGTTGTTCACCGATTCTCCAGATCCAACTTGATGGAGTTTGAGCAAATCCGCAAGGAAGTATGGGAGAAAGTTCCCAAATCCAGAAGTGCAAAGCTGATACAGACATACCCAAGAAGACTCAAAGCGGTAATCGCTGCCAAAGACAATTCTACAAAGTATTGACTCAGGGGGTTGAATACTTATGTAAATATATTCTACTTATGTAAATGTTTGGACCATACCCTGATGTGTGGACTGTGCTTCTCCACTGACGGACTTCTGGTAGCTTGTACATGTTGCTGCGTTTGAGCTTGGGGAGTAACTGCTGAAATCTACCTCTTTATAAAAACATGTTTTCATTTTGTCATTATGGGGTATTTTGTGAGGATCGGTGACAAAAAATCTCAATTTAATCCTTTTTAAATTCAGGCTGGAATGCAACAAAATATGAAAACGTCAAGGAGTCTGAATACTCTCTGAAGGTACTGTATGCACATGAAGGACAAGATTTGATTGTAAAGCAGAGAATACACTGTGTATATATAAATATAAATATAAATAATTTGCTCTTCGATTGGAGGTCAACACCGTTTGCCATGGTGGTCAGGTAGGTTCCAACATTTGTGGAGCTAACTCAGGCCCAGATATCAGTCCAGATATTGACAATAGTTATTAGAAAAAGGTGACAACTCTAAATTTCATGAAAGTCATCTGAAGAATGGCAGGACAGTCATGATGTTTGTGTTTTCACAACTCCAAATAATATAGTATATATGTATTTTTTTAATACAGAATTTTGGAGCAAAGCATTTGTTTTGTTTGTCAAACTGAACGGATACTGAAGGGGGACGACGCCACACTGTGGGCAATGGAGACGTTACAAAGACGACGAGTTTTCTCCATCGTGGGAAACATGGGATCACCATCCTCACTCCCAGAACCTTTTCGTATGGGGAATTCTACATATTACATACACACAAGGCAATTTTTAATCCCCATCTTGCCACATGCCATTTCTGCACAACAGCTGTCGAGATGAGATAGATAGATACATGACATCATAGCTTGACTTCGTACTATTGTGGGGCAACTTAGCTAAATATAGCATAACAATTGTGCATTTTGTGAGGAAAGCAATCCAAAATTTTGGCACACTAGTAGCCTATCATATTATGAACAGATTTGGATATTGGGCCATCTCAAATTCAGCCGCTGATGGCTGTGGCAGCCATTTTCCACTGCCATCAAAAATTTTGAGATGGCCCAATATCCAAATCTGTTCATAATATGATAGGCTACTAGTGTGCCAAATTTGGTGTTTTCCTCACAAAATGCACAATTGTTATGCTAAGTTGTCCCACTACTATATTATTACCTTCGCAAACTTTGTTGCGAAGGTTATGTTTTGATCGCTGTGTATTTATTTATTTATTTGTGAATATGTGTGTTTGTTTGTTATTCGCATAACTCCAAAAGTATTGAACTGAATCGCAGCAAATTTGGTGGGATGATTGGTTATTATCCGAGGACCATTTGGTTAGATTTTGGAGCGATCGGGTCAAAGGTCAAGGTCAAGGTCATGAAAAGGTCAAAATCGTCATTTTACCATAGCGTGGTCAATTTGTATCCAATTTGCATGCAACTAATGCCAAAATGTTCAGAATTCAATGCCCCATCTTGTGATATGTGACATGACACAATGACGTAATAACCCTTATTAGCGTTGGGAGTCAAAGGTCAGGGGGTCACGACATTGCAAAATGTGCGGTTTTAGTCATAACACGGTCAATTCTTATCCGATTTGCATGACACCAACACCAAAATGTTGACTGTTCTGTTCCCCACACTCTAATACCAATTACAAAATTGAGTACAAAGGTCAAGGTCGAGGTCATGAAAAGGTCAAATCGTCATTTTGCCATAGTGCGGTCGTTTTTATCCAATTTGCATGCAACCAATGCCAAAATGTTGTGAATTCAATGCCCAATCTGTGTTATACGATATGACACAGGAAATTTAATGTTTTAAGCCATCATAACACATATGAGATGGCAGATGTGGTATGGGATTAAATACCCTCACAATCAACGGTTTCTGGGGGGGGGCAAAATGTAGCGTTGGCGAAGGTATGCGCTCTACTGAGTGCCCTTCTAGTATTGTTGTGGAAATGGCCCTCAGTGTGTTATTAAATATAGGATTAGCCCAGATCCCCCCTTAAATGCATGTTTAGCCAGGTTGTTAGTAACACTGAACAACAAAATTTTTTTACTGGAGATGTGTAAAGTGATTTAGACTAATTTGGGTACGCTGATTTCAAAAATCATAACCGTTTTGCTGTATCACGTCAGGATTTTCAGTAACAGAATATTCCCATTGCCTAGAAGTCAGGATTTCAATGAAATTTACAAAAATCATTTATTCATTTATTTCATCATGAATGCTTCAAAATTATAGAAATTACAAGAACTCCACTAGAATGTAATTAAAAATGCTTTAGGCATTTGGCTTTGCGTTTGTGCTGCTCTGTGTCAGTTTCACGATGCAGGAACCAGCAGAAATCGCCCATCATGTTCGGGTTGTGCCGCCCTTGGTAACGCGTCTCCATGAGTGAAATTCTTGGTGGAATCGCTCGCCGTGCTCGTCCGAGACTGCTCCCAAGTTGTCAGGGAAGAAGTTCAGGTGCTGGTGTAGGAAATGGATTTTCAGGGACATCCTGGAGCCAAGTTTCCTGAAGGACTCCAGCAGCTGCTGCACTATTTCTTCATAGTTGTCCGTGCGCTCGTTCCCCAAGAAGTTGTCCGTCACAGCTTTGAAGCTCCTCCACGCTGCCAGCTCTTGGGGTTTAGAGTTGTCGGAAAAGTTTCGTCCTTCATAATCTGTCGGATTTGCGGTCCAACAAAGACACCAGCCTTGATCTTGGCCTCCGACAAGTGTTGCCAAACTTTTCTTGAGGTATAAAAACCACGCCCATTCAGATCCATTGCCCGTACAAAACTTTTCATCAAGCCGAGCTTTATGTGGAGTGGTGGAAGGAAAACCTTGGCTGGCGTCGACAAGGGCGACATGCTTCACGTTGTGTCGACCAGGTACATGCTCTTTTCGCTCTTCCCAATCTTTCTTCGTCCAGTGATTCTTGTCGTCTCTGCTATCCCAGAGACAAAGGAAGCACATGTATTCGTGTAGCCTGACTGCAGCCCTAACAACAGCGCCACCACTTTCAAGTCTCCGCAGATGTGCCAGTTGAAGTCATTGTACTTGATGGAATCAAGCAGCTGCCGCATAGTCTCTAGGTCTCTGTCATGCCGAACGCGTGAGCCAGTGGGACTGATGGTTTCTCGTTGCCATTGTGGAGCAAAACAGCCTTCAAGCTGTTCTTCCCCGAGTCGATGAAGAGGCGCCAGTCTGCAGGATCGTGATCACACCCAAGTTCTTTCAACAGACCGTTGATGTCACTGCAGAATGTCATCGTGTCTTCCATCTCAAAGAACTCAGCCATGTCTCTGTGACGTGCTCTGAACAAGGATATCTTCGTGTTAGGTTGAAGTAGATTCCACTGCTGCAGCCTTGATCCAAGCAGCTCTGCCTTCGCCTTTGACAGCGGAGAGATCTCTTACAAGATCATTTAAGTCTCCCTGGTTCAGAAGGTGTGATCTTGAGTGTCGGGTTCAAAAGGTTCATCATCACCATCCTCTTCACCACTGCTTACAGCTATGTTCTGATCAGCTGGAGGTGTTGGAACGGGGTTCTCGTCATCATGAGGCACAGGTTTACGAGCAGAGACGCAGTCAGCGTACTTGATGTGACCTTTATTCTTCTTGTTGAAGCCGGCGATGCTTGTGCAGCAGAAATAACAATCATCATGATGATTCTGCGGCTCACGCCATATCATGGGCACCGCAAATGCATGCTCGCGCGCTTGCCCACCAACCACTGAGTCAAGGTTGTGTGACAGCTTGTGCAGCAGATGTGTGGTGCCCAGCTCTGTTCTTGTCCCCACCTTACACCCGAATAGTGAAAGTAGGCGGCCTTCATTTTCACTGCTGTAGATATACTTCGCTGTTGATCTTTTTTGGTTATACCGACCACAGACATAACAGAAGTTGTCAAGATGATTGGTACAGGAACGCCTACTCATCTTTATCTGAAAGAAAGAAATATAACACAAGTTAACAACAATTGTACGAAATAGACATGTTAAAGACATATGTAAATTTCATTGAAATCCTGACTTCTAGGCAATGGGAATATTTCTGTTTCTGAAATCCTGACGTGATACAGCAAAACGGTTATGATTTTTGAAATCAGCGTACCCAAATTATTCTTAATCACTTTACACATCTCCAGTAAAAAAAAAATTTTGAAATTTGTTGTTCAGTGTAATCGGACGTTACGTGTGTCGGGAGGTGTAGCAGGCTGTCTAGTGTTCACACAGTGATGGTGTACCGAGAGGCACCGTTCTTCTTCTTCCTGCCCCCCTCTTAGCAAGCCCCCACCCGGCGCTCTGACAGTCAGTCAAGACGTGCCGGCAACCCATTGGCGGAGAGCTGCTGCA
>CM068963.1:2130799-2144560 GCA_035128595.1 Eptatretus atami
TTAATATCAAACCTTGAAAAGGCACATCCACAGGGCCCCAGCAATATACTTGGCAAGTTTCAATGAGATCGGACCAGTTGTTGTCGAGAAACAGTGGTCGCAAACACACAGACACACAGACACACAGAGATTGCTGGAATTATAGATAGATGACTGTATATACAATGAGGATAAAATCTATGGCAAGGGAAGGAGTAATGAGAACTGGGTGGGGCCTTAGCTCTACTAGTGGAGACGTCGAAGCAGGAACGACGAACCAACAATGAACAGGTGATGAAACATGGGCAGGATGACGAACAGAACCATGAAGCAGGAACAGGTAAAAGGGAAAAGGCAGGAGCACAAGCAGATGAAGCATTCCTCTCAGGAAAATCTCTCAGTCTTTCTTTGGTGCGATCCCAACTCTCTTGTAAGCGCCGAACCAACCCTCTATTGCGCCCTCTCTTCAGAGTCCGATCTAAAGAGCTTGCCCACTCGGGGGGGGGGGGACAAAACTCTGCCCACTCGGGGGGACGGCGACAAATCTCTGCCCACTCGGGGGGACGGCGACAAAACTTTCCCACTCGGGGGGACGGCGAAAAAACTCTGCCCACTCGGGGGACGGCGACAACACTCTGCCCACTCGGGGGGACGGCGACAACACTCTGCCCACTCGGGGGGACGGCGACAAATCTCTGCCCACTCGGGGGGACGGCGACAATCTCTGCCACTCGGGGGGACGGGACAAATCTCTGCCCACTCGGGGGGGACGGCGACAAATCTCTGCCCACTCGTGGGGACGGTGACAAATCTCTGCCCAATCGACGACAAATCTCTGCCCACTCGGGGGACGACGACAAATCTCTGCCACTCGGGGGACGACGACAAATCTCTGCCCACTCGGGGGACGACGACAAATCTCTGCCCACTCGGGGGGACGACGACAAATCTCTGCCCACTCGGGGGACGGCGACAAATCTCTGCCCACTCGGGGGGGGGGGTGGCGACAAATCTCTGCCCACTCGGGGGGGACGGAGCAAATCTCTGCCCACTCGGGGGACGGTGACAAATCTCTGCCCAATCAACGACAAATCTCTGCCCACTCGGGGGGACGACGACAATCTCTGCCCACTCGGGGGGACGACGACAAATCTCTGCCCACTCGGGGGACGACGACAAATCTCTGCCCACTCGGGGACGACGACAAATCTTTGCCACTCGGGGGGACGACGACAAATCTCTGCCCACTCGGGGGACGACGACAAATCTTGCCCACTCGGGGGGACGACGACAAATTTCTGCCCACTCGGGGGGACGACGACAAATTCTGCCCACTCGGGGGACGACGACAAATCTCTGTCCACTCGGGGGGAAGACGACAAATCTCTGCCCACTCGGGGACGACGACAAAGCTCTTCCCACTCGGGGGACGACGACAATCTCTGCCCACTCGGCGGGGACGACGACAAAATCTCTGCCCACTCGGGGGGACGACGACAAATCTCTGCCCACTCGGGGGGACGACGACAAATCTCTGCCCACTCGGGGGGACGACGACAAATCTCTGCCCACTCGGGGGGACGACGACAAATCTCTGCCCCTCTCTCTTTGCTGGATGTTGCCAAGGCTCCACCTCGGTGCCCCACCCATGGTGCCACAGAAGGTTGCATATACGATTCTTTAACCTGAAAGGCTAATTAATTACAACAACGCACCACCCTCCTGTATAATGTACATAAAAATTAAAAAAAGACAGTCCTTAAGCTAAATTTACCTGCATATTTACATCGAGATTGGCCAACTACTTGAACACGGATCACATTAACCTATACATTTCTATCTGTTCAAAGATAGTATCTACCCCCAACCCTATCTCATAAACGTAACAATATGTTCAATTTTGTTCATATTTCTGTTCAATATTTTTCAGCTTAATAAATAAAATGTTTGTCTCTAAATAATATTGTGGTAATCCAATAAATGTATGTTAGATCCCAGGCAATACTGGGTACCTTTGTGGGAGAAGGGAGGGGTGTGGTGGAAGGAGGCAGGGGAAGGGGTGGGAGTCTGGAGAGAGGGGAGGGGTATGGTGGAAAAGGAGGCAGGGGAATGGGGTGGAGTCGGAGAGAAGGGGAGGGGTACTGGTGGAAGGAGGCAGGGGGAGGGGTGGGAGTCTGGAGAAGGGGAGGGGTTATGGTGGAACGAGCAGGGGAAGGGCTGGAGTCTGGAAGAGGGGAGGGGTGGGTGGAAGGAGGCGGGAGGGTGGGAGTCTGGAGGAGAGGGGGGTGGGTGGAAGGAGGCAGGGGAAGGGGTGGGAGTCTGGAGAGACGGGGAGGGGTATGGTGAGAGGCAGGGGAAAGCGCGACAGCAGTCTTGGAGAGAGGGAGGGTATGGTGGAAGAGCAGGGGAAAGGGTGGGAGTCTGGAGAGAGGGGAGGGTGTGGTGAAGAGGCAGGGGAAGGGGTGGGAGTCCTGGAGAGAGGGGGAGGGGTATGAGCTGGAAGGAGGCAGGGGGAGGGTGGGAGTCTGGAGAGAGGGGAGGTATGGTGAAAGGAGGCCGGGGAAGGGGTGGGAGGAGGGAGAGGAAGGGTGGAGGTGGGAAGAGGGAGGGGAAGCTTGGAGGTGTGGGAATCGGAGGGAGGGAAGGGGTGGAGTGGGAGTTCAGAGAGAGGGGAGGTGGGAGGAGGAGGGAAAGGGGAGGTGGAGAGGGAGGAAGGGGTGGCCACACACACCGGGAAGGGGTGGAGTGGAAGTTCGCAGAGACGGGGTGGGCTGCACAGCAGACAGCAGCGCGGAGCCATCGGGTGGGAGAAGCAGCGTATGTTCATGTCAGGTACCTTTTATAGTTTAATAATAAAGAAAGAACAAAAGGTTGTCCAATTCTAAATGACAATCATGCAAAATAAATTCTAAATGCCATTCTGGTAAACGCCCAGCGTAGGTATGCATGTTGATAGATAAAGCGCATATTTGGAGTGTGGTGTGGGAGGGAGTGATGTTAACCCAGCACTCTTCTGCAATCGTGTGACGTTCTCAAAGGATATTTTTTCAAGAGAACGCTTGGCAGTATATCGGCACATAACCTCCTCAATCATTCAGTGAAATGGAGGTTTGTTGAAGTTGATAAAACAAGAAATTGAATATAAATGGAGACAAATTTAACTTGAGGGAAGTCGATTGCGAGCATCGCAAATCATGCTTTCCACTAAAGCAAAGTTGGAAGGGCAACAGTTCCACCAGGATTGACCCAATATCAAAATTTCCGTTAAATTTTTTTTCAGGTTGTTCTCACGGACCTACCCAACTCATGCAACAAGTTTTGTCACAACCGTCCACAAGCTTTTGAAATATCGCGTGCACAAAAAAAAAAAAAAATGTGTAGTTTCGCAAATCCCCCTCTGGGAATGAGGATTCAACTTTAAATTAAAAAAGTTTCTCGGATCCTGATTTGTCTCAATCCATCCATAAATTTGGAGATATTCCTTCTACAAAACAGCCCACAAAACCACACAACGCACACGCAGCGCGCTCACACCACCACACACCACTCTGTCCACCTCACGCGCTGGCTCGACCGCGACCAGCCTCCACTCCGAGAAGTGTTAAATCTCTCACCACCCCTCCCGGCATCCACACTCTCGCTTTTGTTTGACCCCTGTTAATGCCACTCTCGCACACCTGTTGGCAGACACAAGAGCTGAAAACTGTGGTTTCCTACACACCCCCCAACCCGTGTCACACCCTCCTCCTCTAACACACACCACCACACTTCTACCCTCCCTCCTCATCCCACCTCCAAGAAACACCACCCACACAAGGTCATGGGTAAAAATAAATTCTTATTTCTCGCGCAGTTCAGTGGTGACAAGGAACAAAACCTACTACCCACATCTGTAAATAGTTCACACAGCCACTCCGCCGCTGCTCTTCCGGTGAGAGGGGGTTTACAGTCAGAGCTAGAAGATAAAATGGAAAGCCCCCGTTCCATGTTCGCTTCGTACTTGAACTATAGTTGACAACTCAGAGTTGGTGTCAAAGACCAATCCGCCCTGTTGATACATTTATCGTTTAAAAAGACTCGTTAATAATAATATTTTTTTATAAGCATTGCAGTGTCTTGATCCAATAATTTAAAAGCAATAATGTATTTGTATATTGTAATAGTAACAAGAGCAGTGAGATATACCGCCGAACAAGGAGGTATATACAGAATTGTGCTACTAGGTGGAAACAGCATCCTGGTTGCATGGCAACACTTTAGATGACTAACGATGTCCGCGAATACCGTCCACATTGTACCTATGTACAATATGAAACGTGAAAGTTTGAATTAATTGGGGTTGGAGTGCGCCAGGAACGGATGAAAACAGCATCCTGGTGCATGACCATTAGAATGAGCGTATGTCACGACAACATAACCATCTCACAGTCTGTATATGTACAAATATGAAATGTGAAAGTTTAAAACTTTTGGAGTTAGAGTGGCGGAAAGAACGGCACGGACGGATGGACTGACGACACATATACGCCCCCGTATTATATAATATATATATATATTATATATATATAATATATAATATAATATATTGTTACGCTGTGGACATTTGCAATCACCATTCAGGTCCCGTAGGTGAGTATTTTTTAAGTACATGTATAGTTAGCCCACCCCGTGGCTTTAGAGGGAATTAATTGTGATCATTTCGGGCTTGCGACACCTTTGAGGTAGTGGTTTTCTGTTCTTCGTTATTTTTCGAACCAACCAATTTTCCAACCAACCACGCCAACCCTTCAACAAACGCAAGCACGATCACGACAACCACCTCCACACAACGCCGCTTTTCTACAACCACGCCAACCCAGCCTCTTGCGCCCTGCGTTCACCAGGCTCCGTGCGTGAGATCTCGAAGAGCTGGCGGGAGGGGTGCGCAAGGTTCCGCCTGTTTCCTTCGCCATTCTTCCTGGCAAAGGCGCCAGGCCTGATTTTCCTCGCCCCCGCATGCGGCAGGGAGGAGGAACGAGAGGGAACGCCCCATTCGAGTCTTTCAGAAGCGCCTCGAAGGGGTGGAGCCTAAAGGGGGCGGAGAAAACAGGGCGTGGCGCCGGCGTATCAAGAGACAGTGGCCAGGAGGACTCCCTGTTCTTCGTGGACTGGTGGCTTCTTCTCGCCTGTTCTTCTCGTCCTTGGTCTTCCTTGTTTTCGGAGTTGGTCTAGGGTTCTCTATGGTTCTCGCTTGTTTCTTCTTGTCCTGTTCGGGTGCGCTTGGTCCGGTGGATCAGTCGGTGCTCGGTCCGTGGCGCGGGGGACGCAAACCGAGAGGCACGAGGCACGCCGGGGACCTCGCCGACCACTGCTCGAGCACGGAGTCACGGCAAGCGGGACAGTCGCGGACGGTCGCCAAGGACTCGCCACGAGCAGGGAAGTCGCGACTTTCCATTTTCTTTGGGTTTGTGTGCACGTGTTGTGTGCGCCGAGATCGTCAAGTAGAACTATAATGTTTTGCCTGGTGGTTCGCGTTGTTCGGTTTAACTCTTCTTTAATATGTTGCATTCTTGCTATAAATACATGCTTATGTGTGCTTTTCGTGTGTGTGGTGTAAATAAAATGGCTTCTTGTTGAATTGTTCCCGTTTCGCATGCGTCTTCCTTTGTTGGGTCTCCATTTGCTTCACGTAAGGGGTTTGAGTGGGCGGGATACGCCGAATAATTATCTGAACCTCAAGGCGAGATAACACCGCTCGGTTATCTCTGTAGCACGGAAACGGACTGCTTGCGGTTCGTGTCCGGCGTCGGCCTGTGGGAGGTACAAACCCTCGGTAAGGTACCGGTGCGGGATTTAGGTATATCGACTTTCGGCGATTCACCTACCCCCGCAGGGTGGAATGGCGGACTGGGTTGTGGTGAGGTTAAACCCCACCCGTGACTAGCTCCGCGTTAGTCCGAGAGGGTCAGAACTGAATTGTCCGTCCGGTGGGCCGAGCGTCGCATTCGAGTCACGTTGCCGATCGCACGCGGCGGCGCGAATTCGAACTGGTGTTCAAGAGCGGGAAACGCGAACCCTCTGTCTCCAAGATAAATTTCACAGGAATCGGTCCAGGGGTGAGAGGAGCGACCCCGATTCCCCTAATTCATGAGCGATAAATTACCCGTTACGTGAAATAAGATGGCGTCTCAAGGCGAGCGGGCGCCGGGGGTAATTAGGAATGGATGTAGAGTGTTTAGAATCCATGGTCAGGATGAAACCCGAACGAAGGGACATTGGTGTGCAGAAAGTTCCCCCCCCCAAAACGAATCCAGGGCCCGCGAAATGGGTGTGGCGGCGGCAGAGGCCGCGGTGTATGACACTCCGCCCCCCTCTCCACCAAAACCCCCCGTCTGGCCGAATGGCCCAGGCCGAGTGCACCCAGACATGGCCCGGCCTATATCGCCATGCGGAACATGAAAAACGAAATGAAAGGGAAATGAAATCGAATATGCAACAAATGGGAGACATGGATGGAATGAAAAAGAAATAAAAGCGTGAAAGCAGAGGAAAAACACCGAAATGAAGAAAAAATGGATGAAAAGCACTCAGAATGGAAACAAACCAAACGAAATAACGGCAAAATGGTTGGAATGAACGAAAAAAAATGGAATGGAAACGCATCTCAGAATGGGAAACAAACACAGACGAATGAAAACGAATATGGAAACAAATGCGCATGCAAATGCTATGATGAGCACGCTAACTGCCTAATGATTAAGGAATGAAGGAAGAAAGAAAGAAATGCGGGGTGAAACGCAGAAAATCGGCCGAAAAGGCCTGCAGGGGCATGATAGGCAACAACAGGAAGTGCGTAATGGCGACGCCAGTGTGGGAACGAACGAGCTGGAAGGGGGTGCAACGGTTGTCAGGCCCGCGGTGAGGCGGGTGAGGAAAAAATAATTCGGGAGACGTGTTGGGCGAGAAGCGTGGAGGTGAGGAAAAAGTGACGGTACGAGAGGGAAAAATTAAATTGGGGGACGGAGACGTGCACGAAGAAATAAAAATAGTGGAGTGTGAGAAGACTTCAGACATGATGAAGAGAGTTGATAAGCTGGGACGGGAGGTAAAAACGGAGACGAGGAACTGGGAAGACGGATAGACAAACACAAGGGCAGCGGAGAACAGTTGAAAGCCAAAGCAAGGTCGGAGGGTGGCGAGATGAGAAAAGAATTAGAGAAGAAATGAGTGCAGAAAACCAAGCAAAAGAGACGAACTACAAAACGAACTGAAAGTGTTAAAAGAGGAAAAGGAAAAGAAGGAAAATGAAACGTTAGAACCACACTGTACAGATGACGAGCTGGAAGCGAAGGCAGATTAAAGAATGAGATGCAAGAAAGAGTAATGATGGCAGTACGAATGAGAAGAAGAAGGAAAATCGATCAATGGAGGCCAACAGAGATTACATAAAAGGAACAAGAAAGACAGTGGATAGAAAACTGCAAGAGTATGAATTTGAAACTGGAACGACAAAAGGAAAAAAATAGGTTTGGAATACGAGGAGAAGTGAATGGGAAGCAACGAATGAAGCAGGAAGGAGAAATGAGGAGATTGAAGGACACAACGAGATTGGAGAGGGAGAGCGAGATGGAACAATGGATAGAAAACAACAAGAACATGAAGCTGAGGTTGCCAATTGAAAGAAAAGCACGGCTAGAGTGGTGAGGAGATGGGCAAAGGAACAGCGAATGAAAACAAAAGGAAATTAACACATGAAGAAAACCATGAAACTGCAGAGGAAGGGCAGGAGAAGAAACAAGGAAGTATGAGACAGAGCAAATGAAACACAAGAAGGAGATTAACAAATGAGCAAACCATGAAACTGGAGAAGGAAGGACAGGAAGAGGAAACAAGGAAGGAATGAGAGAACGCGAATGAAACACAGGAAGGATGAGCAATTGAAAGAAACGATGAAGCTTGGAAGTGATAAGCAGAGGAAGGGTGGGAGAGAAAAAAAAACATCGAGTTTGAAATTAATGAACTGGAGAAGAGAGTAAAATTGAAAGTCCAGAGAGATGGAAAAACTCCAGAAAGAAACAGAAACTAAATAAATGTATAGAGACGGCGAGAAGAAAAATAGAGGGAGAGACTGCACGATAAGAGGGGTTAAAAGGAACAGAACACACACACACAGAGGTAGTGGAGATAATGGGGGTGAGCTAGGGAGCGTGTGGAGACCGGTGCGAGCAGCGGGATGGCCTCCTCAGGAACGAGGGGGGGAGTATGCCCCTTGAGGCGAATCACGACAGGTGGGTTTCGTCGTGCCAAGACGAGTTTGAAGGGACGAGTGCGTGGATGGTGCACGTGCAGCCTTGGGGGTTAGAGGCCCGCGGAACCTTGTGGGGACACGAATCCCCGTGGTTGTGCAGGGGCGTGTGTTTTTGCGAGGGTGCGGAGAGGCGTGCTTCTGGCTGCATGTGTGAGTGGACCCCTGTACAAGTGAAAGGTTGGGTTGTGAGTGAGAGGGTCGTGTGAGGGAGACCTGTGTGTGTGAGGTCTCTGTTATGTGAGGAGATACGGTCGGCATGCGGGAAGCACCATATCGCGTCTCTGGGGTAAGTGTTTTGAGTGGAGTCTGTAGCGTCGTACAGCAGGTGTGGCGTGGCGTTTCAGTGCGAGACGGGCAGAGGGACAACAGGCCGAATAGCGGCCGTAGCTGTTTTGGGGACCGTGCCGTCACCCAGCGGCGAGCGCGAGGTTGGGCCGTGCAAACGCAGAGGCCGCCACGTGCTCCTTGCGGGAGTGAAGCCCGGTCCGGAACGGCAGGTGGATTTGCCGAATAGCGCGGACGGACAAAGGTGTAGGCGGAGACGAATTTGGACCGGACGGGTTTCCACGCGAGCTGTGTTAAGCCTCCAACGGGCAGAGACAATGTGTGCATGGGGAGCTCGGGAGTGCGAGGTTTTTGCTTTTGGGTGCGAGTGGAGTCATGCTGCACGTAGGGTTGGAATCGGCAGGAGGGGTATTCCTCCGATGGTACGTCCAGAAGGGACGAGTAACACGTGCAGCTGCATGAGTCACGGGGCAGGTGCACAGTGCGCGAGCTGTGAGTTGCCGCGCTGGTGCCTGCGTGTAATTGAAAAAAAAAAAAATAAAAAAGCAAGCTCGCTTTCGGTGAACAGGATTTCCGGGCAAGGGGTGAAGACCCTTGCCCTGGGCACAGGATGACACTAGTTAGGGGGAAGGGTTAGCTTAGCTAGACGACTCATGGGGCAGGGTAAGTCCTATGGAGTCCGTGAATGGATTAGGTTAGAGGGATTCAGTTCAGATTTAGGATGGGAAATGATTTTTAGAGATTTGGGGACAGTGCCGGACTTTGGATGTGTAGTGGGGAACGTAGCTTTAGCTACGTAGTGTTAAAAGGAACGTGCTATAGTGGTAAGGGATGAGTGGAGCACGAGTTAGTTAGGGGATTGTAGTGAGCGGATGGAGATTAGCGATGTGTGGAGAGTTGAAGAGAGAGGAAGAGTACATGATGAGTGAGTGAGGCAGCGGGTCTGTGTGAGTGGGAGCGAATGGGGAATGCATGTGCGATGAGTAATTGGGGGGAGGAGGACTCCCGCCCAAGGGACCCGGGTCAGTGGTAAGAAGTGAGTTAGCTGGTTTAGACAAAATTGAAAAGTGGAGGTCGTTTTGCTGTTGGTGGGAAGTAGGCTCATAACACATTTGGAGGGTGCAGGAGCCCGCTGTGACGGCTGGGAACGTGGCTGCGAACGGTGGAGGTATCGGTGATGGGTAACCCGGCACCAGGGGGGGCTTGTCGGCCGTGGTAGGCCAAGGGCCAATGGGGGCCGGGTTGCGTAGTGCATGGTGCGCCCGCTGGTGCGGGGGCCCGGAGCGCGTTAGCCGCGTGGGGCAATGTTTGGCACGGGTGACCCTCGGAAAGGGGCCCGGGAGGCAGCCTGCCACGTGAGCGTTTTCAGGGAGTCGCCAGGGAGGGTCACTCCCGCGGTGTTTAGTGGAGCTGGTAGTCGGAGCAGTGTAGTGCCCAGGGGGTGCCATTGTAAGGGGATCGATGAGGGTGCGTGCCTGCCAGGGGGAGCCACGCGTCCCAGCCAACGAAACGTGCAAGGCAACGAAGGGTAAAATTTGAGGGTGAGGCCGAATGTGAGGACACAACACAGGCGACGGGATCTGGTTGTTAGAACCAATAGTGTAGCGAGAGCGCTTTTTGAAAGCCGGGGGTAGTTAAAGGTTAAATGGTTAGGGTATGATTAGGAAATGTACGCCTCCGAACATCCATGCACTGCTCTCGTTGTGGGCCGTGACCCACTTGGGTTAGAGATCGCTGAGATCTGGGGAGTGCATCCTGAAGGCTTCATTGGGCTGTGAAATCAGGACGCAGCCTCTATTCCTCCGGGAGGAAAAGTAGGGGTTGGGGGTAGGCAGTGAGAGATAGGTTAGCCGAACAAGGACGATAAAGGGGGTTAAGGGGACGAATTATCAGTGGGGAAGTGGGAAGTAAACATAAAAAGACAAAAAAACAATTAGTTGGGGCTAAATTGGGTTTTCAATAAAGGGAGTGGTATGGAAGTGACAGGCAAAGGGATAGTGGGAGGGAGACAGTAGGTAGGTCGAGCCTGCTTCGAGTGGCCAGCAACACCTGACTCCTCCACCAACCTGAATGCACGGCAAGGGCCGGCCATTCATTCGGCTGGCTGTGTTACTTCGAGGCTGTGCCGGCCAACTTCATAGGCTGGCTGCGTTTGCTGCGGGCCTGTACCGGCCTGGATCGTCAGCAGCTGTGTTTTACTGCAAGGCTGTGCGGTCAGTTCATCTGCCGGCTGTGTTCGCGCTACAGCGGCTTGTTTTGCCATCTTGCCTGCTGCCTTTGCATGCATGCCCACTGCACTCTCAGTTTGCCCCGGTTAATTTTGAATTTGCCCCCCCTTGTTCATTGCCTATGTGCGCCAGGATATCGAGCAACAGTTTGCAAGCTGCAGGAACTGTCTGTTGGAGCTACAACACGGGCCTGCATGCGGCCGTGCGCCGGTTTCCCTGTTGATCCCTCTTTTTTCCTGCAGAGTCCATTGATACTGGGCCATGGAGTGTGTAATATAAGGTTAAGGTGTTAAGTGAATGTATTGTAAATATGAGTGCCCCCCGGCATGTCTGTCTAGCGCGGCAATTTTTATTTAAGGTCGACCGTGTGAGTGGGTTTTTGTTTAGTTAGTTACTCAGGTCCTAGGTTATTTATTTTGGGACACGAATACCGTGAATGTCGCACTCAGGATCGAGGTAAAACGTCAGGGAGAACTACACATGATGGCAACGAGAATTTGACGATCGGAGACGAGTTCTGTATAAAAAGGGAGGGGGTAGTGTTACGGATGTGGAAATTCGCAATCACACCATCAGGTCCGTAGGTGAGATATATTTTTTAGTACATGTATAGTTAGCCCAAACCCGTGGTTTGAGGGAATTAATGTGATATTCGGGCTGCGACACTTCGAGTAAGTCGTTTTTTCCTGTTCTTTCTTTCGAACCAACATAATTTCAACCCCACCACGCACACTTCAACAACGAGCACCGATCACACAACAACCACAACACAACACCGCTTTTCTACAACAACGCCACCCCACATCTTCGCCCCTCGCCGTTCACTCCCGGCTCCGTGCGGTGACGATCTCCGCAGAGCTGGCGGGAGGGTGCGCAAGGTTCCCGCCTGTTTCCTTCCGGCCATCTTCCTGGCAAGGTGCAGGCCTGATTTCCTCGCCCGCATGGGGGCAGGGAGGAGGGAAGAGAGGGAACGCCATTTCGAGTCTTTTCCAGAAGCGCCTCGAGGGGGTGGAGGCAAAGGCGGGGCGGAGAAACATGGGCGTGCGCGGCAGTATAAAGAAGAAGTGGCGCAGGAGGACCCTGTTCTTCGTGACTGTGGTTCTTCTTCGTCCTGCTTCTTTCGCTTGTCTTCTTGTTTTCGGAGTTGGTCTGGGGTCTCTCCTTTGGTTCTCCGGTTGTTCTTCTTGTTCTGTTCGGGGTGCTTGTCGGTGGACTCAGTCGTGCTCGTCGCGTGGCGTCGGGGGGACACCGAGCAGTGCACGAGGACGCCGAGGGACGCTCAGCGACCAGTGCTCGAGGCACGGAGTCACGGCCAAGCGGGACCACGTCGGCGGACGGTGCCAAGGACCGACCTCGACAGGGAAGTCGCGACTTCCATTTTTCTTTTGGTTTTGTGTGCAGTGTGTGTGTGGCGCCGAGTCCCGTCAAGTAGAACTATAAGTGTTGCCGGGTGTTCGCGTTGTTCGGTTTTAACTCTCTTTTATATGTGCATTCTTGCTATAAATAATGCTTTATGTGTGTTTTCGTGTGTTGTGTGTAAATAAATGCTTTCTGTTGAATTTGTTCCCGTTTCGCTGCGTCCTTTTTCCTTTGTTCGGGTCTCATCTTGCTGTCAAGTAAGGGGTTTGAGTGGGCGGGATAACGCGATAATTAATCTGAACCTCAAGGCCGCGATAAACGTCGGGTTATCTCTGTAGCACGGAAGGACTTGCTGCGGTTCGTGTCCGGATCGGCCTGTGGCGAGGTCAACCTCGGTAGGTTACCCGTGCGGGTATTTTAGGTATATAGACTTCGGCGCTTCACGCTACCGCACGGGTGAATGCGGACTGGGTTGTGGTGAGGTAAACCCACCCGTGACTAGCTCCCGGCGTAGTCCGAGAGGGTCACCGATGAATGTCGTTCCGGTGGGCGAGGCGGTCGAGTCGAGTCACGTGGCCGATCGGACGCCAGGGGCGAATTTCGCAACAATTAATATATATCGGGCGTCATAAAAAGTGTGGTAGATAAAAATTTAGAAAGGAAAAAATAACTTGCCAAAAATTTTAAACATTTTCCACGCTAACGCTGACAGCTGACGCTCACGCTCCACGACATGCCGGGGTATCGCTATAGCTCTCCTGTTTTTGAACACGAGCTAAAAACAGACAGTAAAACAAATAAATAAAAATTACCTTTTTACATCACCACTGTTGGTGGGTGGTGGTTATGTTTACCCCGTTTGTGAATTGGCGATTTTTCAAAGATTAGCGAGTATATCGGTTGGTCTCGTCTGGTCTGTCTGGTCTGTTATTCTGCAGTCCGTAATTTAGACGAAGTCAGGTTAAATACAAGTAATCAATAGAGTCCCATGGGTCCAACTCCCGTTCAGACAATCAACATACCCTTTATAGCCATGTCGGCCTTTATAGCCCTAACACTTTTAGACCTCAAGATCTGAACATTCCTTTACACCCTGTTTGGACGCCTTGGAGACTATTTCAACTGATCGACCACTTAGATCCTATAGATGGCAACTTCTGTTGAAACATACCCTTTAGACCTTGTGACTGCATAGAGCTTTTAGCCACTTTACACCCATTGGATTGGAAACTTTGGACCCTTGACCTTTAGCCCCCAAGTCTCAAGACCCTGGCGAACTCGAGACCTGTGTGAAGCCATTATAACCTAGAACCATATGACCCCATTAAACCCTTTATAACCCTAAAACCAATGAACAGACGCTTAGTTAGACCCTTTAAACACAAATAAATTATTATCTTGAAAGTTTTGACTGCACGAATATTGAGGGATTCTGGCAAGTAACATTGAGGTCCCAGCCATAATCAAAAGCCTCCCCCCCCTCCATTGTGACGCCTCAGTACCAAGCTAAGAGGGCGAAAATAAAAATAATCAATTTTCTTCATTTTTCAGTTCTGCGTACGTGGCAAACGGAAACCTATTCACGCTGTTTATATCAAATGGGATTTTTTATTGCAAAGCGAG
>CM068963.1:2144585-2155464 GCA_035128595.1 Eptatretus atami
TGCGTTTTGCTGCGAGGCCTGTACCGGCCGGATCGTCAGCAGCTGTGTTTTACTGCAAGGCCTGTGCCGGTCAGTTCATCTGCCGGCTGTGTTCGCCTACAGCGGCCTTGTTTTGCCAGCCTCCTGCGCCTTCCATGCCATGCCCATCCATATTTCACCACCCCTTCTGTCCAATTTCGGCCCCCTTGTCATCCATTGTCCCAGGATCATCTATCAATCATTGCAGCTGCAGGAACTTCCTATTCAGTACAACGACGGGCTGCAATGAGGCCCTTGCACCGGTTCTTTTGGACTTTGTTGCTCCCTGCAAAGTCCATTTCCTGCAAGAATTTTTAAGGATAATTGATTGTAACCTAAATGAAGTGCCCCCCGGCATGTCGTCATAGCCCTTGGCACCAATTTTAGCTTAACCCCCCTCGAGGTTGACTTGGTGGGTTGGTTTAGTCAGGTACTCACCAGTGGAGGTGTTATATATGGTCAGCGCGAATAACACTGAGTCCACTCAGACAAGGTAAAAAACATACTAGGTGAGAAACTACGTATATCCCAAGCACGAGAATGTTGACAATGAGCCGGAGCTCTAGACAAAAGTGGAAGCGCGGTGCAGTGCTACCCGGAAATTCGCACCGTCATTCAGGCCCGGTAGTGAATTCCTGCACTTATTTACCGATGTATAGGCTTGCCAACCATTGTTCTAGATGATCATTCGGGCTGCGACACTTTGAGGTAGTCGTTTTTCTGTTCTTTCATTATTTTTCGAACCAACCATATTTCAACCCCAACCACGCCACCACTTCAACAACGCCAGCACCGCCATCACACAACAACCACCAACCACAACACCGCTTTTCTACAACCACGCCACCCCACATCTTCGCCCCTCGCCGTTCACCAGGCTCCGTGCGGTGACGATCTCCGCAGAGCTGGCGGGAGGGTGCGGCAAGGTTCCCGCCTGTTTTCCTTCCGCCATTTTCCCTGCAAGGTGCGCAGGCCTGATTTCCTCGCCCCCCGCATGGCGCAGGGAGGAGGGAACGAGAGGGAACGCCCCATTTCGAGTCTTTTCCAGAAGCGCCTCGAAGGGGGTGGAGCCAAAGGCGGGGCGGAGAAACAGGCGTGGCGCCGGCAGTATAAGAGACAGTGGCGCAGGAGGATCCTGTTCTTCGTGACTGGTGGCTTCTTCTCGTCCTGCTTCTTCTCGTCCTTGGTCTTCTTGTTTTCGGAGTTGGTCTGGGTCTCTCTCTTGGTTCTCGCTTGTTCTTCTTGTCCTGTTCGGGGTGCTCTTGGTCCGGTGGACTCAGTCGGTGCTCGGTCCGTGGCGTCGGGGGACCAACACGAGCAGGCACGAGGCACGCCGGAGGGACTCGCCGACCACGCTCGAGCACGGAGTCACGGCCAAGCGGGACCACGTCGGCGACGGTCGCCAAGGACTCGACACGGCAGGGAAGTCGCGACTTCCATTTTCTTTTGGGTTTGTGTGCACGTGTGTGTGTGGCGCCGAGTCCGTCAAGTAAGAACTATAAGTGTGCCGGTGTTCGCGTTGTTCGGTTTTAACTCTTTTCTTTTATTGTGCATTCTTGCTAATAAATACATGCTTTATGTGTGCTTTTCGTGTGTTGTGTGTAAATAAAATGCTTCTTGTTGAATTGTCCTCCCGTTTCGCTGCGTCTTTTCCTTTGTTGGGTCTCCATCTTGCTTCACGTAAAGGGTTTGAGTGGGCGGGATACGCCCGATAATTAATCTGAACCGTCAAGGCCGACGATAACACCGCTCGGTTATCTCTGTAGCACGGAACGGACTGCTTGCGGTTCGTGTCCGGAGTCGGCTGTGGCGAGGTACAACCCCTCGGTAGGTTACCCGTGCGGGTATTTAGGTATATCGACTTTCGGCGATTCACCCTACCCCGCACGGGTGGAATGCGGACTGGGTTGTGGTGAGGTTAAACCCCCACCCGTGACTAGCTCCCGGCGTTAGTCCGAGAGGGTCACGACTGAATTGTCCGTCCGGGTGGGCGAGGCGGTCGCCATTCGAGTCACGTGGCCGATCGCACGCCAGCGGGCGCGAATTCGCAACAATATATATATATCGGGCGTATAAAAAAGTGTGGTAGATAAAAATATTAGAAAGGAAAAAATAACTTGCACCAAAATGTTAACTTTTCAGGCTAACGTGACGCTGCGCTCCGCTCAGCCGGGGGTATCGCTATAGCTCTCTGTTCTTTGAACAGGCGAGCTAAAAACAACAGCTAAAAACAAATAAATAAAAATTACCTTTTTACATCCACCACTGTTGGTGGGTGGTGGTTATGTTTTCACCCCCGTTTGTGAATTGCGATTTCAAAGATTAGCGAGTATATCGGTTGGTCTCGTCTGGTCTCGTCTGGTCTGTTATTCTGCTAGTCCGTAATTAATAGACGAAGTCAAGGTTCAATAACAAGTAATCAATAGATGTCCTCATGGTCCAACTCCCGTTCAGACAATTGCAACATACCTTTTAGCCATGTCGGCCTTTATAGCCCTAACACCTTTTAGACCCTCAAGACTCCTGAACACCTTTACACCCTGTTTGGACCCTTGAGACTATTTCAACCTGATCGACCACTTAGATCCTATAGATGTGCAACTTCTGTTGAAACATACCCTTTAGACCTTGTGACTGCATAGAGCTTTTAGACCACTTACACCCATTGACCTCATGGAACACTTTGACCCCTTGACTCTTTTAGACCCCCAAGTCCCTCTAAGACCCTGCAGACACTCGAGACCCTGTTTGAAGCCATTATAACCCTTAGAACCATATGACCCCATTAAACCCTTTATAACCCTAAAACCCAATAGACAGACCTTGTTAGACCCTTTAAACACAAGTACAATTATTTAATCATTGAAAGTTTTGACTGGCACGAATATCTGAGGGACTTCTGCAGTAACACTTGAGGGTCACCAGCCATAATCAAAAGCCCCCCCCCCCTCCATTGGTGAACCGCCTCAGTACCAAGCTAAGAGGGCGCAAAATAAAAATAATCAATTTTCTCATTTTTTCAGGTTCTGCTCGTCTAACGTGGCAAACGGAAAACTATTTCACGCTGTTATAATCAAATGGGATTTTGTTATTGCCAAACCTCAGGAATTTTTCGATATATCCGACTAAAACTGACACAGCTTACTTGTACGCATATGTAGTACATGTGAATAAAATGTGGTCAAAATTAGTCAAAGGTCAAGGTCAATGCCATCCAAAACATGTAAAACACCTATTAGGCCACAATTTCAAAATGTATCAACCAAATTGTTATGCACAATATTCCATCATGTTCTTCAAAATTACCAAATTGCTATTTCCATGGCAACTATTGTTCATTTGGATTACGCAAGTGTCGTGCTATGCTCGACATCTTTCTTGTCCGTCTGTTCTTCTGTCTGTGAGCAGGATATATCAAAAGTTAAGGACGGATTTGGACAAACCTTGGACAGGTTGGGTGTGTGACAAGGAAGAATTGATTAGGTTTTGGTGAGGATGTGAATCCAGATCTGGATATGAGAATTATTAAATGATCCTTCACCATTAATTGATAGATAGGGCCAAAACCGATATCTCAAAAACGTTGTGGATGAATTCAGATGAAACTTGGTGGATGACTTTGTTAGGTGACAAGAACAAGCTGATTCGATTTTGGTTCAGGTCCGGATGCAGGTCTGGGCCATCATTGGGATACAAAACGTAAACTGTTCAGTCTGGCAGAGGTATGCGCTCTACCAAGTGCTGTTCTAGTCTTTGTGTTATCCAGATTCTCATAATAAAGCTTTGTTCAAAATATGTCAAAAAAGCTCAAACGGTTTAAAAGAACAAAAAAAAGTTGTGCCCGAGCCGAGAGCCGAGACGGACAGACAGAAGCAATTGTAAAATCACGTCTCCAGCTGTGTGGGAACGAGCTAAAAACATCTACCAATTCTGCAGGAATTCAGCCATCCACAAGGATAGGTTCTTCATCATGATAATTAAATACAGGTAAATTAAGAGTAAGATGTGGATGCAACAAAAGAAAATAAACAAAAATGTCTTCTCCTTCAATCTTGTTTTCTGGAATATTATTCTTGGAGTTAAAACTTTAGGCAGAAAGACTCTTGGTAGATACTGACAGCAAAATGGCACATTTTGGACCACTAGGACTCAAAACAGCACAACAGCCGAATAATGAATCGTTAAGTGTATATTAAAAAAAAAATCTACCAGCTCAATTCAAGTCATCTCAAGAACAGTCCTTCAGACAAAAATATTATTTTTAAACTTGTTTCACAAGAATAAAAAGTATTAGCTTCATAAAAACAAGTTACAATAGCTTGCCCAGCTGCTGTCACTCTGGTTACATTGGCACAATGTCCTTTCATGAGCTGAACCTTGTTCAGCGACATGGAGCAAAATAGTCACTGATCATTTTACTTTCCAGTAAAGTTGTACGTACTCTGTTACTATTCCAAAACGAGCGTCAATATTTTGTTCAAAACCATTTGGAAATCTAACCGCACAGGGAGCTTCAATCAAGCACCAGTGATCTCGACTGGCTTCCACACTCACCATACACGACACCAAACCGAGGCCTTTGCGCGTCGAGTTGATGGCGCAAATCCAGTTCTTCATTTCCAATGGGCTATCCGCCTACGTACCGGTGGGATACAAGCCAGGGTTGGAATAGAAAAGCCAAATGTGCAACTTTTATCGTCATTTTTCACATTTAAAGTTTTTTTTTTTTCAATCAGATAATGTGCATTTGTTGTCACCTTAAAGGTTATGTCTGTGATTATGTTGTACATCTAGTTTCAAGTACAGTCCCTACAGTAACGTGAGTTCATCCGAGAAAAACAAACACTTGTGGTTCTCCGTAAATGAATGCATTCAACATATTTACTTCTTACTAGAAAGGTACAACCTTTCAATGAGGGCTCTGCTAACAAATCATCACCACAAGTTTTGCTTCAAAATATACTATATATATGTATATATACACATTTTAACTCCAAGAAGGAGAGCATATGGATTCCCCCCCCCCCCCATTGGTGATAATTCCACAACTTTTGCCATTGTATGCCAGTCCTAGTCACAACTCGACATGCTGCTTGCTGCTTTCTCTCTGACCAATGGTCAAAGACCCTAAATGTCAAATAGGTGAGGACCAACCATCTCCCTGGATGTCATGGTCATTCAACAGTCTGACATCCTGCATTGCCAAGAAAGCTTTGCACCTGTGGCATTCAAGGCCACCTTCATTACTGGCTTTCGCTCCTTGCAGTCAATGTGTTGCTATCAATGGATCTCCCACTCTCCTCTCTATCTCCACTCGAGTGCCTCAAAGTAGTATGCTTGGCCTGGTCTCATTCCTCATCGAAATGGACAACCTCCCCCGATTCTCATCCCGAAAACCCTCTCTTCCTTTTTGCAGATCATTCACATTGTATCGTACAGTACACCATCCACCTGACAGATGGACAACAGCTGTGTCACTGCAGATCTGGAATCAAGTGCATGTTGATCTGAAAACTGAAACGAGTTTCAATCATGGCAAATGTCTCGCACCCTATCACTCCAGAATGATCAAACTAACCCTCCGATCTATTTCCATCATCAGCCACTGGAAGAGGTTCATTCCTTGAATCAGTCAGGTTTCATCCTCCATCATTCCTTGAAAAATCTCCTGGGCTGACCATATAGAAAAGTTGGCGTTCAGTCACAAACTGGGAATCCTCCATCATTCCTTGAAAAATCAGAACAGTAAACGTTTACAAAGGCCTTTGGCCATTGCTCATTGGATTACAGCTCTCCACTTTGGGCTGGCACCCTCTTATCACATCTCTCTCTCTCCTGCACTCTGTGGAATTCAAAGCTGCCAACAGTAGCAGAATCTACTGCCACAAGGCCTGTTGCTCTCACATCAGAGACAGGTCTGTGGCCTCTTTTTTTAACCACTCGTCCTCCAGTCGAGATCACCCTGTTCTCCCAGTCATTCATCCACCCCAACAACTACAGGATACAGTCTTCATACAGTCATCCCATCCTGATTAAACTCTGGAAAAAAAAAATCTAAGCTTTTTACTGAGCTCCACCTTTGTTCCTCTTCTCTCCTTTGTGGAACTGCCTCTGAATTGCACCCTTCCCTCCAGGGCTGCAATCAGGTGGTATAACCACCATCTTATGTCATCTCCTTCCCCTACCTGCAATCTTTTATACCACCATTAAGCCTACATAAACCAACACTCTCACTTTCAGTTTAGCATTTCCTCCTCTTATTTTTTTTTTCTTGCTTCTTCTTTCCTTTGCACCCAATTGTGGCCCCACTGTTAAGTTTGTTACCTTTTTACTGTCACCTCACTCTTCCATGAGCCTCTACCTTGTGTGCATATATTATACATACATACCTATATAAAACAGTGTGTACTATATTTAGCTGTCCCCCTTCATAAAGACAATTTGAGTAGGGTTTTCAAGGCCAATCATTTAACACGGCCGTGTATTCACTGTGGTCTATTTTTCATGTTTAAAAAAATAATAATAATAAATTGAAAAACAAAAACATTTTTCATAAAATAGAAATTACATCTCTTCAATGAGAATTGTAAATGGTGACTTGCAAACCAAGCCTCAAGGGTGGTGCACAGAAACATTTTTCAAAAACATAACAAATACAAGTCGTAGGGAGGTGAAATTCGACTGGCAGGGTCTCCAAGCAGCCACCAAACTTCTAGACTGGTCTCCTATCGCAACTTTCTCCAACATCAACTCATCCTGGGAATTCTTTCAAAGAAACTAGCTCTCCCTCATGCACAGATTTATCCCCTCTAGTCTTCAGTTGTCCTACCCTTCCTCCCGCCCTTGGTTCACTGAAGCTTGTGGTGAGGCAGTTGTCCTGAAACAACTTGCCTTTACCTCATGGAAAGCAAACCCAACTGAGGGTAATCTCAGTTCCTTCCATAAAGCTCGGAACAAGTGTGTGTCTACCCTCAGGAGAGCCAGAAAACAACATCTTTCGAAGCTCAAGTCTGAACTTTCGAACCTCTCTCCCTCCTCAAAATCCTGTTGGCGTCTAATCAAATCTATTTCTGGTGTATGTTCCCCCCTCCATCCACTCCCTTGCCTTAAATAGCCGCAATGCTGAAACCGCACATGAAAAGGCTGAATGCCTAAACTCGGTGTTTGCATCGAAATCTTGCGGGCAAAACCCATCGCTTTCTCTACCCACCTTACCCCGTCGCACCCAACTGTCCCTGGACTCTGTGTCCTTTTCTCCTGACAAGGCAAGGTGGATAGCTTGCTGTCAAACCTCGACTCAGATTCTGCAACCGGTCCAGACGGCATCAGCCACAGTGTCAAAAAACCTGATCCTTGCTCTTGCTCACCCTCTCTCGGTTCTAATCACCCTCTCATTTGCTCAAGGTCATCTGCCATCTGCTTGGAAATCAGCAAACATTACTGCCCTGCATAAAAAAGGTGCAAAAACAGATCTCTGCAACAACAGACCAATCAGCCTTCTGCCAATCATCAGCAAGGTGATGGAATCCATCATCGCTTCAGACATTAAATCCTTCCTCTTCTCCAATGGCTTCATTTCCGATTACCAATTTGGTTTCAGACCAGGTCACTCTACAATGGATATGCTGCTTCTGCTCTCCAACAATGGATGGAGGTACTCGATGCTGGACATGAAATCAGAGCCATATCACGTGCTTTTGACACGGTCTGGCACCCTGCCCTGCTCACCAAACTCTCTTCCGATGGTATCCAAGGCTATCTCCACTCATGACTCGCAGACTTCCTCTCCTGTCACAGTCAACGTGTGGCCCTAAATGGAGTTCTTTCTCCCCTCTTCCTATCCTGGCTAGAGTTCCTCAAGGTAGCATTCTGGGTCCTGTTCTTTTTCTGGTTTTCATCAATGATCTCTCCAACTCTGGAAAATCCTCTTTATCTGTTTGCTGATGACTCCACCCTCTGCCGTACCATCTGTCATCCCTCAGACCGGCATGCAGCAGCTTCTTCGCTCACTGCAGATCTGGATAAAATCACAACCGGTCCAACACGTGGAACATGTCTTTCAATCCGGACAAATCTCACACTCTCACTATGTCTCTCCGAAAGGTCCGTTTAGAACCCCCCCCCCCCACATACACTTACTCAACAATCCTCTGGAAGAAGTCCTTTCTTTAAAGCTTCTGGGTCTCACTATCTGCCATGACCTTTCCTATCTGGGAAAGCACATTTCAAACCTGGCCTCCAAGCCAGTCGCGCGACTGGGAATCCTCCGTCGTGCAAAGTCCTTCCTTGGCCCACCTGAGCTCCTGACACTTCAAAGCTTTCGTCCTGCAGCCTGATGGAGTACTGCTCTCCACTCTGGGCTGGTGCTCCTGCCTCCCACCTTTCTCGCTTCACGCTGTGGAAACCAAGGCATTTCAGATCATTGGCATCTCCCACGATGAGGCTGAGTCTTTGGGCCTCTCACTCTCTCACCGCAGGCAGGTCAGTGGTCTTTCTGTCTTCTACAGTCTCCTCTCCAGCCTCACCCCCCCTGCTCTCTCTGCGATTTGTCCCCACCACAATTCCGCAGGGCGCTCAAGGTCCGCCAACAACCCCCTTCTGGTAAAACTACCAAAATCACGAATCACGGCTCACCTTCACTCTTTCATTCCTCTTTTTCCCCGCCTTTGGAATAAACTCCCTCACTCTATTCAATCCATTCTTCCTCCAGGCTTTCAAAACAGCTGTTCACCACCACCTCTGACCATCCCCATCCAAATCCTCGATCTTTTCTTCCCTGATAATCCAACCAAACCCACCTCTTCCCTTCTGAAAGTCCCTGTAATGTCCATCTTGTATTCCCATGTTCCCTGCCCCATCCTCTCTCCTTCCGCAGATCTCCTCATGTCTCTGTTCCCCACTTTTTTGTCGTTCCACCCCCACCCCTCTTGTCTCATGCCCCCTTGTTGTGTGTGTGTGTTAGCTCTCATATGAGCCTCGACAAGGTATACAAAAAAAAAATTGAAAAAAAATTCACTACACATGATGTCAAACATGCGCAGAGTAAAACGAGTGCTCATTTACATCCATAGGATGTCGAAAATAAACAAGATAGAGGGTGTTACAAAAAGATCCGGACAACTTTGGTTAATATGTTCGAACCACAAATTACACCAGAGTTGGTGTCAAAGCACCAATGCTCGCTGTTTATACATTTATCGTTTTTAAAAGACTAGTCTAATAATTAATATTTTTTTTATAAAGCATTGCAAGTGAAGTCTGATCCAATATTTTAAAGCAATACTGTATATGTATTTGTATATTGTAAATCAGTAACAAGAGCCACAGTGAGCACAATATACGCCCGAACAAGAAGGTATATAACAGAATTGTGCTACTACATGGAAACAGCATCCTGGTTGCCATGGCAACCACTTTAGATGACGAACGTATGTCGCCACACACGTCTCCACAGTCTGTACCTATGTAACAATATGAAACGTGAAAGTTGAAAACTTTGGGAGTTCGAGTGCGAGAGGAACGGATGGAAAACAGCATCCTGGTTGCCATGGCAACCACTTTAGATGACGAACGTATGTCGCAACACACTGTCTCTACAGTCTGTACCTATGTATCAAATATGGACCGTGAAAGTTGAAAACTTTTGGGAGTTCGAGTGCGGAGAGGAACGGATGGAAAACAGCATCCTGGTTGCCATGGCAACCACTTTAGATGACGAACGTATGTCGCGACACACGTCTCCACAGTCTGTACCTATGTACCAAATATGAAACGTGAAAGTTGAAAATTTTGGGAGTTAGAGTGCGGACAGGAACAGATGGAAAACAACATCCTGGTTGCCATGGCAACCACTTTAGATGACGAACGTATGTCAGGACACACTGTCTCCAAAGTCTGTACCGTGTACCAAATATGAAACCGTGAAAGTTGAAAACTTTGGGAGTTAGAGTGGCGGACAGGAACGGATGGAAAACAGCATCCTGGTTGCCATGGCAACCACTTTAGATGACGAACGTATGTCAGGACACACTGTCTCCAAAGTCTGTACCTGTGTACCAAATATGAAACGTGAAAGTTGAAAACTTTGGGAGTTAGAGTGCGGACAGGAACGGATGGAAAACAGCATCCTGGTTGCCATGGCAACCACTTTAGATGACGAACGTATGTCGCAACACACTGTCTCCACAGTCTGTACCTATGTACCAAATATGAACGTGAAAGTTGAAAACTTTGGAGTTCGAGTGCGGAGAGAAACGGATGGAAAACAACATCCTGGTTGCCATGGCAACCACTTTAGATGACCAACGTAGTCGCGACACACACGTCTCCACAGTCTGTACAACAAATATGAAACGTGAAAGTTGAAAATTTGGGAGTTAGAGTGCGGACAGGAATGGATGGAAAACAGCATCCTGGTTGCCATGGCAACTACTTTAGATGACGAACGTATGTCACGACACACCGTCTCCACAGTCTGTACCTATGTAACAATATGAAATGTGAAAGTTGAAAATTTTGGGAGTTAGAGTGCGGACGGAACGGATGGAAAACAGCATCCTGGTTGCCATGGCAACTACTTTAGATGACGAACGTATGTCACGAAACACCGTCTCCACAGTCTGTACCTATGTACCAAATATGAAACGTGAAAGTTGAAACTTAGGGAGTTAGAGTGCGGACAGGAACGGATGGAAAACAGCATCCTGGTTGCCATGGCAACCATCTTTAGATGACGAACATATGTCACGACACACCGTCTCCACATTCTGTACCTATGTACCGAATATGAAACGTGAAAGTTGAAAACTTTGGGAGTTAGAGTGGCGGAGAGGAACGGATGGAAAACAGCATCCTGGTTGCC
>CM068963.1:2157900-2174236 GCA_035128595.1 Eptatretus atami
AACCACTTTAGATGACGAACGTATGTCGCAACACACTGTCTCCACAGTCTGTACCTATGTACCAAATATGGAACGTGAAAGTTGAAAACTTTGGGAGTTCGAGTGCGGAGAGAAACGGATGGAAAACAACATCCTGGTTGCCATGGCAACCACTTTAGATGACCAACGTATGTCGCGACACACCGTCTCCACAGTCTGTCACCCACAAGAGAGAGATGTGCGGCGGCAGAGCCGCGGTGTATGACACCTCCATCCCCTCTCCACCAAACCCCCGATCTGGCCGAATCGGGCCCAGCCGAGTGCAACACCGACATGGCCTCGGCTATTCGCCATGCTGGAACAAATAAAAACGAAATGAAAACGGATGAAATCGAATATGCAACACAATGGGGAAGCATAAATGGCTGAATGAAAACGAAATAAAAGGAGTGAACAAGCTAATGGAAACCAACACAAACGAAATGAACCGAAAAAATGGAATGGAAACGCACTAAGAAATGGAAAACAAACAAACGAAATGAAGGCAAAAATGCGATGGAATGAACGAAAATGGATGGAAACGCACTCAGAATGGAAACAAACACGCGAATATGAAAACGAATATGGAAACATGCGCAAGGAATGAAGGAAGAAGAAAAGAAATGCGGGGTGAAACGCAGAAATCGGCCGAATTCCTGCAGGCGGCATGAAGGCAACAACGCGAAGTGCTATGGCGAACGCCACGTGGTGGGACAGAACGAGCTGGGAGGGGGTGCAACGGTTGTCAGGGCCGCGGTGAAGGTTGGGTGAGGAACAAATAATTCGGGAGACGTGTTGGGCGAGAAGCGTGGAGTGGGGGGCCGGAAAAAGTGACGGTGACGAGAGGGAAAATTAATTGGGGTGACGGAGACGTGCACGAAGGAAATAAAAATAGTGGAGTGTGAGGAAAGACTTCAAGACATGATGAAGAGAGTTGATAAGCTGGGATCGGGAGGTAAAAACGGAGACAGAAGGAACTGGAAGAAGGATAGACAACACAAGGGAAGCCGCAGAACAGTTAGAAGCCAAGCAAGGTCGGAGGGTGGCGGAGATGAGAAAAGAATTAAGAGAAGAAAACTGAGTTCAGAAACACAAAGCCAAAGAGACGGAACTACAAAACGACTGAGAGTGCTTTAATAAGAGAAAGGAAGAGAACGGAAAATGAACGTTAAGAACCACACTGTACAGATCGACAGCTGGAAGCGAGGCCAGATTAAAGAATGCAGATGCAAGAAAGAGTAATGATGGAGAACGAATGAGACAGAAGAAGGAAATCGATCAATGAAGACCAGAGATTACATAACGAGGAACAAGAAAGACAGTGGAATAGAAAACTGGAGAGTATGATTTGAAACTGAACGACCAAAGGAAAAAATAGGTGGAATACGAGGAGAAGTTGAAGGGCAACGAATGAAGCAGGAAGGAGAATGAGGAGATTGAAGGACACAACGAGATTGGAGAGGGAAGAGCGAGAGGAACAATGGGAATAGAAAACATAAAGAACATGACCTGAGGTTGACCAATTGAAAGAAAAGGCAAGGCCTAGAGTGCTGAGGAGAATGGCAAAGACAGCGAATGAAACACAAAAGGGAAATTAACCACATGAAGAAAACCATGAAACTGCAGAAGGAAGGGCAGGAAGAAGAAACAAGGAAGAGTAATGAGACAGCAGGAAATCGAAACAAGAGGAGATTAACCAATGAACAAACCGCATGAAAACTGAAAGGAAGGGACAGGATGAGAAACAAGGAAGGTAATGAGAGAACCGCGATGAAACACAGAAGGAATGATCCAATTGAAGAAACGATGAGATTGGAAGTGATTAGCAGGAGAAGAGGGGAGAGAACAAAAACTAATACGAGTTTTGAAATTAATGAACTGGAGGAGAGAGTAAAATTGAAGTCCAGAGAGATGGAAAAACTCCAGAAAGAAACAGAACTAATAAATTGTAATAGAGACGCGAGACAGAAAAAATAGAGGAAGAGACTGCACGATAAAGACGGGGTTAAAGCGAACAGAACACACACACACAGAGGTAGTGGAGGATAATGGGGGTGAGCTCGCGGAGCGTGTGGAGACCCGGTGGCGAGCAGCGGGATGGGCCTCCTCAGGACCGAGGGAAGGGAGTATGCCCCCTTGAGGGCGAATCACGACAGGGGGTTGGTCGTGCCAAGCGAGTTGAATGGGACGAGTGCTGTGGATAGGTGCATGCAGCTGGGGAGTATAGAGGCCCGGGAACGCCTTGTGGGGAACGAATCGCCAGTGTGGTTGTGCAGGGGCGTGTGTTTGCGAGGGTGCGGAGATGCGTGCTTTCTGGCATGGCATGGTGTGAGTGGACCCCCTGTACAAGTGAAAGGTTGGGTGTGAGTGAGAGGGTCCGTGTGGGGAGACGTGTGTGTGAGGTCTCTGTATGTAAGGAGATGACGGTCGGCAATGCGAGAGCAGCACCCGCGTCTCTGGGTAAGTGTTTTGGAGTGGAGTCTTGCGTCGTAAAACGCAGGTGGTGCGTGGGTTCAGGTGGCGAGAGGCGACAGACGGGACAAAGGCCGAATTAGCGGCCGTAGCTGTTTTGGCGACCGTGCCGGGGTTCACGCCAGCGGCGAGCGCGAGTTTCGGCGCCGTGCACGCACCGAGGCCGCCACGTGCTCGCTTTGCGGAGTGAAGCCCGGTCCGGAAACGCCAGCGGTGGTTTGCCGATGCCGCGGACGGACAAAGTGTAGGCAGGGACGAATTTGAGACCGGCGGGTTCTCACACGCGAGCTTTGTGTTAGCTCCAACGGGCAGAGCACATGTGTTCGCTGGGGAGCCCCTCGGAGTGCGAGGTTTGCTTTTGGGGTGCCGCGGGTGACGTCATGGTGCACGTAGGGTTGGAATCCGGCAGGAGGGGTATCCTGCCGGATGGTACCTGTCCAAGAGGGACGACGTACACGTGCCGCTGCTGAGTCACCGGGCAGTGCCAGGTGCGGCGAGCTGTGAGTTGCCGGCGCTGGTGCTTGCGTGTAATTTGAAAAAAAAATTAAAAAAAGCAAGCCTCGCTTCTCCGGGCTCGACAGGACCTTCCCGGGCAAAAGGGGTGGAAAGACCCTTGCTGGGGCACAGGATGAGCACTAGTTAGGGGGAAGGGTTAGCTTAGCTAGACCGACTCATGGGGGCAGGGTAGTCTCATGGAGTCGTGGAATGGATTAGGTAGAGGGATCAGTTCCAGATTAGGATGGCAAATGATTTTTAGAGATTTTGGGGACGTGACGGACTTTGGTGTGTAGTGGGGACGTAGCTTACGCTACGTAGTGTTAAAGGAACGTGCTATAGTGTAAGGGAGACGTGGGAGCACTGAGTTAGTTAGGGGATCGTAGTGAGCAGGATGGCAGGATTCAGCGATGTGGTGAGAGTTGAAGAGAGAGGAGAGTACATGCATGAGTGAGTGAGGCCAGCGGGTCTGGTGTGAGTGGAGCGAAATGGGGAATGCATGGTGCGATGAGTGATTGGGGGGAGGAGTGACCCCGCCCAGGGACCCGGGGTCCAGTGTAAGTGAGTTAGCTTGGTTAGAAAATGAAAAGTGGAGGTCGTTTTGCTGTTGTGGGAAAGTAGGCTCGATCACCATTTGGAGGGGTGCAGAGCCCTGTTGACCGGGCTGGGAGCGTGCTGGCGAACCGGTGAGTATGCTGAGTGGGTCCCGGGCACGGGCCTTGTTCGGCCGTGGTAGGCCAAGGCCATGGGGGGCGGGTTACGCGTAGTGGGCATGTGCGCGCCGTTGGTGGGGGGCCCGGCAGCGCCGTTAGCCGGTGGGCATGTTGTCGGGCACGGGTGACGCCTCGAATAGGGGCCGGGAGCGCCAGCCTCCACGTGATGCGTTTCAGGGGAGTCGCCATTGGCGGGCACTCCCCGGGTGTTTAGGAGCTGGTAGGCTCGGAGGCAGTGTAGTGCCCGGGGGTGCCATTGTAGGGGATTCGGCAGAGGGTCGTGCTGCCAGGGGGAGCACGCGTCCGCGCACGAAACCGTGCAGGGCACGAGGGAAAATTTGAGGGTGAGGCCCGAAATTGTGAGGAACACCAACCAGGCGACGGGAATCTGGGTTGTTTAGAACCAATAGTGTAAGCGAGAGGCGCTTTTTGAAGCCCGGGGTAGTTTAAAGGTTAAATGGTTAGGGTAGATTAGGAAATGTAACGCCCTCCGCACATCCATGCCCTTCGCTCTCCGTTGTGGGCCGCTGGACCCTTTGGTTAGAGATCGCGTGAGATCTGGGGAGGCCATCTGAGGCTTTCATTTGGGCCTCGACACAGGACGCTAAGCCTCCTTATTCCCTCCGGGAAGGGAACGTAGGGGTTGGGGTGGCTAAGGTGAGAAGATAGGTTAGCGAACAAGGACGTAACAGGGGGTTAGGGGACGAATTATAGTGGGGAAGTAGGGAAAGTAAACATAAAAACGACAAAAAAATTAGTTGGGCTTAAATTGGGTTTTACAAATTAAGGGAGTGGTTAATGGAACCGTGACAGGCAAAGGCGATAGGTGGGAGGGCAACAGGTAGGTAGGTCGAGCCGCCTTTCCGAGTGGCCAGCACCACCGACTCCCTCCACCAACCTTGCACTGCACTGTTGGCAGGAGAGGCGGCCAACTTTCATCGGCTGGCTGTGTTTACTTCGAGCGCCTGTGCCGGCCCAACTTCATCGGCTGGCTGCGTTTTGCTGCGGAGCCTGTACCGCGGATCGTCAGCAGCTGTTTTTACTGCAGGCTGTGCCGGTCAGTTCATCTGCCGCTTGTGTCGCCTACAGCGGCATTGTTTTTGGCCATAGCCTTGCCTGCCTGCCTTTTTTGCCTGCCATGCCCACTGCCCTCATCAGTTTGCCCCCGGTTCAATTTTGATTTTGCCCCCCCCTTGTTCATTGCCATGTGCGCCAGGATTTCGAGCAACAGTTTGCAAGCTGCAGGAAACTGTCTGTTTGGCAGCTACAACACGGGCCTTGCAGTGGGCGGCCGTGCGCCGGTTCCCTGTTGACTCTCCTTCTTTTTCCTGCAGAAGTCCATTGATCCTGGGCATGAGTAAGTGTAAATTATAGGGTTAAGGTGTTAAAGTGATGGTATTGTAAATATGAGTCGCGCCCCCGCATGTCTGTCTAGCGCCGGCATTTTATCTAAGCTCGACCGTGTGAGTGGGCTTGTTTAGTTAGTTACTCAGCCCTCAGTTATTTATTTTTTGGGGACACGACATACCCGTGAATGTCGCACTCAGGGATCCGTAGGTAAAACGTACTAGGGAGCAACTACCATGATGGCACACGAGAATTTATCGACCGGGACGAGTCTGTAAAAGGGAGGGGTAGTGTTTACGGCTGTGGAAATTCGCAATCACCATTCAGGTCCGTAGGTGAGATCTTTTAAGTAATGTTTAGTTAGCCCAACCCGTGGTTTTGAGGGAATTAATTGTGATATTCGGGCTGCGACACTTTGAGGTAGTCGTTTTTTTCTGTTCTTTCTTATTTTCGAACGCAACCATATTTCACCCAACCACGCCACCGACTTCACAACGCCAGCACGCCATCTACACAACAACCACCAACCACAACACCGCTTTCTACAACACGCAACCCCACATCTTCGCCCTCGCCGTTCACGCGGCTCCGTGCGGTGACGATCTCCGCAGAGCTGGCGGGAGGTGCGCAAGGTTCCAACGCCTGTTTTCCTTCCCTACATTCTTTCCCTGGCAAGGTGCCAGGCCTGATTTTCCTCGCCCCGCAATGGCGCAGGGAGGAGGGACGAGAGGGCACGCCCGCATTTCGAGTCTTTTCCAGAAGCGCCTCGAAGGGGGTGGAGCCAAAGGGGCGGAGAAGACAGGGCGTGGCGCCGGCAGTATAAGAGACAGTGGGCGCAAGGAGGATCCTGTTCTTTCTGACTGGTTGGCTTCTTCTCGTCCTGCTTCTTCTTGCGTCTTGTCTTCTTGTTTCGGAGTTGGTCTGGGGTCTCTCTCTTGTTTCGGCTTTTTTCTTGTCCTGTTTCGGCGGTGCTTGGTCCGGTGGACTGCAGTCGGTGCTGCGTCCGTGGCGTCGGCGGGACCAACACGAGCAGGCACGAGCACGCCGGAGGAACCTCGCCGACCAGCTCGAAGCACGGAGTTCACGGCCTAAGCGGGACCACGTCGGCGGACGGTCGCAGGACTCGACACGGAGCAGGGAATCGCGACTTCATTTTCTTTTTGGGTTTTGTGTGCACGTGCTGGTGTGTGGCGCCGAGTCCGCGTCAAGCTAGAACTATAAGTGTTTGCCGGGGGTTCGCGTTGGTTCGGGTTTTAACATCTTTTCTTTTATATGTGCATTCTTTGCTATACAATACATTGCTTTTGTGTGTTTTTCGTGTGTTGTGTGGTAAATAAAATCTTTCTTGTTGAATTGTTTCCCCCGTTTCCGCTGCGTCTTTTCTTGTTGGGTCTCCATCTTGCTTCACGGTAAGGGGTTTGAGTGGGGGGATACGCCCGATAATTAATCTGACCGTCAGGCCGACGATCAACCGGCTCGGTTATCTCTGTAGCAACGGAACGGACTGCTTGCGGTTTCGTGTCCGAGTCGGCTGTGGCGAGGTACACGCCCTCGGTAGGTACCCGGTCGGTATTTAGGTATATCGACTTTCGGCGATATCACCTAACCCCGCACGGGTGGAATGCGGACTGGGTTGTGGTGAGGTTAAACCCCGCACCGTGACTAGCTCCCGGCGTTTAGTCCGAGAGGGTCACGACTGAATTGTCCGTCCGGTGCGGCGAGGCGGTCGCCATTCGGAAGTCACGTGGCCGATCGCCGCCAGCGGGCGCGAATTCGCAACAATATATATATATCGGCGTATAAAAAGTGTGGTAGATAAAAATTAGAAAGAAAAATAACTTGCAGCCAAAATTTTAACATTTTCCACGCTCACGCTGACGCTGATGCTCACGGCCACTGCGGGGGTATGCTAATAGTCTCTGTTCTTTGAACGGCCGGCTAACAAGCTAAAAACAAATAAATAAAATTACCGTTTTACATCCACCACTGTTGGGTGGGTGGTGGTTATGTTTCACGCCCCGTTTGTGAATTGCGATTTCAAGATTAGCGAGTATAATCGGCTTGGTTCTCGTCTGGTCCTCGTCTGGTCTGGTTATTCTGCTAGTCCGTAATTAATAGACGAAGTCAAGGTTCACTAACAGTAATCAATAGATGTCCTCATGGTCCCACTCCGTTACAGACAATTGCAACATACCTTTTTAGCCATGTGGCTTTATAGCCCTACACCTTTTAGACCCCTCATGACTCCTGAACACTTTTACACTGTTTTGGACCCTTGAGACTCTTTCAACCTGATCGACTCACGTTAGATCCTATAGATGTGCAACTTCTGTTGAAAACATCACCTTTAGACCTTGTGACTGCATAGAGCTTTTAACCACTTAACCCATTACCTCATGGAACACTTTGACCCCTTGACTTTTTAGAACCCCAAGTCCTCTAAGACCCTGCAGACACTCGAGACCCTGTTTGAAAGCCATTATACCCTTAGAACATATGACCCCAATTAAACCTTTATAACCCTAAAACCCATAGACGACCTTGTTAGACCTTTTAAACACAAGTACAATTATTTTAATCATTGAAGTTTTGTACTGCCCGAATATCTGAGGGACTTTCTGCAGTAACAACTTGAGGGTCACGCAGCCATAATCAAAAAGCCCCCCTCCATTGGTGAACGCTCAGTACCAAAGCTACAGAGGCGCAAAATAAAAATAATCATTTTCCTCATTTTTTTCAGGTTTCTGCTCGTCTAACGTGCACACGGAAACTATTTCACGCTGTTATAATCAAATGGGATTTCTGTTATTGCCAAACCTCAGGAATTTTTCGATATATCCACTAAAACTGACACAGCTTACTGTACGCTATTAGTACATGTGAATAAAATGGTGGTCAAAATTAGTCAAAGGTCAGCGTCAATGCATGCCAAAACATGTAAAACCCTATTAGGGCCACCAATTTCAAAATGTATCACACCAAATTGTATATGCACATATTCATCATGTTTCTTCAAATACCAAATTGGCTATTTCCAATGGCACTATTGTTCATATTGGATTACGCAAGTGTCGTGCTATTGCTGACATCTTCTTGTCCGTCTGTTATTCTGTCTGTGAGCAGGATATATGAACAAAGTTAAGGGACGGATTTGGTACAAACTTGGACAGGTTGGGTGTGTGACAAGAAGAATTGAATTAGGTTTGGTGAGGATGGTGAATCCAGATCTGGATATGAGAATTATTAAATGATCTCACCATTAATTGATAGATAGGGCCAAACGATATCTCAAAACGTGTGGATGAATTCAGATGAAACTTTGGTGGTGATTTGTTAGGTGACAAGAACAAGCTGATTAAGATTTTGTTCAGGTCGGATGCAGGTTGGGCCATCATTGGGATAAAAAGTAACTGTTCAGCTCTGGAGAGGTATTGCGCTCTAACCAAGTGCTGTTCTAGTTTTTGTGTTATCCAGATTCCTCATAATAAAGCTTTGTTCAAATATGTCAAAAAAGCTCAAACGGTTTTAAAAGAAATAAAAAAAGTTGTGCCCTGAGCCGAGAGGCCGAGCACGGACAGACAGAAGCAATTGTAAAATCACGTCTCCAGCTGTGTGGGAAGCGAGCTAAAACCAATCTACAATCTGCAGAATTCAGCCATCCCACAAGGATAGGTTTCTTCATCATGATAATTAAATACAGGTAAATTAAGAGTAAGATTGTGGATGCAACAAAAGAAAATAAACAAAAAAATGTCTCTCTTCAATCTTGTTTTTCTGGAATCATTATTCTTGGAGTTAAAACTTTAGGCAGAAAGACTCTTGTAGATACTGACAGCAAAAGTGGTGTGGCAATTTGGACGCATAGGACTCAAACCAAAGCAAAAACAAAAAAACAAAAGCCCGAAAAATAAGGATCGTTTAATGTAATGAAAAAAAAATCTACCAGTCAATTCAAGTATCTCAAGAACAGTCCTTCGAAAAATATTATTTTTAAAACTTGTTTCAAACAGATAAAAAGTATTAGCTTCATAAAACAGTTACAATAGCTTGCCCAGCTGCTGTCACTCTGGTTACATTGGCACATGTCCTTGCATGAGCTGAACCTTGTCACGACATGGAGCAAAATAGTCACTGATCATTTACTTTCCAGTAAATTGTAACGTACTCTGTTAACTATTCCAAAACGAGCGTCAATATTTTGTTCCAAACCATTTTTGGAAATCTAACCGCACAGGCAAGCTTCTCAAGCACCAGTGATCTCGACTGGCTTCCACACTACCATCAACACGACACCAAACGAGCCTTTGCGCGTCGAGTTGATGGGCCAAATCCAGTTCTCTTCATTTCCAATGGCTATTCCGCACGTACCGGTGGGATACAAGCCAGGGTTGAATAAGAAAAAGCCAATGTGCAACTTTTATCGTCATTTTTTTCACATTTAAAAGTTTTTTTTTTTTCATCAGATAATGTGCATTTGTTGTCACCTTAAGGTTATGTCTGTGGATTATTTTGTACATCTAGTTCAAGTACAGTCTACAAGTAACGTGAGTTCATCGAGCAAAAACACTTGTGGTTCTCGTAAATGAACTGCTATTAAACATATTTAACTTCTTACTAGAAAGGTACAACCTTTCATGAGGGCTCTGCTAACAAATCATCACCAAAGTTTGCTTCAAAATATAACTATATAATATGTATATATACACATTTTAACTCCAAGAAGCGAGAAGCATATGGATTCCCCTCCCCCATTGGTGATCAATTCCAAACTTTTGGCCATTGTATGCAGTCTAGTCAAACTCGCACATGCTGCTGCATGCCTCTTCTCTCTGACCACTGGTCAAAGACCTAAATGTAAATAGTATCGACAACATCTCCCTGATGTCATGGTATCACGTCTGACATCGCTTGCCAGAAGCTTTGGCACCTGTGGCATTCAGCCACTTCATTACTGCTTTCGTCCTTGCAGTCAATGTGTTTGGCTATCATGGAATCTCCACTCTCCTCTCTATCTCTCACTCGAGTGCTCAAAGTAGTATGCTGGCCTGGTCTCATCTCTCATGAAATGGACAACTCCCGTTCTCATCCCGAAAACCTCTCTTTTTTTGCAGATATTCACATTGTATCGTACATACACAATCATCACTGAACAGATGGACACAGCTGTGTCACTTGCAGATCTGGAATCAAGTGGAGTTGATCTGAAAATGAAGAACGAGTTTCAATCATGGCAATGTCTCGCACCCTATACTCAGAATGAATCAACTACCCTCCGATCGTATTTCATCATTCAGCCTGAAGATGGTTCATTCCTTGAGATTCAGTCAGGTTTCATGCCTCATCATTCTTTGAAAAAATCTCCTGGGCTGAATATAGAAGTTGGCGTCAGTCCAAACTGGGAATCCCCTCATTCTTGAAATTCAAACAGTAAACGTTCTAAAGGCTTATGGCATTGCTCATTGGATTTACAGCTCTCCACTTTGGGCTGGCACCTCTTATCACATCTCTCTCTCCTGCACTCTGTGGAATTTCAAAGCTGCCAAAGCTAAGCAGAATCTATCTGCCAAGGCTGTTGCTCTCAATCAGAGCCAGGTCTGTTGGCTCTTTTTTTAACACCACTCGTCCTCCAGTCGAGATCACCTGTTTCCCAGTCATTCATCACCCCAACAACTACAGGAACCAGTCCTTCATACAGTCATCCATCTGATTAAACTCTGGAAAAAAAAAATCTAAGCTTTTTACTGAGCTCCACCTTTGTTCTCTCTCCCTCTTGTGGAACTGCCTCTGAATTGCCACCTTCCTCCTAGGGCTTGCAATCAGGTGGTATAACCACATCTTATGTATCTCTCCCTACTGCAATCTTTTATACACGATTAAGCCTACATAACAACACTGCTTCACTTTCAGTTTAAGCATATTCCCTCTCTTATTTTTTTTTTCTTGCTTCTTCTTTCCTTTGCACCAATTAGGTGGCCCCAGTTTAATGTTTGTTTACCATTTTTACTGTCACCGTCACCTTCATGAGCCTCTACCTTTGTGTGCATACTTTATACATAACATACACTATATAAAAAGTGTGTACATATTTAGCTGTCCCCCTTCATAAAGACAATTTTGATAGCGGTTTTCACAGGCCAACACCTTTAACGGCCGTGTATTCACTGTGGTCTAATTTTCTCATGTTTAAAAATAATAATACATAAATTCTAGAAAAACAACAAATTTCTTCATTAAATAGAAATTCATCTCTTCAATGAGAATTGTAATGGTGACTTGCAAACCAAGCCTCAAGGGTGGTGCTACAAACATTTTTCAAAAACATAACAAATATCAAGTCGTGGGAGGAAATTTCGATGGCAGGGGTCTCCCAGAGCACCCCCACAAAACTTTCCCTTTAAACTCGCGTTTTCCTCCTACTCGCACTTTCTCAACCATCAACTCGATCCCATGGAATTCTTTCAAAGAAACTAGCTCTCCCTCATGCACAGATTTATCCCTCTATCTCAGTGTCTACCCCTTTCTCTCCCTGCCCTGGTTCCCTGAAGCTGCTGGTGGAGGCAGTTGTCCTGAAACAACTTGCTTTAACCTCATGCGAAAGCAAACCCAACTGAGGGTATCTCAGTTACTTCATAAAGCATGGAACAAGTGGGTGTCTACCCTCAGGAAGCCAGAAACAACATCTTTCGAAGCTCCAGTCTGAAATTTCGAACCTCTCTCCTCCTCAAATCTGTGGCGTCTAATAAAATATATTTCTGGTGTATGTTCCCCTCCATCACCTCCTTGCCTTAATAGCCCAATGCTGAAACCGCACATGAAAGGCCTGAATGCTAAACTCGTGTTTTGCCAAAATCGAAAATTTTCCTTGGCGGGCAAACCCATCGCTTTCTCTAACCCACTTACCCCCGTCGCACCCAACTGCCCTGGACTCTGGTGTCTTTTCTCCCTGAAAAGTGGAATAGCTGTCTGTCAAACCGTGACTCAGATTCTCACCGTCCAGACGGCATCACCCGGCCAAAGTGTAAACTGATCCTCTCTTGCTCCCCTCTCTCGGTATCTACATCACCCTCTCATTTGCTCAGTCATCTGCCATCTCTTGGAAATCAGCAACATTACTGCCCTGCATAAAAAAGGTGCAAAACAGATCTCTGCAACCAACAGACCCATCAGCCTTCTGCCAATCATCCGCACGGTGTATGGAATCATCATCGTTCAGACATTAAATCCTTCTCTCTCTCTCCATACTTTTTCAATTGCAGGTTATCTACCAATGGATTGATGTTTTCGACTCGCACTCACATGGAATGCTGTTGCCCCACAGGATAGCTCGTCGTGCTGGACATGAATCAGAGCCATATACGTGCTTTTGGACACGGTTGGCCGCTGCCTGCTCACCAAACTCTCTTCCGATGGATCAATGGCTAATCTCCACCATAGACCGCAGATTCCTCTACCTGTCACGTCACGTGTGGCCTAAATGGAGTCTTTCATCCCTCTTCCATCTGGCTAGAGTTCCTCAAGGTAATTCTGGGTCTGTTCTTTATTCTGGTTTTATCAATGATCTCTCAATCTGGAATCCTTTTACTGTTGCTGATGACTCCAACCCTTGCCGATACCATCTGTAATCCCTCAGACCGGGCAGCCAGCTTTTCGTCACTGCAGATCTGGATAAAATCACAAACGGGTCAACACCGGGAACATGTCTTTCCACACCGGAAATCTCACACTCTCACTATCTCTTCCGCAAAAAGGTCCGTTTAGGAACCCCCCCCCCCACATACATTCTCAACAAATCTTATGGAAGAAGTCTTTCTTCTAAAGCTTCTGGGTCTCACTATCATGCAATGGATGTTCCTATCCTGGAAAAAGCCACATTCAACCTGGCTTCAAAGCAGTCGCCGACTGGGAATCCTCCGCGTGCAAAGTCCTTCCTTGGCCACCTGAGCTTCACTGCTTACAAAGCTTTCGTCTGCAGCTGATGGAGTACTGCTCTCCCATCTGGGCTGGTGCTCCTGCCTCACCTTCCTCGGCTTCACGCTGTGGAAACCAAGGCAATTTAGAATCATGTTGGCAGCATCTCCACGATAGGCTGGTTTTGGGCTCTCCTCTCTCACGCAGGCAGGTTCAGTGGGTCTTTCTGGTTCTACACGTCTCTCTCCAGCTCACCCCCCCCCCTGCTCTCTCTGCGATTTGTCCCACCACAATTCCGAGGGCTCAAGGTCCACACACCCCTTACGGTAAAACTACCAAATGACGAATACGGCTCACTCACTCTTTCATTCTCTTTTTCCCCGCTTTGGATAAACTCCCTCACTACTATTTCATCCACATTCTATCTCCTCCGTTTCAACAACGCTGTTTCAACAACACCTCTGACATTCCCCATGCAAATCCTGATATTTTCTTCCCCTGATAATCACCAAACCCACTCCTATCCTTTCTGAAAGTCCCTGTAATAGTCATCTGTATTCCCCAACGTTCCCTGCCATCCCTCCTTCCGCAGATCTCCTCTGTCTCTGTTCCCCACTTTATTGTCGTTCCACCCCACCCTCTTGTCCATTGCCCCCTTTTGTTGTGTGTGTGTTAGCTCTCATATGACATCGAAAGGTTACAAAAAAAAATTGAAAAAAATTCACCTACACATGACTGTCAAACATGCGCCAGAGTAAAACGAGTGTCATTTACATATAGATGTCGAAAATAACATCAGATAGAGGGTGTTTACAAAAAGATCCGGAACATTTGGTTAATTGTTCGAACCACAAATTACACCAGAGTTGGTGTCAAAGCACCCAATGCTCGCCTTTTATACATTTATCGTTTTTAAAAGACTAGTCTAATAATTAATATTTTTTTTATAAAGCATTGCAGTGAAGTCTAATCCAAATAATTTTAAGCAAACTGTATATGTATTGGTATATTTGTAATCAGTAACAAGCAGCACAAGTGAGCACAATATACGCGGAGACAGAAGGTATATACAGAATTGGCTACTACATGGAAAAAGCATCCTGGTTGCCATGGCAACCACTTTAGATGACGAACGTATGTGCAGCACACACGCTCCACAGTATGTACCATGTACAATATGAACGTGAAAGTTGAAAACTTTGGGGTTCGAGTGCGGAGAGGAACGGATGGAAAACAGCATCCTGGTTGCCATGGCAACACTTATTGATGACGAACGTTGTCGCAACACACTGTCTCTACAGTCTGTACTATGTATCAATATGGACGTGAAAGTTGAAAATTTGGGAGTTCGAGTGCGGAGAGGAACGGATGGAAAACAGCATCCTGGTTGCATGGCAACCACTTTAGATGACGAACGATGTCGCGACACATCGTCTCCACATCTGTACCTATGTACCAGAAATATGAACGTGAAAGTTGAAAATTTTGGCAGTTAGATGCGGACAGGAACAGATGGAAACAACATCCTGGTTGCCATGGCAACCACTTTAGATGACGAACGATGTCAGCGACACCTGTCTCCAAGTCTGTACTGTGTACCAAATTGAAACGTGAAAGTTGAAAACTTTGGGAGTTAGAGTGCGGACAGGAACGGATGGAAACAGCATCCTGGTTGCCATGGCAACCCTTTAGATACGAACGTATGTCAGGACACACTGTCTCCAAAGTCTGTACCTGTGTACCAAATATGAAACGTGAAAGTTGAAAACTTTGGGAGTTAGAGTGCGGAAGGAACGGATGGAACAGATCCTGGTTGCCAGGCAACCACTTTAGATGGACGACGTATGTCGCAACACACTGTCTCCACAGTCCGTACTATGACAAATTGAACGTGAAAGTTGAAAACTTTGGGAGTTCGAGTGCGGAGAAACGGATGGAAAACAACATCCTGGTTGCCATGGCAACTACTTTAGATGACAACGTATGTCAGCTGACACACCGTCTCCACAGTCTGTACAAATATGAAACGTGAAAGTTGAAACTTTGGGAGTTGAGTGCGGCAGGAACCGGATGGAAAACAGCATCCGGTTGCCATGGCACTACTTTAGATGACGAACGTATGTCACGAAACAACCGTCTCCACAGTCTGTACCTATGTAAATATGAAAGTGAAAGTTGAAAACTTGGGAGTTAGAGTGCGGACAGGAACGGATGGAAAACGATCCTGGTTGCATGGCACCACTTTAGATGACGAACATATGTCACACACCGTTCCACATTCTGTCCTTGTAGAATATGAAACGTGAAGTTGAAAACTTTGGGAGTTAGAGTGCGGAGAGGAACGGATGGAAAACAGCATCCTGGTTGCCATGGCAACACTTTAGATGACGAACGTATGTCGCGACACACCGTCTCCACAGTCTGTACCTACGTACCGAAATATGAAAGTGAAAGTTTAAATTTTGGGAGAGTGCGGACAGGGAACGGACGGACGGACAGACACAGACAGAACGGTACGACCGGATTCACATAATTAACGCCCGAATATATATATATATATTGATATATATATATATATATATATATATATATATATATATAATATAACTCAGTATATATCGGCGCACGTAATAAAAAGTGTTGGTACGATACAAAAATTTAGAAAGGAAAAAATAAGCTGTGCATCAAAAACTTTAACATTTTCACGCTGACGCTGCACGCTCACGCCGCGGGCTTTATCGCCTATACCACTCTCTGTTCTTCGAACAGGCGAGCCTCAATAATGAACTTTTTTGGCGGGGGGGCGGTTTGCAAAGTCCATAATAACACTGTAGAAAATGCCAAAAAATATTAAAAATTTCTCAAAACAATCTTTTTGGGGGGGGGCGGGGGACGCAAGCTCCAAAATCTAATGGCATGAATCTTGGACCATACCTAACCCCCCCACCAAGTTTCGTCGCAATCTCTAATCAATTAAAACATGTAGAAATGCAAAAAAATAAGAAATCGCAAATTTTGTCCAGACCCACGTGATGAAAAAACGTTTGCAAAAATTTTTTTTTTCCTCTAACATTTTTTGGGGGGGGGGGGGGTTGGAATCATTAAAACATGTTGAAATGCAAAAAAAAAAAAAATTTCTCTAACAAATTTTTTTTGGGGGGGTTGGAAATCACTTTGAAAACTTATTAGAATCGCAAAAAAAAAAGTAAATTTTCTCAACAAAAAAAATTTTTTTTGGGGGGGGGGTCGGGGACCAAGTCCAGAAATCTAATGGCATGATCCTTGGACCATACACTAACCCCCACCCAATGTTTCGTCGAAATACGTCGAGGCAGTTTTCCGTGCATTAAAAAATTTAACGATTTTCACGCTCACTGCTCACA
>CM068963.1:2181380-2201728 GCA_035128595.1 Eptatretus atami
CATGGACTAAGGTGGGTGCGAAGGCAAGATGAGGGGGGTGCGAACAACAGGAGCGGAAAGAACACTCTGGGACGACACAGGGAGAGCTGCGTGCCATCTCTCAGTGTCTGTCAGCACGAGACATCGGTAGTTAAAGGACAGGTTGGGTTTATTGGCGATGAGCACCCAGCACAAAACATACCTGTGTCCGAGCAGCCATCACTGCGATCGCTAAATTTGGGTCATCTGGCGCACGGTATTTATCAGTACTTCTCCCAACTGTCTCTGGTGTTCAACCTGAGCATGCTAATATGGCAAACAGGCCTGGGACCCTGCTCAGAGCACTGGAATCAGCTGACCGGCATGACTGCTTTGATGGGATGCAGACCGGGCAACTGGGATGAGTCCGGTGACAAACAATACATTGCATGAGCTTTGCACCTGAAAGTTGTCCTGGGAGCTCACTTTTGACATGCAATGCCAAAACGAGTGAAACTTCAGCCTCAAAGGCCTCAATCTTCAACCTCATCATCAGTGCATTTAACGTTATTATTCTGGGCTCTAATCCAACAGCTTACCACAATACAAATGCTTACCAATGGCTCGTATACAAGATGCAATTAAAAATAAATGTCATTTTCATAATGGTGAGGCTGTGGATATGCCGTGTACGGTTGCGAAAACTTGTACCTGAACCAAAAAAGTCCTGTTGTTGGTGATAATTTCAAACAGGTTGTCCCGCATGCTTGCCATTCTGAAACAAAGGGCACGGACCATTAAAGGCCATAAAATGGACATGCTCATCACTGGTTGAATAAAGAACGAGAATCAAAGGAAGCCACCATGGCCTAGCTTTGCATCAAATACTCACGCATTGTGAGACTCCTTCGCATTCTTGATGTCCTTAACCTGCACCACCTTAATCGGCTCCTTGTCCTGCAGTACACCGAGAGAGTCGAGGATGTACAAGTCCACCGTCATCATGAACCGAGAGAATTTCAAATCGTTAATTTTGAAAACTTAAATGATGTGAAACGATTTTTTTTGCTAAATAACAGGTATTGTGCAAGTAGATCAGTATCAACAGCTAGGTAGGCCTCTGAAAGGTAAAATAAAACATTTTGGGACACCCTTGTATAATCATCACAATATTGTCATTTATTTCGATCCAAGAGTAAAATATCAAACAAAATTGTTATTTTAATTTGACAAAGTAAAGGAACAGGTTCTTCCAACAATCTCCCCTTCGATGATCAGCTTCGACCACTGACATTGCTGCCTGTGCCATTGTGTGTGCGTGTCCTCATCTGCTTCGACTTTATCATCTTCTGAGACGTAGGCCAAAATCTTGTTTCGACAGCGTAACTTGTGTAAACTTTATGGGAATGTGACGGTCATTTTACGTCTCATCATTATTAAAATGGGAACTGGAAAGCTTCAAATAACTCCGAGAGCTTCCCTTAGTCGATGGTTAAACATCATCTCCTATTTTCATATTCAAAATGGTGAAAGGAAGTACATCGGACGACCAAAGTTGGCCGTGGACAAATGAAAGAATTACAACTTTTCATTGCTCGTCGTGTTTCCTGCTAAATAAACTTCATTAGGCGAACAAATGACGAAACAATCAGAATACAACTCTGGGATCAGACCTTCTACAAGATACGATGATAAAAAGGTTCCCACCTCCTCAGATTTGTAGTATCGCAGCATGTTCTCATCCAATACAAAATACCTTCTTCTCCACGTTTTCATCTGTGGAGCGAGTATGCAGGATATCACAAACGGCAATTAATACACATTGGATATGGTCTCTTAAGAACTGTTAGTGATCTAAAGATATTCTGCCCTTCTTATTAACCCTTGGTGACTGCAGTCAGAGGAATACTAGCTCTTTTGGTAGCACGTCTATATATTAAAGTCGCTGGATTTCTCCGGCCGTCCATCGGTCTGTCACACTCATTTTGCTGGGATGTCATTACGGTGTTGTGTCTCGTGTTAAGCTAGGCTTCTACGGACATGAACATCATTCCAGTGTCTAGCACTCAACCTGTCTCGGCGCATCGCTGATGGCAGTTAAACACTATAACCCATATATCTGATTCTCCATGACCATCTGACGTCTGTAAGCGACAGGATGAATGATTTAGTAAGATTGCAGTGTGTTAAGATGGCATTATGTCTGGAATGTCATTACGGCTTTAAGTCTAGCACTAGGCTAGACCTTCACGGTGGTGTATTATTTACGACTCAATGAGAATTGCATTTTGCAACTTACAACAAACAATGTAATGTCTGATCGCTGAGAATATAAAACAAATTCATAATAATTGTCTTTTGGTGAACAAGTGTGCGTATTACTAAAATTAACGATGGGATGTTAACAGTGAACAAAACGTTCCTGGGATAAACTGGACACAATTTAACGTCGACCGATATGCCTCTACCCACATCAAGTCTTTGCTTACTCTAACTTTGACCGAAAACCTGAAGACCATTTGACAACAATGTATAATCTGGACATATGCATCATGGTACATGTACTTAGTTTAGTTCAAATCACTACCCCGATAACATTTTTACCTGACATGACCTTTTGACCTCTTGATGCTAAAATACAATCAGTTCATCTTTGCATCATTATACATACTGTACTTGTACCAAGTTTGACTTGGATCCCTTCAGCCGTTCTTAAGTTATCGCGGTAACGAAAACTTATCACTCATTCAGGGACAGACGGACGGACAACCAGAAAACACATAATGTGTGTGAGGTATAACACACACACAACACACACACACACACACACACACACACACACACACACACACACACACACACACGTTATGTTATTCAACAAGCAATGGGTTGAATGCTAGTTTCTTTCAAAGCTGTCTAGTTCTGATGTGTCCACCCTTTCCCACCCACAACCCTCATTCGGTCTACGATGATGTATCAAGTCCCATCCCAACATTTCCACATCACTAGAGTTATGCTTGTGCAAAAGTGCTCGTTAAGCTGGCACATACCACTTGCAGTAACTGAGGTCGAAAAAAAATGTTTTACACCACTTTCAAGAGGCAAAAGCCACACATGCTGATACCATGGCCAAGTAAGCATGATTATAGCACGTTGTAAAAATCACCGACATATCGTTTAAATTAAATAATTAATGTGGAATAATGCAAATTGATAAGAAGGTTGACACATGTGCAATGAGCCAAATGAGATGTTTATGGTACAGTGAAGTCATCATTTTGAACAGTTACATTCTGGCTGGAGACGACGACACACAAAATGGTGGAAATCTTAATTAGTCAGAGAATGGTGGACAGAAGATCTGATTCCAACGATTCGATTTGAATTGGCGAATAATTTTATATGGAGACTGTAAAAGCTTTGCAAAGCTAGTCCGATGCCTTCACCTGTGCACCCATTTGCTTTGTCTCGTGGAAACAAAATGGACGTCGACATGCACTCATAAACATGGCTCATCTGCTCTGTACTTAACGTCCTCACATAAGTGGTAGTTTCAAATCTTGTGTTTACTCAACCACAGCAGCCTTCAAAATATATCAGTTATACACTTTGAGTTCCGAAAAGCTCCACTCAGTCCTTCCTGGCATGCTCACAACCAGATGCAGCCCATTGCTTGGTCTCCTAATACTTAGCAGGCCCAAGTACAGTATTGGAAGCAAGTGTATTGAAGGGACAAAGGAAGCAGAATTAGAAAAAAAATATATACATATATTGGTTTTGTCGGATATGGATGAAAAACCTCATCGAAGAACCTGATGATGACCAAGACCCCTTGAATACCCTTGCTTTTTATAATGCTCGCGCAAATTTTAATAACGATGAATCTTCCGAAAGCCTCATTTTCAAATGTCTTTCTCCAACGCTGATTCTTCCTCTTTTCCACTTTGTTTCAAAGGCTCATGGAAGAGCTAGAAAACTGATCGGATCAGGACGCAATAGAAAAAAAAAAACCTAACAGTAACGGGAGGGAGGGGAGGGGGGAGTGGGGCACCAACAACAGAGTTGAAGGACAAAAGAGAGGGAGACTTGGACAAACAATGGGTGTGGCGAGGCATGGGGGACAGGAAAGAATGCATGGGGTGGACAAGATGGAAACAGATGGAAACTCAGGAGGGAGAAAATGGAAATTTGGAAGGAGGGGGCTTAACGAGGGTAGAAAAGATCACGGTTTTGGATTGGAGACAATCTGAGATGGTGGTTATCAGCCATCTTGAAGACCTGGAGTTTAGAATGAGATTGAACTGCATGGACGTTGGTTCCACAGGTGGAGGGGGGGGGGATATTAAAATGAAAGAATATAAAAACCTCAGAGGGGAGTATAGTGCAACATCAAGTCGAGCCAAAAAAAACCCCAAACACTTCTCTAAAGATGAGCAAGAACCTCACACTACCCAATGGTATGTGACTGGCCGTACACACAAAAAGACCAAAATATCTGCCGAGTTTCACCATCATAGGGTCTCAAGGTTGAGATGGGGATTTTTGACTCCACTTGCACAAGTTCTTCTATTTGCCTCAGATACATGAAAACAACAACAACAACAACAACAACAAACTGATACCCCAAGTTGTTTTATCAGTCGTTCTGCATTCAGCAGAACACAGTGAAACACAAACATCAGGGACAATGTTGGAGTTGTGTTCAAACAAAGGATTTACACAGATTGAGGATAAAAGGTCAAAAGACGCAAACCTCGACACAATCTGCATTGCAATTAATCATGAAGGGACTCGGGACTAATTTAGGATTTCTTCACCACATGGCTCATTTCTGCCAGTTTAAGTTCAAGTCCTCACCCCCATGTACACTACCCCCCACCAGCGGTGCACAAGCAAAAAAAAATTACGACATCCGGGTATCGGCTGCATTCAGCATCACAGCTTTGGCTGCCTTAATTCTGTGGTTCCATGCAGATTATTGTGGTATTAGGCCCGTAACATTCACAGCTGTACCACGGACAGAATCCTGCTGCGCCAAAAGTGGGAACCGGATGATTACGGGAGGTCAAGGATACCCCCAAAAGGGCAATACTTTTGGCTCATACTAATCACCAAGGTTGGTGGAATAGCTTTCCAGCCACAATCTAGCACGATGTTCTTGCACTGTGCTCAAGACCACATTCTCAGTGTGAACGGATGTGGTTTCCTACCTGCAGTTCCTTCAACTGTCGACAAGTTATTTGTCTCGTTTCTGTGACTGTATGTAACCACATCATCAGAAAAAAAAAATAAACAAACAAAGCAAGCTGACATCCCAACTGCTCGACTTACCACAAGGCCCTGCTTCACGCAGTAGCCGGTTTTGATAACCGCTGCCTCTGCCCCAGAAATTGAGGAACAGCATCCGTGGCTGCCTTTGGCTTCGGCCCCTTCCTCAGGCTCTGAGCTCTGTGGTTGTTCAGCATGTCAGGTGTGCGGCAATGAAAAGGATCAACCATATGTTACAGCCTTACACACTGCCAATACAGCATGAACTACAATGACAGTGCAAGGTGACTTTTTACATTGCAATGCTTTTGTCATAAACTAGGAATAGTATGAAAACTCAGTCGAGCAAGGACGTGCAAGATAAACCACACCAACACGTACAACCGGTGTCAGAGTTGATGTTTAGTATCCTGAACTGGCAAACAATAAAGTTCTTTCTCTCGATGTAGCGGATAATTTTAAGATAAACATGTTCAAAAAACCAAAATACAGGACTGAGGATGATCCATACATTTTGAGGGAAAGGGAAAGGGGAAGCAGTTGTCTTGCCCGACTTACTTTATACCTTCTCCTATCTTAATGGATAATCTACTACCATCAAGTCATGGTCACAGTGGGTTGTGAAGAGACTCAGAAGGAAGAAAGGGGTCGAGGAAAAAGAAAAATGAGAGAAAAGGGGTGGGGGAGAGGGAATAAAGGGTTGAGGAACACTTACTTAGTAGTTGAATCGTATAACATGTTGGATGTCAAAAAGGAATACGTTACATGAGAATGGATTTAGATTTACAGGCCTGTAAATAATCGTCGATATAACCTGGTGTTGGCTTAGGACCTAAGGCTCCTGAGTTTGAGCCCCTGACAGCCATTGAATTAACACCAGGTGGGGTCAACTCAGCCTGTCATCCTTCAGAGGTCGGCGAAATGAGTACCAGTGTACTGGGGTAATAACTACTCAGGGGTAACCTGCGTCGGAGTGGCAACCCATCCAGGACAGTACTTGCCAATGAAGCTGCCTCGACCGCCCGATGCGCCTTTACGGCATGCAAGGAATGGTAATATTATTAAATAATCATCGGCCAACAGTAGTTATCAATTGTGTAATATCAGCAATGTCGAACAGTCAATAACTCTACACCATGACTGGGAAAGCTCAAATTTTAAACAAAACGTAGCAAACTAAAACCACAAACGAGGCAGGCAGCTGGACAAGTCGATGACTGCAGAAAAGCCATGACCACGAGGGTCAGGTTTCACAATCTGTAAAAGAATGCTCCAAACGGAGTCACAAAATAAAGGTTTCCGTTTTTTTCTGTCACATGATGCCCTTAAACCCCACCTATGTCAGCTGCGTCCAAACGCCACCCTGCATTGCCACCGAGTGTCGTAATGCTCATACTTACCATCCACCGTGGAAGCACGAGCTCGTCTGAAAACAACTCGTTGACGATTTAAATTGCTGGTTCCCTCAAACCAAGGTTATGAACGGATTAAGAATGCCAAAATCAACCTCAAACTTGGATTGCCACAAACTTGTACACGATGTATTCGCGAGTTTGCGTGGGTTTTAACGTGCTCTGCAAGGTCTCCATCAACTGCATTTTGCTCCACAAACCACTTCGGGATGATAAAACCCGGTAAGGAAAGCTTCTCAGCCTAACAGAGTTGCAAATCGTGCACCACAAGACAAATGCTGACGTCGGTACTTCTTCGTTCTTATACAGCACAAGGCTGCGGGGTAACGTGAATGGATAAGGGCACAGCTATGCCGCTGATGCGATGCCCTCTGGAATTTGTCATTTGTTCAGGGTACCGGTGATAGCTCGCCTACCCTTCGGGAAGGACACCATAGGATCCTTATCGTCCACCAGCGAAGGCTGGCAGATGTGACGCCCAGTACAACTGGATCTTGTGATGACATCACACTGGATGGATCTGAAGTGATAACTGCGACAATGGTTACAATGAATGTTAAACACCAGGACATGTGAGAGCTGCGTAAACTCGCTAATGGCGACAAGGCATCAAGGTGTGTTACCCATTGCTCGTACACAACACATCGCACCATGTACAATCCACAACACCTGTGAGAGACGAGAAAGGATGACAACGCCACCGATAACTTCTGTCCGGTAAGCAGCTTCTTGGGGCAGCGTCACATTCTGTCCCAACTCACCTCCCGTGTCATTACGGATAACCTGCAAACAAAATTCACCACGTGCTGATCACTTAATCTTACTTGCCAACCTGGATCCACACACAAAGTGCACAGGTGTGTACACACACAATTCCTTCAACCTATTCAAAGACTATCCAGATAATCTGAGAACTGTCCATCGACATTTGTACCCTTCAATCTGAGAACCTCTCTGAATAGCGGGTTCACAACATTCATTGTGTCCTAATATCACCCAATCAGGGAGAGGGAGAGGGCGGGGGGAAAAAGAAAGAACAGTTAATTTATCCCAAACAGAAAATAAAATAAAAATAAAACAGAAAGACAAACTGATGGTCATTTTGTTCTCAATAATTATTTTTTGGCTTGTATCTTCAACAACGAAAGCCAAGTCAAAACACAGAGAATAATAGGATATCCATAAGATGATGGATAACGGATTTCAAACATGCAGTTGAAAATGTCATACATTGGATTTGGAGAATTAACATTCCCACGACACAGCAATTAGACAATCACTTTGTTCATCAACAACATCAACACAGGGTTTCACAAACACAACTAGTATGGGCACTCGGAAGAGCGCTGGTCTCGCCTCGCACACTCATCGTAAACAAAAATACCATCGTTAGCTGAACAAGCCATTACTGTGGCCTACTGCTATAACGGCACATATTGTTGTGGAAATGGGCCCTTAGTGGGTTATTAAACATAGGATTAGCCCAGATCCCCCCTTAAATGCATGTTTAGCCAGGTTGTTTGGTAATCGGACGTTACATGTGTGTCGGGAGGTGTATCAGGCTGTCCAGTGTTCATACAGTGGTGGTGTACCGAGAGGCGCCATCTTTTTTCCTTCCCCCCTTCCAACGAGCCCCCACCCAGCACCCTGACAGTCAGTCAGCAAGACGTGCCAGCAACCCATTGGCGGAGAGCTGCTGCGGGCTCGAACGATGGACCAATCACGGGTCCCCGGAGGCGGTCCGAGAGGTCCGCCCCGAAAGGCACAAGGAACTGCTTTGTCTGTGTGCGATCTGCGTTATGAGGAGTGGCTTGGCCGGCTGTTCCTCCTTGGCCACAAATCCAGCGTGCAGGTGGTCCACAGGTTCATCCTGAGTCCAGCCACATAGCCTCTGACTGTCCTTACTCCCTGGACAGCTCGACACGTCTTTTGATCCTGTCGATCCGCCTGCGGATCCCAACACCCAGATTTGGCCTGGTCTGGTGTACAGGCCAGGCCTGGATTCGCATACTGGACCTTTGAGAAACCAGCTGGAACACCCGCGGATCTTTAGCTCTTGTGCCGTGGACCTTACAGGGGCTGGACGCGCCGAGGCTGGTGCGTGAGCGGTGCCGACAAAAGGACGTCGTCGTCGCCATCTTGCCACGTGGCATGCGCGAGCGTGTCGATAGGAGTACGAGCGCCATCTTGCCACGCTGCATGCTCGAGCTGGGTGCTAGAATCCGACGACATCGGCTTGTCAGAGCCACATTCATGCCTCACAAACTTTCCTTCTCGTCCATGAGGCACCACAGTACTCCGTGTCTTGTCTGCATGTTGTCCAGGCTAAGGCTTATTTTGCTAGGGCTCCCTTCGAAACCTGTATCCGTAGCTCCCGAGTTAAGAGCGGGTTGTAGATTAATTATAACGTTCGTGCATGCTTTGCTTGTGTCGTGTTCCCGATGTTCCCCCAATAAATCTGGCTGATTCATACGAAAGTTGCCGCCTTGAATTTATTCGTGCCGCGCTGAGGAAGAATCGCTCGATTTGTATATAAAACCAAACAGGCTACGGACTGGCAGACTTCGCTCAGTCTCTGACAAACCCAGTCTGTAGCCGGGGTCTATATCCCCAACTGGTACGGCCCAGGGGTACTTTGGTATCGCGATCTGAGGCGCGTGACACGAGACCTGTGCCGAACTAGCCGGCGTTATAACCCCTGAGACAGCGGTGCTGTTAAGTGCCGTCGAATCTTCAACAATATAACCATGTCATCCATGCACCGTATTACATCACATGCATTGCCATTATCCATAGCTTTATTGATTAATTATCGATTCATTAGTAGGATATTTGACGACCACTTTGTGCATATTAAGACTAAATTGTGTCAATGACGGTGGATATGAAAAAACAAAACATTCAAACTATATTCCCCATGGCCAGTCAATCATATGGATGAAGTTTCGCATCGATCTGTTAAGTGGTTCTGGAGAAGATTTTTTTACATTTTTATTATCAATCCAACATGGCCACCAGACCAAGTGATCCAGCATGGCACTCATTTTGCCGACCTCGGAAGGATGACAGGCAGAGTCAACCCCACCTGGTATTAATTTAACATCTAAGTGGGATTTGAACTCAGGATCCCAGGATCCCAAGCCCACCACCCGAACCATTAAGCCAACACCAGGCATAGAGTCAAATGGTGTGTGCTGTCAGTATATGGGCCATAAACAGGAAAGACTGGGGTGGAGAAGCAGAAATCCAGGGATGCACTGGAGAGGATGATGGAATGGTTGAGCTGGAAGTGATGCTGTGCATTGCGGGGGACTTTATCGTGCATGTGGGAGTTGCGGAGCTGGGTGAAGAGGAATGTTTTGGTAAATTAGGTTGGGGCACAGAGGATGGAGTGCGGATGGCATTGAAGAGGATGGAGGGGGGGAAAGTGCCAGGCATTGATGAGGTGTGTGCAGAAATGATAACTGCAATGGAAGAAATCAGTCAGCTGGACAAAGAGGCTGTTGAATGCACGTGTGAGAAGGTTCAATTCCAGGGGATTGAAATCCAGGGTTAATTGTGCCGATGTGGAAGGGGAAGGGAGATGTTCAAGATCTGGGGAAGTACAGGGGCATTACACTTCTTAGTCCTGTCATGAAGGTGCTGAAGAGGATTCTGGATGGGAGGATAAGGAAGAGTATGGAGATCAGAGGAGAGCAGCAGGGGTTGAGAAAGGGTGGGGGGATGACGGATGGGATGTTCGCACTGAGACAGCAGGTGGAGAAGAGGTTGGAGGTGAAAGATGAAATGGCATTGTGATTTGTGGACCTGGAGAAGGCCTACCGCACTGTCCCGAGAGACATGGTGGTGGTGACACCGAGATGGATGGGAGTGCCGGAAGCAGAAGTTAGGTTGGTGGAAGAGATTTACCAAGGAACGACGGGAAGAGTTTTGTTTGGTCCTGAGATGTCTGAGGAGTTCAGCGTGAACATTGATTTGAAACAGGAAGAGCTATCAGCCCACTCATGCTCATCATGGTGATGGAGCTGTTAAGCAGGAAGGTGAAAATGAGGGGTAGTATGGGGAGGATAGTGTATGTGGATGATCTGGCTGTTGTGATGGACAGTGGGTGGGAGATGCAGGGAGTACTGGGGGAGTGGAAGGAGGCATTTGGGAAGCATGGGCTGAAGATGAGTATGGAGAAGACTGAGATGATGTGGGTCAGGCAGCAGACAAAATAAATGAATATCAGGTTAGAGGATAAGGAGATCTGACAGAGAAATATGTTTGAGTATCTGGGTGGGGGCGGGGTGGGTGCAGTGACCGGGTATGATAAGCCCAAGGCAGAGGTGAGGAGGAGGATTCAGGTGGGTGTGAACGCATGGAGGAGGGTGGAGGGAATAATGGCAGACAGGAAGATCTCAAGGAAATTGAAAGGGAAGGTTTGAATGTCATTTGTAACATCGGCCTACCTTTACGGTCGTGAGATGGTGGCACTGACAGAGACAACACCAGAGGCTGCAGGTTTGCAAGAACAACTGGGTCAGGAGGATTGCAGGAGTGAATAGGGTGGATAGAAGGAGGATGGATGAACTGAAGGAAGAGATTGGGGTGCAGATAGATGAGCTTGATGAGGAGATTGGTTATATGCCAGCTGAAATGGGGTGGAAACTTGATGCGGATGGGGGAAGAGATAATGGCAAAGAGAGTGGATAGGTTGAGGGAGTAAGGTAGGAGGAAAAGAGGTAGACCGCTCACCGCGGTTGAGATGGGAATATTGTGTGAGGAGGGATATCAGTAAGGTAGGGTGATTGGAGAGTGGAGAGAGTTGGCTGAGGACAGAGGGAAGTGGAGGAGTACCATGCTCAAGGCAGGGCAGAAGCTTGGTGCCATCAGACATCACCCCTTATACAGGAAAGGAGGAGGAGAAGATGATATATGTTCAGAAATATGGGATGATAAATCTATATGCAGCATGCAAGGGATTCATATTCATGAGCATTTTATTTTTAGGGGGTGGGGGTTGGGGGAGGGGCTATGCCATCACTGCAGTGCTCCCACTGCTGGCCTTCTAGCCCTGCCCCTTCCTCCTACCATATTAGTGCTGGAATTTATAAATTTCCAAGACAATCACATCATGGCCCAACTACATTCAAAAGACATTGTGGTGCTGTATTTTGAATGTCCACCAGCAAATGTTAGCAGATGGGACAGCCAGCTGTCATGGAAGGATCTCAATGCTTGATGGAAGGAGGCAGTAGGAGTGAATAGGTGTGTGTGAGTGTGAAGAAGTGGGAGTGTGACAAGCAATTGTTTAAAGCACAAAAGGTGCTGCTGATGTTAATTAGAACGATGATAAAAGACTTCAGTGGAGCATTTGCAAACGAGAACAGCACTCGGTAGGGTGGATACCTCCGCGAGGCTGAACAGTGTACGTTTTGTATCACACTGACAGGCTGAACCAAAATCTGCATTTGGACCTGACCCAAAATCGAATTGGCCTGTTATCACTTGGTGAATGAGTTGGGTAGGTGACAATGTCATAATCCATCCACAATTTTTGAGATATTTGTGCTACGTATCGTTTTTGGCCACATCTCTCAATGGTGAAGAATCAATTAAAAAAAGATTAAAATAAATTTCTCGTATCTGGATCCAGATCTTCTCCCAAATCGAATCATTTCGTCCTTGTCACACACCTAACCTGTCCACAAAGTTTTGTCCAACACCAACCGTAACTTTTTGATATATTCTTCTCACAGACAAAGACAAACAAACAGACAAACAGGTATCAAAACATAACATCCATCCATCTTCAGTGATGGAGGTTATAATTGACCCAAAATTTGTGGATAATCTGTTCAAGCAGTTTCAGTGCTGCTTATGCCATATAACCTTCTATTATATAAATCACCCACCAACCACCTTTTTCTTGCAATGCAGCTTTTCAGCAGGCCAGAGATGCTGCACTTGGTTTATTTGAATGCTTTTTTTTTAATAGGAAGTACACTAACCAGCCCACCATACTGATAAGTTATTTTAAAATAAACACATATACACATATATACACTTGGCTCATCTTCCTTACCGTGACCTTGCACGCATTGTTTAAAGTCTCGATCCAAGTCTCCATCTCGGCGGAACTGCTGGCTTGCATAAAAATCTTTTTCATCCCAGCATTGATAACTGTCGAGAAATTACAAGGCAGAGAGAGAAGATATGGAAAAAAAACAAGAAAAAAAACTCCTATATTGCTGGAAGCTGAAATGCCAATTAAAAATAATAGTAAGTTGAATAAAAACACAGAGGAGCAAAGAGATTCGTTAAAGGCTGGGCCCATAGTGGGAGGTCATCATGTGTCAATGGTATCAAAACAATGAAAAGAATCTCAGGTGTGGCGCACAATCGCAAACAAGAAAAAGTAAATAATTGTAAAAATAATAACTCGTACACACAATGACATCAGTTTGTTTGACGTACAAAATAAAACACGGGGTGTTCAGAAAAAAAAAAAAGAAAAAAAAAAGGTCGCATGTGGAAAGAGGAAAACCAAACAGTGGGGGCAGGAAGCCTGAAAAGGAAATGCAGCAACAATGAAAACATTGCACCGCTTGCACATTGTACCGGTACACTTTGTAGCACGGAGTGTTACGACTCACCGAAGCAGTATGGTACTTTTGGACGCAGTCTCACCGCACTCGACACCTGCAATGTCCAGAGGTGTTCAGGTGTCGGGGCAATAATCACTTTGCAAGCGTGGGTTCATAAATAATAAAAGGTGACGCTAATTCAGCTTAAAAAATTATATATATATATATATGTATATGTATATGTATACATACATACATACAAAAAATATTTAAGATTCAGACAGCCACAGACTTCAAAATCACAAAGCGTCACAAACAAGGAAGGAAACCACTGCGATGTTGCGTTCGTGATACACAGTTACCAATTGCAACCATTTGTCAAGCCTGTACAATACACATCATTTGTACGATGATGGTTCCGGTTCAGACGCAGAAGTTGAATGGTCGGACATAAAAATTATAAGAGTCGATTGCTGAAATTATGTCTAAAGTGCCAGCTATCCTGAGCAAGTTATGCAGGAAGTCAACACAGGGCAAAGCATTATGGGTGATATGGTGCCCATCAGAAAGCTGGTGGGTGCATTTAAAACCCAAGCTTTCTACCTGGCAAAGGCCTGCTGCATGCATGCTCACACATGCAGCAACCTTTGCACCCCTTCAGTCGGTTCACTCCGAAATCAGATTCCTATCTGCTACACAATGGGGAAGCAGTTTTTAATTCAAAACTAAACTGTCAGTCGTTAACATTACCCTTAACAGAGGAATAGGGGTGGGAGAGAGAGAGGGGGAGAGGAGGATTCTGGCAGATGAGACGCCCAGTGTAATGTCCTGAGAGATGGCACACACATTGATGAATCGCCCTGCTTGTGAAACACTGGGATGACAGTTTATAGTTGGATCGGGATTCGAACCCAGACTAGACAGCTTAGAGCGAGCGTGCATACCTCTCTGCTATCCTTCCGCGGTATACGGTATACATATATATATATATTTTTTTTTAATATACATATATGCCAAGTGTTAACATATTACATAACATAAGTGATTATATTTATAACATTAACAAGGGAAGGTCCGGTCACCCAAGAAGTGTATGTTGTGAAGGAAACATGGAACGAGTTCGTGAGTCAGTCATGCAAAGTCCGAAGAAATCGCTTCGACAAAGATCGGTTGAACTGGGTCTCACTCCCAGCAGTATCAGAAGAAAAATAAAACAAGATTTAAACCTCTTTCCTTATCACATCACAACAGCCCATAAATTGACCGATGGGGATAAAGCAGCACGAGTCGCTGTGTGTGAGATGCTGCAGCAGAAGATGGAGGCAAACACAAACCGGATTCACGATGTGTGGTTTAGTGACGAGGCACACTTTCACGTCAATGATGCTATCAATTCACACAACATTTTCTGGGGAAGTCAACGTCCAGATGAGGTTGAAGAGAAGTCGCTTAAGGGTCGGAAAGTCACTGCTTTTGTGGCTGTCAGCTGCAGAGGTGTGTTTGGGCCGTATTGGTTTGAAGACAAAAACGGAAGAACGGTTACCATCAATCAAGTACGATACCGGCCGATTGTCGATACATTTTACGAAGACTTGAACCAATCGATGAGCACTGCATCCTTCCGGCAACAGTGGTTCGTGCAAGACAGTGCTACCCCGCATGCAGCCAACGAAACAATTGCCTTTCTCCATCAAAAATTTGGATGAGTTCTCAGTTTGTGTATGGAATATGAATGGTTTCCACACAGCCCCGACCTCAATCCGCTGGATTTTTTTTTCCTCTGGGGAGCTTGTAAGGATAACGTCTACAAGGAACAACCCAGATCTGAACCTGATCTGAAGGTAACAGTTGAGGCTTATGGGCAGAGAGTAACCATAAAAACTTGCAGAAACGTCATTGAAAACTTCGTAATTCGTGTGAATGCAAGTTGTGTGCGTGGAGGGCGATCACATCGAACACCTCAACTAGAAGCGCATTAACGCACAATGAGTTTCATTTCTTCAAGATTTGGTTTTCATTTTCTTATACACATCTGCTTTTAACAAAGGACACAAGTAGAGCAGGAGCTAGGTGACTTTTATTCAACATGGAAGGTGCAGATGTTTAAGGGTGCCAGTGGTGTAGAGTAGGGTTGGCAGATCCCAGAAACCCAATTCTTAAGTTGCGCCAGTGGTGGGTGTGCTGAATTTAGGAGAAGTGTTGAGCAACTAAGTTTGGAGAAGTACCAGATTGCAAAATAATTGGATGTCAATGTGGAAACTCATTCATTCGCACTTAAAATTCAACGAAGCTAGTGCAAGAGGGGCGGGGGCAACAAAAGGACGTCACGTGTGAATGAAAGGAGTCTTGGGTGGCCGGTCGTTGGTACAATTTGGAGCATTACCCGGAAGGAACAGATTTCTTGAAAAGAATAGCGACGTGTGATGAAATATGGGTCCATCATTTCACACCAGAGACAAAGCAAGCCAGCTAGCATGGAATGGTGGCGTTCTTGGTCATCCACCACCACCACCAAAAAAGCATGGTCTTAATAGATCAGCTGTCAGCCAGAAAGGGAACAAACCGGTCAACAGGGCATATCGACCGGTTTGTTACGATGTGAGCACTTGCCTGATACTGTGACTCCAAATTCAAATCCCATCTACACCATGTTGCTTTTGCCCAAACCTCATACTACTTTTGGTTAAAAATAAATAAATTAAAAGGTCAACTCTCACCATCTTTTGGCAATTACAATAAAAGCAACTGCACTCGTCCATCTTACAGAGACACAGTACACTGCAGGCAAAAGTAATGACCATGACACTGTATCTGCATTGCATGTAAATATACAGTATATGGCTGAAGTGACAGCACAGTCACATTACCCACCATCGATATGTAGCAAAGGCCAATTTTTCCAGCGAGCTCGGGATTCCTCGACATTTTCTGAAAGGAAACCGAAACCAGACCACTGCGAGTGAAAGTCAGACCACAAGCCATGGCAAAGGGGAAAAAATAAATAAAAACACTGCAAGCACAATCCTATTTAACTTCCAGTCATATCGATAATAATTATCAGACCCAAAACAAAACAAACTTAAAATCTGCATCTTATCAATGCTGGAACATTTGAAAAGAAAATAAATAAATAAATAGAATAACAAAATAACAAAATGACCCAAAACATGATTTTGTTTCAGAGCATTTTACTCTACTTGCTCGTCAAAACAAACGAGCCATTAACCGTTTCGAGCACGCAGACGTGTTTGCGTCGGAGAAACGCAAGCGGAGCAACATTTTCATTCGATCACCATGAAATCCTTAAAACCCTGCACAAACGCAGACGGCCGTGATCAAAACGACTTAAAGTCACACAACTCAAAATAAATAAATACATTAATAAGATTATACCGGCATGGACAACTAGAGGGGGAGCACTCGGGAGAGTGCAAAACCTCCGCCGTCAATACTGCTGGATCACTCAAGTGAACCTTATATCTTATTCATTAAATATGATGCCAACAGTGCTGACAGGGTTATAGTTCTTTTTCCAACATTTTTTTTTGGGGGTGGGGGGGGGGGGTTGGAAATCACTTAAAACATGTAGAAATGCAAAAAAAAGAAATCGAAATTTTGTTGAAAAAAAGTTGCAAAATTTTTTTTTCTCTAACAAATTTTTTTGGGGGAGGATTGGAAATCACTTAAAACATGTAGAAATGCAAAAAAACTTTTTCTCTAACAATTTTTTTTTGGGGGGGGGGTTGGAAACCACTTAAAACATGTAGAAATGCAAAAAAAAAAATTTCTCTAACAATTTTTTTTTGGGGGGGGGTTGGAAATCACTTAAAACATGTAGAAATGCAAAAAAAAAAAAATTTCTCTAACAATTTTTTTTGGTGGGGGGGACCAAGTCCAAAATTCTAATGGCATGATCCTTGGACCATACCTAACCCCCCCACCAAGTTTCGTCGAAATCCGTCGAGGAGTTTTTCCGTAATACTGTTCACAAACAAACAAACAAATAAACCAATGTCACCCTTAGGGTGACCCGTATCTTGCCAAAAGGTGACCACGTGTGACTTCTTTAAGGTCACACTGAGGTGAACAGAGCTGCTATCCACCAGAGCGACTCCTTGAGGATATCTGCCTACGAGAGATTCCGATGAGAATCGTTCTACAGAGTAACCATGAAAAATATGTGTTTGCCTCATAACGTCACCAAATGACGTCATAATATCTCAAGCTTGACATATCTAGAAAGCACTCATCGAGGTGTTCAATTTGAGGTACTACACGATATGGTTCCTAAAACTTGAAAATTTGACCTGGGGTCAAATATGTTTGACCTCAGGCACTAACCATGAAGGTCAAGGCCAATCGCCACCAAAAACTAATCAGCTGAGTGCCAGACCATATACTAATTCCCATAAAGTTTGGAGACGATTCGATTAAAATTACTCAAAAAATAAGGGTTTCGTCGACTCCCTGATTTGCGACAAAGTGACCTTGACCTTTGACCTTGACCTTCAAAATTTTATGCGCTGAAAGGGACCTCTATAGGCCTCTGATATGCGAAGTTACAAAAATTTCCAATGATAACTGTGCTCTGCAGAGTGATTTATACGTGATTACAGACAAAAAAAAATAAAAAACATATGAAGGTCAAGGCCAATCGCCACCAAAAATTAATCAGCTGAGCGCCAGACCATGAACTATATTCCCATGAAGTTTGAAGACGATCCGATCAAAATTACTGAAAAAATAAGGGTTTCGTCGACTCCCCTGATTTGCGACAGTGACCTTCAAAATTTTGTGCGCTGAAAGGGACCTCCATAGGCCTCTGATATGCGAAGTTACAAAAATTTCCAATGATAACTGTGCTCTGCAGAATTTTTTATACGTGATTACAGACAAAAAAAAAAAAAAATTAAAAAAAAAAAACATACAAGCTGACTACATAATCTTGCAAAAACTTCGTTTTGGCAAGATAACAAACAGAAAGGGGTGAAAACAGTAACGTCCGATCTTCGATGGCGGAGGTTAATGAACGAAGATGGACATTTCAACGGTCAATGAAATTCATCGAAAGCCTGGCTTGTTACGTTTGAAAAAAAAAAAATGTTGCGGTTCAGCAGACCAAGTTCCCACCAAGTTTCTATTTTTAGATGATCAACTTGCACAGCACAACCAATGGCAAACTTCCTGACAAGATTCTCATTGGTTTTGTGTCAAAGCAAACAAGATACCCGTAGGTTGTTCTTCAAAGGATATCAAGGTTGTTAATCGATTTTGTAGAAGAAATTTTTGGCAATGAGCCACCTTTCAGCCGATTTGTCTCGATACAGGCAGAGATCCTTCAATCCTCCCCGTTGGACAGAGAAGCGGGAGTCCCGTCTGCCAGCATTCCATGGTGGACGTTAATGATCCTATGGTGTCCTTCGTAAAGAGTAGGTGAGCCATCGCTAACACCATGAACAAATTACAAATTCCTGCCCTAACGTACAGAGGGCACTGCATCAGCGGCACATCCATATCCTCAGCCAATTATACTATTCCATAGCCTTGTGCTGCATACAAATGAAGATGAAGATTGGATTAAGAAAAACTGGAAATTGAAAATGCCTTTACTGTATGTATATCAAAAGGTTGCACGGCGCTCAAGTCATCTCTTGCTAAAGGGAGAAGTATCTGTACCTGTGCACGCAATGCTATATTTTAAAGGGTTCCTGCCCTCATCTATATATTCCGAAAACTCTCATCTTGTATATATGTATGTATGCATGTATGTATGCATGTTAATGAAATACAGCCAAAACGGTACACGATAGCACAAAATTTTAGGCCACCTTACTCACCATTCTCCTGCGGTGTGCAGTATCAAGTTTCGTTAAAATTGGGCAACGAAAAAATTATTAAAAAATCAATTCCCGATTCAGTTACTCTTCAGGAGAATTTGATCAATGGAAACAACCTCAGCGGTATAGTTTGCTGGAGCTATCTTTTTTTCTTTTCTTTTTTTTTAAATGATTTTTTTTTATCAACCGCTGTCACAACGGGTTCACGGGTCGTCTAGTAAAATAATAAAAAAATGGTCCCGTTGGAAAGCTACTCATCTATTTTCTTGGAACAAAAATTTATGTCCGTTTACTAACAACGATACCAGTTTTAAAAGCCCGTCTTTTCAGGAAGGAAGAGTAAGAAGCAGAACCTGGAGCCGTAATGTAGCGGTTCCAAAGGGATCCTACTGTCATCTCTTTAGAATTCGTGTGCTGGACACAGAAAGTGCACATAAACAATGAGAAGACACTCGGTAGAGCACATACCTCTGCCACGTAATGTCTGATCTACGAGAACATATCAAGCCCAATACATTTTTGAAATATTGTGCTATGTATCGTTTTTGGCCCCATCTCTCATTGGTGAAAAAAATCACTTTAAAAATTAAATAATTCTCATATCCAGATCCGGATTCGGACCTTCACTGAAATCAAAACGATTTGTCCTTGCCACACACCGAACCTGTCCACCAAGTTTCGTCCGAATCCGTCCACAACTTTTTGAGATATCATGCACACAGAGACAGACAAACAGACAGAGGATTGAAAACATAACCTCCTTCACCTTCGGTGGCGGAGGTAACTAGAATGATTCTCAGGAGAGCCCATACCTCCGCTAGGCTGAACAGTTCACATTTTGTATCCCACTGATAGGTCGGATCTGAATCCTGACCTGAAACAAAATCAAATTGGCTTGTTCTCGTAACCCAATCAACTCAACCACCTCGTTTTGTCACAACTCATCCACAACCTTTTAAAATAGCATGTCACATCACGTGCCTTCTGGTTGAATGGTTTGCAACAGTTGGAACAATCGTCTGGGTGACAGACGGATGGTTCTTCTTTGCGGATTATGTAATTTTACTGTGCGAGACACAATCCGTGGCAATGCTCACCATAAGTCAGGAGGTGCGTCTGACGTTGACGTGTGTGTGTATGTATGTATATATATATATACACCACACACACTTTTTTTTTCCCCACAAGTTTCATTTCACATCCTCATTGAGTACAATCGATAGACAAGCAATACGGTTAAAGTGCAACATGCACTTTTGATTAAACACGTCAGCAAAGCAACCGGTGGGTGGTGGTGGTGGTGG
>CM068963.1:2202080-2213205 GCA_035128595.1 Eptatretus atami
TACAAGGAATACTCGCCGTGCCTACCACTCACTTCACCGAAGGGTTTTTTTTGTTTTTGTTTTGTATACATAGTTGAAACTCGTGGAAGGGTTTAAGCAAAAGACAGCACGTTGCATTTCACACACGTATTGCACATCCACATCCACATGCAAGCCTCCATAATGACTTTTAAAAAGTGAAACGTGCAAAAAAACTGATCATTTATGACACGTAATTTTTGCTGCCGTCATTGTCGTCGTCGTCGATGTGCTTGTTGTAGTTTGTGTTCTTCTGTTTACGATTGCTTTGAAAAGTGTTATGATGTATATTTATGTGTGCTCCTTCAGTGTCCGTCATGCTTGATTCTGGAGGGTTCCTGCTGTCGTAGCATTGAAACCGCTACATTAAAGCTCCAAGTTCTTCTTCTACTTCTTCTTCCATTCCAGAAAGATGGGCTTTTAAAAGCGGTGTCTTTATGATTAAACGGACACAAACTTTTGTTCCAAGTCAATAGATTAGCAGCTTTTTTGTGTGAGCAGGAAAAACACACACAGACACAGACCAGAAAGCCAAATGAAAATATGGTAACCAGACTCATAAAAAGGTTCAACTTGTCAATTGTGCCACAACCTCTTGGAATTCCGTTACAAACCGAGACCCCGAATGGTGATTGTACCCTCTGTGACCACCTACACATCCGCAAACTGGACATGAACAGAAAATGTATTTAATCATTTCAAGTCAAACAAATTCTTTTCAAAGACAATGAAGTTAAACATAAACTACACTTTCTTACCTGTGGCTCTTCGGTGTACCAAGAGAGTACATTGTTGGGCAAATCTAGGACCAGGTATCTCTTTGAAAACTGCTGACTTCCATCCATATCCTCGACATGCAGGAAACCACCAAAACATCCCTTCTGCGCCCGATTCGCCATACCTGGGAGAGGTGGAGATAGACATCACCGAGTTGGCCAGAGCATCCCAACTCCCTGGCCAGGCCAGAGTACGAGTGTACGGCATCTCCCTTTCCATTGATCAGATTTCTTCCCCACTTCTCACTGTACGAAGTTGAAATATAGATCATCCAAAGTCTTTCTGGAAAGCGATACATGTTCAATGTCACAGCAATGTTTCGATTCTCAATATCAATTAATTTGTCAGGCAGGCTGAACATCCTGACACAAGCTTCAGAAACTTCTCCACCACCGCCCAAGACACAGATTTAATTTAAACCCAAGATCACATTTTATTCTTCACATAATGTGAACAAACTTCTCTATGGGGAAGAACAGTCATATGATGGATGGAAGGACATTGGTGGAACATGGACCCCAAAGAATGCCGGAAAAAAATAATAAAAATTCAGTGTATTCTTTTTAGTACTTCAATGACATTTTTTTTCATGATGAAAATCAGAAATTTTTCTCAATGTTGTATGACCTGCAGCATTAAGAGGAAGAATGCAGAACGATGAAGTGAAGGTTTCTTTTTGTTGGACTATCTATCCATTTTTTTTTGTATACATAGACGAGGCTCGAGGAAGAGCTAGTATTAGTACACCGAACAGATCAGGACACAACAGGACAAAAGGAACAGTTGAGAGAGAGAGGAGGGAAACACCAACAGCAGAGTTGAAGGCCAAGATAGATGCAGACTTGGACAAACAATGAGTGTGGAGAGGATGGATGGAGTGGACAATATGGATACAGAAGGAAACTCTAAGGGGGGAAAACTGGACATTTGGAAGGAAGGATTGGGGTGGGGACGGGGGGGGTTAATGAAGGTAGAAAAGATCGTGGTTTTGGATTGGAGACGATCTGAGATGGTGGTGAATGGCTGTCTTGAAGACCTGGAGGTAAGAATGATATTTAAGAAAATGTGGAAGTTGGTTCCACAGGTGTGAAAAAAGAAGAGAAACAAATGAGTGGAGCCGAGCAGTGATTCTGGATTTAGGTAGTTTCACAAGAAGGGGGTTGATGATGGAATGTCAATCCTTCAGAAACCTGGAGGGGACAAAGCATGGAAAGAGCAGATGATGCAAGACCAGAAAGGAAGCGGTAGAAGACAGAGGCCAGCGACCTGTTTGCAATGGCGTACCAATAGGCCCATAGACTCCGTTTTATCACGGGAGATTCCAATAATCTTGACGGCCTTGGTTTCCAGAGTGTCTAGCTGAACAAGGTGTGAGGCAGGGGAGCCAGAGCAGAGGGGAGAGCAGTACTCCATCAATCTGTGGATGAAGACCTTGTAGGTAGATTGGAGTTCAGGTATGCCAAGGAAGGACTTTGTACGACAGAGGATTCCCAGTTGGCAGCTGATTTTGGAAACCAACCTTGAAATGTAGTTTGCCCAAGAAAGATCATGGCTGATAGTGAGACCCAGGAGTTTCAATGACTGAACCTCCTCAAGAGGATTGTTAAGAAAGTAGATAAGAGGGTGCATGGGAAGTGAGGGGTTTGCCAGACAGTCCTTTTAGAGAGAAATAGAAAAAGTGTGAGATTTGTCAGGATTGAAAGACATATTACAACTTGTGATTTGACCTACATTTGTGATTTGACCTACTTGTGATATTTTTTTCAATGGCTGAAGAGAGGGAAGAGGCTTCAGCCTGCCTGTCTGTCTGTCTTGAGAATGAGGGACGTCATGGCAGAAGGTGGAGTCATCATCAACAAATAGAAAAAGAGGATTTTTCAGATAGTAAGAGATCATTGATGAAGATCAGGAATAGAACTGGGACCAGAACACTGCTTGGGGCACTCCAGCCTTGACAGAGAGAGAGGAGATGAAAGGATTCCTTTGAGTGCAACATGTTGGCTACGAGAGTCATGGAAGTCAATAAGCAGTGTGTGGAATTGGCCTTGGATGCCATAAGCAGAGAATTTGTAGAGCAAATCAGGGTGCCAGACTGTATCAAAAGCATGATATCAGAGATGGCCCTGATCTCATGTCTAACATTGAGGGCTTCCATCCATTGTTGGATGAGTAGAAGCAGCATGTCCAAACAAACACAGAATTGAGGCATTCAGCCTTCTCACGAGCAGAGTCAGCTGTGTTGCCATTTGACAAGAGGGAAGGGATGGAATGGTAGCACACACCAGACACAGACTTAAGATGCCACCAGGTTTTGGAGCAGGGAGACAAGTTTGAAAAGATGTTGTTTTTCTGGCTCTCCCGAGAGTGGACACACTTGTTGTGGACTTTTTGGAATGCACTGAGATTGCCTTCGTCAAATTAGCCTTCTAGGAAGATAAGGCAAGTTGTTTCAGAGCAACTGTCCCACCCCCGATTCAGTGTACCATGGGTGGGAAGATGGGTAAGATAATCGAAGATGAGATGGGATTAATCTATGTATGAGAGCAGGTTTCTGTGGAAGAATTCTCAAGCTGAGTTAACATCAGGAGCAGCAGATAAGGAAGAGCAATGGAGAGATATCTACTTGCAGTTTTTGTCAATCTGCTTGAGTGATATGCCAGACTCGCCGGCGTTGAGGCAGCTCGCCGAGACTAGCCAGAGAGATGTTGACTTTCACAAGCACATCATTAGATCAACCAAATGGAGCAGAGGAAGAGCAGGAGACATTTGCGGGAAAGTTTGTTATCATCAAGTCCAGTAGGGAGGATTTGTCATTCGAAGAAAGTCCAGTTAGAAAGTTCACAGGTTGAGACAGTGCCATGGAATCACAGAAGTCCTTTGCTGAAGTGCCATGGCTGGTGAGAGAGAGGTACCAACACCCAGCCAAGTTGCATGGTGACAATTGAAATCACCACATATGAGGAAGAGAGAGATGGGATGAGTGATTAAAAGCTTGTCCGTGTTGTCTGAGAGAGAGGGAGATGTAGACAGAGTTGTTACTGCAAAAAGGATAGTACAACACACAGACAAACAAGATGTGGGAGTGATGAGGAAGTTACAGCCAGAAGTACTCCTGGGGAGTGAGAGTTGTAAGATCAGAACATGGGCAGTGAGAAACAGGTATTGATGCAAAGTGTAACTCTGCCACCCACCGGGGCGTGTTTCAGGCCTATCAAATTAGAGGGGAGGAGACAAACAAACTGTTCAGCCTGGCGGAAGTATGCACTCTACTGAGTGCGGTTCTAGTTAGCTCGTCCCCCGCACAGCGGGAGATGGGGCTTTGTAATCACTTGTGTGGTGTTGGTTGTTATTCTCCATATGTAGGTTTCAGAAGGTAGAATGGAGCCCTCACAGGTCTTGAAGTGTGTGTGTGTGTGTGTGTGTGTGTGTGTGTGTGTGTGTGTGTGTGTGTGTGTGTGTGTGTGTGTGTGTGTGTGTGTGTGAGACAACTTTCATTTTTTACCATTTGAGCTTTTGTCATCAAATATTCAAAGCTTTATGAGAATATAGAGAAGACAAATTAAGGATTTGGTCAAAAGGTCCAAACGTCAAAGGTACCGTTTAGCATACGGAAGAAGACGTTGTCTGAATACAAAGCGGACAGGCTTTGCCTTTTCAGATGCTTTATAGTTTAAAATGCAACGCAAGTTGATTGAAAATAAAATTGCAGCACGCTCGAACGCAATTAGCCATTTTCAGATTATACCAAATCACATGAATCAGTCAACTACAATCTTTGTCCTTCACAAACATTTTGTTGAAATTCTCCCCTCCAGACAAACAAACGGACCCTAAAGCAATACCCTCTCTTTCAGCGAGGGTAATTATGAGATTTAAACTCAACGTCCATCTTCATAAGACAAGACAGAATATCTTGCTTCAACCTGAAACTCCGAGCAGTTAAAATGGTAACTATTTCCGGGATCAAGGCGCGCTTTGGGGACCACGCAAGATCGAAGCAAAACAAACGGGTCGTTTGATCAAATAACACGACACTCACGGCAAAAGTTAGCTAACCGTTTGGAATTGTTAGCAATATTTTTATTTGTAAGCATTTTTAATGACATTGTAAATTATGTGCATTAGTGTTCTTAAACTTTGAAAAATTTTCCCTTATGAATCACAAGCCCCAATGAACCTAAACCTCCTTTTTCCCCATTGAAACAATGCCCCGACATTCACGGAGGTTTTCAAGAACATATTCCCCAATGAATGTCTTGGTTTTATGGTGTGTAATAAATATATATATATATATATACATATATATAAATACACACATACACATACCCGTCCCCAACTACAGGAAATTTTATGTTTATCTATCAATTTAAATCATTTCATGGATGTAAAAAAAGGTTAATGTGTTGCGTTGTGTTGCACTGTCGGTTTCACTCAGAGCCAGAGCTCTGAGCTACGTATACCACCCACCGCAAAATGGTGGTGCAACATCAGGAGGTGGAGGTTGAATTTGTGTAAGAGAGTACAAAACTCCACGAAGATCTGATTAAATCGACTAATCCAGATGATCATGTTGATTATAAAAGATTACTGAAAGTGACAATATCATCTGACTGTATTGCATTTATATATTGCAAAGTGACCGACTACATTGCATCAAGAAAAGTGAAATTAAAATACAAAATAAGCAATCAACAGCTTTTCAAACACAGCACAGGAAACAGATGAATGCACACACAGACACCATGGATCACAATGTACAATATATATATAATATATATATATATATATATATATATATATATATATATATATATATATATATATATATATATATATCTTCTTCTTCTTTTGGCTGCTCCCGTTAGGGGTCGCCACAGCGGATCATCGAATGATCCGCATAGTGATTTGGCAAATGTTTTACGCCGGATGCCCTTCCTGACGCAACCCTGGTCGCCTCTTACGACACAGGGATATTATATATAATATATATATATATATATTATATACATATACATATACTCGAGTGAAGTCAATGGCAATGCAAATCCCCACGTTTCCCACCTAAAGCAAAGTTGGAAGATGACAAAACGTTCCACCAGGAATGACACAATATCAAATTTTGAGTTAAAAAAAAATTTTTAATCCGTTTTGACCCCTGTGATCCTCAGTCCTCATCTCCTGTGGCATAACCAGTGGTCAAATACATCAAAAAAAATCCGTTAATATTCATTGCATGTACAAAGTTTCATTTTAAAATGTTTAAAAGTTTGCCCGCAATTGCATTTTGCAGTGCTTGACCTTTTGACCCCACCCCGGAGGGGGGGGGCTAAAACTGCATGTGGTGATCACAACTACCAAGTTTGGTGAATTTTTGCACAACTGTTAGTGCAACGGACAGACGGACGGAAAGACAGACCGACAGACGATTACAATATCACGTGGCCTACCATGGGCAGAGCGAATCAGCACCGGCTGACGTTCACTCATCGATATTTTTGTTTACGGATATTTTCCAATGGTTTTGTGTTTTTTTCCTGGGATATTGGCTTGCGTTGTATCAGGATGCAAAATTTCAGCTTTCTCCAGACAAAACATTCCGTTTTTTTTGTCAAAAAGCATGGGGATAACTGGAACGGCACTCAGTGGAGCGCATACCTCCGGCAGGCTGAACAGTTTATGTTTTGTATCCCACTGATGAGCTGGACCTGGATCGGGACCAGAACCAAAATCTAATCGGCTTGTTCTTGTTACCAAACCAACTCATCCAACGAGTTTTTGTCACAACTTTTTGAGATATCATGCTCTTCACATCATTTTTGGCCCCATCCCTCAATGGTGAAGAATCACTGAAAAAATTCTCAAATCCAGATCCAGATTCGGATCTTCACCAAAATCGAATAAATTCGTCCCTGTCACACACCCAACCTGTCCACAAAGTTTTGTCCAAATCCATAACTTGATACATCATGCTCACAGACAGACAGAGACAGGCAGACAGAGACAGACAGGGTGAAAACACAACCCCCATCCATCTTCAGCGACAGAGGTAGAAATGAAAATGGATGCTTCAGGCCACAGCAGGGCCTGGTTCTCCCTTCCAATACTCACCAAAAAGGAATTTCAACCGACGTGAAAATACCATCTGTAGCAGTACCGTGAGATTGCACAGAACCCCGTGTGACAGCATTGTAAACTTTTTTTTATTTTTTTACAATAACGGTCTAAAAGAAGGAATATTAGTTTGGAAAAGGCAGAGAATGAGGGTGATGAAAATAGCAGGAGACGGGAGGTGTAAATAAGAGGACATCACCAAATTGAAAATTTGATTACGGAATCGTCATAATCATCACCGCCCTCGAGTTTGCTTCTTCGTGTTGTTGATTAGATAAGAGCAATTAAACATGCACACTTACACCCCAAAACCACGTCCGAACTGAGTCTTCCGTGAATCACGAGCCGACTGGCGAGGCCCAAAATGTGACTGAGAGTGCAGGGATTTGTTAATTTGCTCAAGGATACCGTCAATAACTCGTGTCCTCTTCGTGAAAGACCGCGCAATCTTTTACATCCAGCAACGAACCCCAGGAGATGGAACGCCCGGCGTAACGTCGATCCGAGGGACGGCGCCACTTTGTGATGCAATGCCCTGCTTGCGAAACACCAGTCCACAAGTTTATTGGCTGGTCGGGAATTGGACCTAGATCTCTACACCGTCCTGTCAGACCAATTAAACGTGCGCAAAACACTTTCCAACCAATTCCATGTATACATTGTGTCTTTCCCATTTCCAAAAACATTTCCCCCTCTTGCTTGAAGGAACCTCTTCAGTTCGCTTTTAATTCGAGCGATATATGGAAGAGAAACGCACACCGGATGACTAAGAGTACCTTATAAAGTGGTTGTAGATCTAATAGTTTGCAGTGAACCCCTTTTGGGTAAGAACGGAGGACAGGTGGTAATAGCTGGCGTCAATGGTGAGAACCAATGGTTTGGATCGACCTGAGCGGCCTGATGGGTCGTGTCAAACAACGTACCGATTCAAATTGTATTTAACATCACGTGCATTTTCTCCAGGTTTAAAATCCTAAACATTGTATCGAGTCTGATGTGAAGGAAGGTCGTGGACAGAACATGATGCCAATGCCCTGCACTGTGTACAGTTTATTTTTCAAACACAAAACCTCTTCAAAAATAAAATAAAATAAAAACTAAATTAACAAGTTCCACCGAACATGTATAGTGCGGAGGAACACGCACCATTTCATATAATTGGCTTGAACAAACCATTTGATACATTAATAATGAAGTCCTTTCAAAGTGAACACCATCCGTACACCAAAACGTATGTTCAGACAAATAAATACAAGTTTGCATGGAAGGATAGCCTGGAGCAGTGATCTTCACTGTTGTTTAGAGGAGGGACACTCTTGCCGATAAGACGTCAGTGTGAGTGAGAGCCACCACACCGCCTGCAGGACTCCATAATGGCTGCTATTAGGTCCTGCCTTCGCATACGCTTCTTCATTGTGGTTAACTGGGGCTGCAAGCATAAATTGTTTGTATACCGGAACCATATCCTGATGATGTGGTCATGTTACTCTTGTGCTTCGTGTTGTAACACTCATTTGAAACCATTGGGTCAATTTGATAGCATTGATGGTGGATTACCATGGAGTGTTTTCACATTTGTGTATTATCGGCTGCACGTAAGGGGGCACGCTTTCGGCCACCAGGGGCTGCCAGTGGCTCGCGGGCCGTGCAATGAAGAACAGGGGCCTAGAGGTATGCACGTTCACCTCGGCCATCTAGCCCGGGTTCGAATCTCGACTAGGCCAAACACCGCCGTCCTGGTGGTGGCGCTATACCATACATATCTTTTGGGGTTTCCCCACACCCTGAACACGAGGGGTGAGGGGAGTGTGGAGAGCACCATGGTTATTTTTTTGGGGTTTTTTTTAACCACCTCAAACCTTCCCTTCCACACTCTGAGTACAACCCCAAGTCTTCAATCCATTCCGTCTGGCGGTTTAGGAGTGCACAAGGTGTAATAGGGCTGGTGGTTCTTCAGCAACAAGCGGAACACACTCTAAACAGTTCTTCGTGCTCGCAAGGTTTGAGCTTGCATTTGATAAATCCAGGTAACCATTGAATCTGGTGAACAGTTTTAATTACAAATTCATTAAAAAGAAAAATAATTTTAAAAAGCCAAAGTAGGGTGGAGGTTTGAACTCACACACACACGAACCTTATGTTTGCGGTTGATCTCTCGTCACTCGCAGACAAGACAAATTGCACGTGATTGTCTGAGCCCATTTGAGATTGAATGGTGGAATAGAGAGACAGGTGATAGAGTGTTAGTCATAGCATAAAGATATCCAAGATCTCCCATTGATGGTGGAGAGATGGAGAGATAGATAGAGATCTTCATCCTGGTGGTGTGGTGGTTAAAGCGTCCGATCAGGGGTTCGAACCTCAGCAGAGTCAAACCAAAGATGGCTCGTGCTGCTTCCTTGTTTGACGCTCAGCATTTAAAAGGAGCACGGACAATCAACCAGAGGTTGGCAATACGAGCGGACGCTTTGAGGGGCTTCATGGGCTCCCTCCTGTGTTGAAGTTCCTTGTAAAGGAACATTTTATAACGAGAAGGGCACTCGGTAGAGCACATACCTCCACCACGTAGTGCCTGATCCACGAGAACATATCGGGCCCAATCAATAAATTTTTGAGATATCATGCGATATAGTGACTTTGGTCCTATCTCTCAATGGTGAAGAATCACTTAAAATATTCTAGTAGTCGGATCCGGATCCGGATCTTCACCAAAATTTAATCAGTTCGTCCTTGTCACACACCGAACATGTCTACCAAATTTCATCCGGATCTGTCCACAACTTTTTTGAGATATCCTGTACACAGACCGACAAAGACAGACAGAAGGACAAACAGGGAGGGGTGAAAACATCACCTCCTTCACCTTCGATAATAACGGTCATTTTATGTGCAAATAAATATTCAATCACTCCAAACACCAAACGATCAGCTTGTGTTGAGGTTTCTTGCCATCGCAGTCGGTCCACTGAAAGCACGACATCCCAAGAGTGGTTCCGATTGGTTCATGGACATTGAAGATTTTTAACATCTTCCTGCAACGAATCCCACGTTCCAAACAAGAGAGAGACACACAACAGAGTAACAGAGACAGGACAGAGACAGAGAGAGACAGAGACAGAGACAGAGACAGAGACAGAGAGACAGAGACAGAGAGACAGAGACAGAGAGACAGAGACAGAGAGACAGAGAGACAGAGAGACAGAGACAGAGAGACACACACACACACAGTGAGAGACAGAGAGAGAGGCAGAGAGAGAAAGAGAGGCAGAGAGAGGCAGACAGAGAGGCAGAGAGAGACACACACACACACAACACACACACAGACAGAGAGAGACAGAGAGAGAGAGGGAGAGAGGTAGAGAGAGAGGGAGAGAGTAGAGAGAGAGGGAGAGAGGTAGGTAGAGAGGGAGAGAGGTAGGTAGAGAGAGGTAGAGAGAGGTAGAGAGAGAGGTAGAGAGAGTAGAGAGAGAGGTAGAGAGAGAAAGAGGTAGAGAGAGGTAGAGAGAGCAGTAAGGTGCAATCAGCACGTTCAAAGGGAAAGCCTCACCATCGTGTTACATGGATAGATGGTCGTACGCTCGTCCACAAGACCCCACCTGAATAACAGAACCTGGTCCAGTAACATGGTGCACTCACTTGTGTTTGAGTCGTCTCACCTGCATTCAATACCTGACCATGAACGGTCGGTCCTCCTGGTGCTTCGTAGATAGGACGTCGAGCGACAAAATGATCCGACCGTCCGATGGACCGCAACCCGGCCATCCCTTCCACCGGTAATGATCGCACGATGTCCTTCCGTGAAGAGTAGGCGAGCTATCGCCGGCATCCTGAACAAATTGCCAATTCCTGCCCTCACTTGGAAAACAAAGGTAAAGCACTCGTGGAATCCTCACTACTGTGGAAACAACCCTCACGTGACACACCCCACACAACACACACACACCACACAACATACAACACACACCACACACCACACACCACACACCACACACACCACACACACTAACCCCGTACTACTACCCGTTTGGGTGAAACCTTCAGATCGCGGTTACAACATCTTCCTCTAACACACAAACCACCACAAGGTAATAATATATAATGTTCATCTGTTGCTGAGAAAATCCATGAAGAGATAAAAATGTGTTTTTACTACAAATCATCATATGGTTGTTTTTACCCGTCAACTCGAGGGCACGAACTTCAGAACCAGGTACCAACG
>CM068963.1:2228364-2248148 GCA_035128595.1 Eptatretus atami
AATTTTAAATGGGTGAAAGAATACGAGTACAAATCTATGTTAGATGATACAATCTCCACAAGTCAAGGAGATTTAGATAAACGGAATTATGGGCATTATTTTGAAGTAGATTTAAACTATCCTAGAAAACTTCATAACAAACATAAAGACCTTCCTTAAGGAACTGAAAAAGAGATCCCCAATCAAGAGCTGTTAGCCCAATCAATTTGGTGGTTATCAACAACATTTCTTTAGTTCTTCAAATGAGTTTAAATATATTCCTACAACTAAATTACGAACAACATTGTTTGATAAAGAGAAGTTTTTTACATCCAAATAAATCTAAGACCAAAGTTGTAGAAGCAGGACGACCCAAAAGGTTTCAAAAATTTACACAACGGTACTAAAGTTTAGTCAAAGTCATTGGTGAGATAAATATATTGATTATAATACGAGGATGAGAACAAGGGCTAATAATGATTTTGAGAAGAACTTTTATAAGTTGATCAATAATTCTGTATTTGGTAAAACAATGGAAAATATAAGGAATAGACAAAATGTAAGACTTTTGCGGAGCAAACTTGGAGCAGGTGGAAAAGTTGATAAATAAACCAAGCTTTAAAAGAGTCGAAATATTTACAGATAATTTTGTGCTGTTCATTTGACTAAAGCGAGTAGAAAGATGGATAAACTGATTTATTGTGGAAACATCTGTTTTAGGTCTTTCAAAGTATTTAATGTATGATTACTTTATAATAATCCAAAGAAAAGATATGGTGAGAATATTGTATTGCTATACAGTATATGGATACGGATAGCTTCATACTCAAGATAACTACAGATGATGTTATAAGGACATGAAGAAGATGAAGATATTTATGATACAAATAATTATGATCCTAATAACCCAATCTTTTCATATAAGAATAAAAAGGTTATTGGTGAATTTAAAGATGAATTAGGTGAAAAGATACGAAGTGAATTTGTCGGTGTTAGATCAAAGGCATATGCTTATAAATAAAGAGGATTTTCCCAGAGAGTTGGAGAGATCATTGATGAAAACCAGAAAAAGAACAGGGCCAGAACGCTACCTTGAGGAACTCCAGCCTGGACAGGAAGAGGGGATGAAAGAACTCCATTTAGGACCACACGTTGACTGCGACAGGAGAGGAAGTCTGTGAGCCATGAGTGGAGATGGCCTTGGATACCATAGGAAGAGAGTTTGCTGAGCAGGGCAGGTGCCAGACCGTGTCAAAAGCCGGGTTATGTCGAGGGAGATGGCTCTGATTTCATGTCCGCATTGAGGACCTCCATCCATTGTTGGGAGAGCAGAAGCAGCATAATCCAGGGTAAAATGACCTGGTCTGATTCCAAATTGGTGATCGGAAATTAAACCATTGGAGAGAGGAATGATTTAATGTCTGAAGCGGTGATGGATTCCATAACCTTGCTGATATTGGGAGAAGGCGGATTGGTCTGTAGTTCAGGGATCTGTTTTGCACCTTTTTGTGCAGGACAGTAATGTTTGCTGATTTCCAAGCAGATGGCAGATGACCTTGAGCAAATGAGAGGGTGAATAAACAGAGAGAGGGTGAGCAAGAGCAGAGGAACGATTTTTCGGACACGTGGGCTGATGCCTCAGGTCCGGTTGCAGAATCTGACTTGAGGTTTGAAGCAAGTCTCCACCTTGTCAGAGGAAAAGAACAGAGTCCAGGTACAGTTGGGTACGACTGGTAAGGTGGGTACAGAAAGCGATGGGTTTTGGACATAAGATTTTGATGCAAACACCAAGTTTAGGCATTCAGCCTTTTGACGTGCGGTATCAGCAGTGCGGCCATTTGAGGTAAGGGAGGGATGGAGGGGAAACATACACCAGAAACAGATTTGATTAGACCCACCAGGATTTGAGGGAGGAGAGAGGTTTAAGAGTTCAGACTTGAGATTAGAAAGAAGTTGTTTTCTGGCTCTCCCGAGGGTAGATACACACTTGTTCTGAGCTTTATGGAAGGAAATGAGATTACCCTCAGTTGGTTTGCTTTCCATGAGGCAAAGGCAAGTTGTTTCAGGACAACTGCCTCGCCACAAGCTTCATGAACCATGGGGTGGAGGAAGGGTAGGACAACTGAAGATGAGAGGGGATAAATCTGTGCATGAGGGAGAGCAGTGTCTTTGAAAGAATTCCCAGGATGAGTTGATGTTGGAGAAAGTAGCGATGGGAGACCAGTCTAGAAGTTTGATGCTGCTTGGAGACCCTGCCAGTTGGCCTGCGTGAAATGCCAGACTCGACAGCCTGAGGTGGTTCTCTGATAACAGCCAAGAGATGTCACTTTGACAAAATTTGGGCAGAAGAACCGATTGGAGTGGAGGAAGAACAGCAGATATTTTCAGGGAAATTTGTCAAAATCAGATCCAGAAGAGATGGAGTACCATTGGTTGAGATCCAGGTTGGGAAGTTGACCGATTGATCAGTCCCAATGAGTCGCAGAAATCTTTTGCTGAGGTGCCATGACAGGTGAGAGAGGTACCCACACCTAGCCACTGGCATGATGACAATTGAAGTCACCACATATGAGGAAGAGAGAGTTGGGATGAGAAGATAGAAGTTTGTCCATGTTTTCAGATAGTGAGGTGTAAATGGAGTCATCACTGTTTGGTGGATGGTACAGTACACATATAAACATGAGGTGGGAGTGGAAGGGAAGCGAGCCAGAGGTATTCCTGGGGGTGTGGGGGGAGTGAGGGCAGTACATGGAAAGTGAGGAATAGTCTTTGTTGAAGAGAGCGACTCCTCCACCAGGACGAGGCTCAGGTCTGTTATACCGGAGGAGGGAGTAACCAGGGAGAGATACTTGGGAGTCAGACACGTCTTGAGGGAGGAAAGTTTCTGTTTGGCAGATTATGTCTGGTTTGTCAGTGGCAACCTGTATGGAAAGATCTGTAATGTTTGAGCGAAGGCCCCGGATATTTGAGATCCACACTGTTAATGAAGAGGAGGGGAGGGCTTTGGGTGCAGGAGATGGGATGGGAGGGGAGGGAGAACAAGGGAGTCGGTGGGGAGGTAAGGAGAGTTGTTGAAAGAGTGTGGGGGATTGCACAATAGCTAGGGGAGGGGCTGGATGAGGGATGAAAAGACTCTGTTGTGCTGGGGGAGGGGGGGAGAATGGGGGCAGAAGGCAGTTGAGGATTTGAGGAGGTGGAGTGATGAGATGGAGGTGAGAGGGGAGGGGAAGGAGGCAGCTTTGTGGATGTGAGGAGGGGCAACTTTGAGAAGGGTGAGTGAGGGTGAATGGTGGGAGAAGGGTGAGTGGGGAGAGTTGAGGGAGAAAGGTGAGGGGCGGATGTTTTGAGAACTCCCCCCTCACCTTTCAAATTTTTTGTCTGTACAGAACTTTTGTGTTTTTCTCCACAACCGCTTGTCGGATGGAGACGAAATTTTCACCATTGATGCGACTAATCATGTGGAATGTTTACTGATAATTATGACGTCATAGTCACGGCATGGCGCCATATTGGAAAACGGAAAAACTTTGGACCTCTGTGTCTTTGAAACCGCACCATGGAAAAAATTGAAACTTGGCACGTAGCAAGTACTCCTCATGGGATGAGGGTTTGATTTTTTTTAATGATGTCATAGGTGCCCTCGTTATGACGTCATTGCATATGTAGAACGACACATCCGATCAGTACGAAATTTTTTGAGGTGGACCATTTTTTTTGATGACATAATCAAAAAAAATTCGGTGGATCTTTTTATCCAAAGATGAGCCTCAAAAATTTTTATACTGATCAAATGTAGCATTCTACATCTGCAATTATGACATCACAACAAAGGCACCTATGATGTCATAAAAAATACCACACTCATTCCCCCTGAGGAGTACTTGTTATGTGCTACTTGTACACCCATGGCTTTGGGACACTTGTGTGAAATTTCCCCTCGATTTATCCAGCCGTCTGGAGAAGACGATTTTTATAAGTATTAGGGTCAATCCAATATGGCTGCCAAACCATGTGACCAATGAAATCATACAGTATGTGTGAACCTTTTTTTCATCATGGACAGACGGTCATACGTGTAAAGTTTTGCCTCGATCTGTTCAGCCACTGCAGCGAAGAAGATTTTTGAAGGTTTAAAAAAACAAAACAATATGGTTGCCGAATCACGTGACTGACATGAATTTTTTTTTCTGTGGACCATTTTATCCCGAGATGACCCTCAAAAAAATTCATACAGATCGGATGTGGCATTCTACATATGCAATGACATCATAACGAGGGCACCTATGACATCATTAAAAAAAATCACCCTCATTCCACATGAGGAGTACTTGCTACGTGCCAAGTTTCAATTTTTTCCATGGTGCGGTTTCAAAGACTCGGAGGCCCAAAGTTTTTTCAATATGGTTGCCACACCACGTGACCTATGACGTCATAAATATCATTATAATATTCTACATGAGTAGTCGCACCAATGGTGAAAATTTCGTCTCAATCCGACAAGCGGTTATGGAGCAAAACATAAAAATTCTGTGCGGACAAACAGACAGACAGAAAAATAAACAAAGGGACCCAAATGCAATACCCTCTCGGAATTCTTCGGCGAGGGAACAAATACCTGGAAGAAGAAGAAGAGGAAAAGAGGAAGAAGAAGAGGAAGAAGAGGACGAAGAAGAAGAGGAAAGAGAAGAAGAGAAGAGGAAGAGGAGAGAAGAGAAGAGGAAGAAGAAGAGGAAGAGGAAGAGGAGAGGAAGAAGAAGAGGGAAGAAGAAGAGGGAAGAAGAAGAGGAAGAGGAAGAGGATGAGGAAGGAAGGAAAGGAAGAAGAAGAGGAAAAAGAAGAGAAGAAGAGGAAGAGAGGATGAAGAGAAGAAGAAGAAGAAGAGAAGAGCAAACGAAGAAGAAGAAGAGGAAGAAGAATCACGCGTTTATACTCGTTTCCTCAGTAATGTATTTCGCTTGGTGTTGGCTTCACGGTGAAGGTGGCTCGTTTGAGATACCTGAGGGTCTTGAGTTGAAACTCCTGCCAGGCTGTTGGTGTTGAATTTAACAGTTGGTGGGTTTAGTTGACTCAGCCTGTCATCCTGGAAAAAATGAGTACCAGTTTGCTGGTAACAGGGGCACTGCATCAGCAGCACAGCCGCGCCCCCAGAGAACGATGCTGCCACAGGCTGTGGAGGAATAAAGAAAAATTAAAGCATTTTGTATTTTTAATACACTTCTTGGCGGCCATGTCAGTGTAGTTCGCGGCAGTGCTTTGAACACGTGAAATGGATCTCCTTGACTTCTCCACCGCTTCAAGCTCTTTGTAATTGTATTTATTTTAACTTTAACATATTAAGAGAGTGATACTTTAAAATGTAACGACGATTTGAAGAGGTTGTGCGACGAAGTTGGCGCCACAGGCATCAGGGTTGTTGGACGTCAGGTTTCCTTGGGAGGGAAGTAAATATTTTAAAACATTGTTACATGTTCGGGGTTACAAACTGTCCTGTGTAAGATGCTAAATATAAATGTTTATTCCGAAATGGGAGATTATTTCCGGTTCCAGGTCGATACAAGCCGGAAGGGAAGTTTCCACACGTGAACATCCTCACACGAGGTCAACGGTAAATTACGCGATCCCGAGCGCGCTTCGCCTTCGCCTTGTCCTTGTCCTTGTCCTTGTCCTACATTTGTTTCATATTTTGAGTTGACGTTTGTTTGCCGTTTGTTTGCCGTTGGTAAGGATTGTGTGAGAGGATTCTGTCAAGATGAGGTTGTGCTACCACGACACGACACAACACGTGGTTTGTAAACCCACCTCTGGAGTGTTTGTGCTTTCGGTGGTGATGGTGGTGGTGATGATTGTGATTGTGATGGTGATGATGGTGGTGGTGACGGTGATGATTGTGATGGTGGTGGTGATGATTGTGATGGTGATGATGGTGGTGGTGATGATGATGATGGTGGTGGTGACGGTGATGATTGTGGTGGTGATGAAGAAGGAGAGCAGTGAGGGGAATGCCAAGTGCTGCCTTAATGGTTAGGGTGTTTGGCTTGGGATCCTTGGGTCAATTGAATTAATACCAGGTGGGGTTGACTCAGCCTGTCATCCTTCTGACGTCGGCAGAATGAGTCCCAGCTTGCTGGGATGATTGAGCCATTAGAGTATACTGTGTTAGAATGGCGACCCATCCAGGATTGTGCCCAATAGCCAAAGAGTGGAGCGAGTTATCACCGGCACCATGACCGAATCACAAATTCCTGCCATAACGTTCTGAGTCGGATTGGCGACACGACGAGCACTGCAGCCGACCTTGTAACTGATTCGGCAAAACCAACCGTATGTATAGGGCATGTTACATGATAATTTGTGTCAGGCCAGATTAGATCTGTGACTTGCTACAGGTATCATGTAAACCTGTACTAACCTGTTCCATGGCCGGGTTGTCGATGACTAAACCGTCTCCCCCACCAGTTTTTTTTTGGTGAGGAGGGTGTTTGGATATGGACACCCAGCAGGATTAAAAACAAAACCTGTCAAAGGGCGGAGGAGCTCCTTGTGAGCCAACGGCCATCCATATCTAGTGCCCAACTGTGTCTGCGGACGTCCTGCAGTTAGGTTATTTCTTATTATGAGGTTGGTGGCAGATTTTGCACTCCGGCCACCGTAAAACCCTTCATTCCACAAAACACAAAAACGGAAAGAAATCTGAAAACCCACTCCGTGGCGGTACCTCCTGTGCAGCTTCCCTTCACAGGGCAGCTCACCGGATGATGGGATTGGGGCAAAGCCTTTCGGGACCCCCAATCTTTGATAATAGGGGTCATTCCGTGCCAACTCACCTAAATTTCAAAACCTCCCCAGGTCACCTCCTCAGATTTTGCTGGAAAATTTCTTAAATGTAGATCTATATGGCTCTACCCACCATGCAAAAGATTAGCTTTCAATTCCTCATAGTTTAAAAATATCTATCTCTAGAGACCTTTGAAATTTGGCCCTAAAAATTCCAAATGTGAAAAACGCATTTTTTTTCAACTTCAGGGGCTTATATTTTTATAATGGACTCCTCTAGAAAGTTAATATTGCAAATATTTACTAATTGGCATCCAGATTTTTCAATTATGGCATCAGATAGCTTCTGGGATGCATATTTCTCACTCTATAGGAAACTAAAAATGGCTTTTGGGCCAAAACGAGCTAAAACAAGGTGAAACTATAGGAGCCTCCTGAAAATATGGAACAACTTAGAATTTTTTCCTCATAACACAGTGATTATAGGGTCATTATCTATCCATAGATACATTTTTGTTGGGATAATACAGTTAGGTGATGAATTATAAAAGTTTTACCATAAGCCCTTGCCTCCGAGGGCTCTAAATGGACCAATTTTGGCCCCTGGTTTGACCATGTGGTTAGGGATTTAGGATCTTAATTTTTTTTCTTTCTAAAGATTGCCTCATATAAGATGTGTCAACTGACCGAATAATTTTATCTAACGCCATGGCTTCATATTAAAATAAATTTTTATTTACATGCACGTTTTTTATAATTATTCACTTTTTTCATATTCATGAGCTTATAAATCTGTAACTGAACACTCTAGCAAAGTGATACTGCAGATATTTATAAACTGGCATATGAAATTTAAGGATCTGTTATCAGAATGCTTGATAAATGCATATGTTTCTATCTGTAGGAAGTTGAAAATGCCACTTTGACCAAAAATGGTGAATATGCAGGGGCATTAACTGAGGTTATGTCACAACTTAGATTATTCTTCTCATAAATTAATAATTACAAGTACATTTTTTATTCAAAAATAAATTCTTGTAATGATAATCCAAACATATGCTTGGGTTTTAATTTAAAAAAAACATGTCCTACAGTTCTCTATTTGAAGTCATTAGTTATGACATACACACTAGATGGAGTAATGGTCTGTCACAACACTAGGAGCAGCACAGTCAACCTGTTTGTCTGTTTGGAGAACAAAGGAGAGGAGGAAACAAAGGAAATGGATGCAGAAAAACCTGGGCCAGTGGCACAAGCTTGACAAGTAGATGCACTGTTGGAACAAATTAGATCAGGAGTGTCACAAGACCTATTATACAAGGAAGGTTGGGCTAAAACAAATTGCTGCTTTGGAGAAGAAGTCACAAAGAATTGATTTCATGAAATCAGGAATTACTTTCAGTTCAGAAGACAGTATTTGCCTATATCATGATCAAATTCTTCTTTGTGACATCACAAGAAATCCAACAAAAGGCAATGGAGTATGACCTTGAGAAGCGCTTCAGAGCAGCAACAACCATTGCTGGTACACGGTCACACCATGGTTTCCTGCCAATCTCCTCAACACGTCTGGAGATGAGAAGGGTTTCTCCTGATGCTGTATCATCAACAGTATGCACAGGACCGGAAACCACACAAGCTCATCTGTCCCAGTTATTAGTCCCAACCCTAACTGAACTGGATGTATACCAGGCTGGGAAATATATTGCTTGTGTTTATGACAGAAAATGGTACATTGGGAACATTGTCACAAGAAATAATGATGAAAATGATGTGTTTGTGAACTTCATGAAGCAAGGAAGGGGTAACACATTCTCATGGCCTCCAGAAAAAAAGAAAGATCAATGCTGGGTGTCATTACTCGACATTCTTTGTGTGGTTGAGGCCCCTGACATAAAATCTGGTGGACGTCAGTACCAACTGTCACAGCATGACTTTAAGCATGTTTCAAGACCTGTTTTCTAAGATGTAAAATTCTGTGCCTCTGAGTGCCGATAATCATGATAATGAATGTCATGAAAGGTCATTAAAGAGTTTTCTAAGGTAATAAAATTACTAATATTCATTGTCTCTGTATATCTGTAAATAAAAAAGCTGCTACTCAACTAATCAAATTTGTTCTAATTTATAATTTGCAATCACTTACGAAAGTAATCATTAGCATGTATTTATGAATAAATAACATCCTTATCACTAATGTCTAATAAGAAGCATAATTTAGCCTCATGCGCACCCTGCAAGTTCACCTTGTTTTGTACCAAGTGGACCAAATTGCCATATTTGGCTTCCTAAAACTAGGAGTATGTGCTTTCTAGAGACATTCTGATGCCACAATCTGAAATTTTGTATACCAGTTTCTAAAATTCTGCAGTAACTCTTTCCTGGATAGTTCCATTTAAGATTTATAAACTTCTGAATATGAAAAAAGTGAATAATTATTTTTAAAAAACGTGCATGTAAATAAAAAATTATTTTACTATGAAGCCATGGGTGTTAGATAAAATTATTCGGTCAGTAGACACATCTTATATGAGGCAATCTTTAGAAAAAAATGAAGATCCTAAACCCTAGCCACATGGTCAAACCAGGGGACAAAATTGGTCCATTTTAGAGCCCTCGGAGGCAAGGGCTTATGTTAAAACTTTTATAATTCATCACTAACTGTATTATCCCAGACAAAATGTATCTATGGATAGATAATGACCCTATAATCACTGTGTTATGAGGAAAAAATTCTAAGTTGTTCCATATTTTCAGGAGGGCTCCTAATGTTTCACCTTATTTTAGCTCGTTTTGGCCAAAAAAGCCATTTTTAGCTTCCTATAGAGTGAGAAGTATGCATCCCAGAAGCTATCTGATGCCATAATTGAAAAATTTGGATGCCAATTAGTAAATATTTGCAATATTAGCTTTCTAGAGGAGTCCATTATAAAATTATAAGCCACTGAAGTTGGAAAAAAATGCGTTTTTCACATTTGGCATTTTTAGGACCAAATTTCAAAGGTCTCGAGAGATAGATATTTTTTAAACTATGAGGAATTGAAAGCTAATCTTTTGCATGGTGGGTAGAGCCATATAGATCTACATTTAAGAATTTTTCCAGCAAATCTGAGGAGGTGACCTGGGGACCCTTAGGTGAGTTGGCACGGAATGACCTAGCAGGAAACCACGGGATAACATACCCAGGTCAGATTGCGGGAGAGTGTGTCGGAGTGGTGCTGGTATCGTCCACCAGACGGTGGTCTCCTTGGGTTAACCTGAGGCGGACCCTTCGGGTGGGTGCCTGGAATGTCCTATCCCGAAGAGAGGATGATCACCTGTCTCTGTTATCATCTGAGCTCAAGCGTTTGGACATCGGTATTGCAGCACTCTCTGAGGTTCGGAGACCAGATTGCGGCGAGATCATGGTGGGTGGTTACACCTACTATTGCGAGGTGTAATTGCGGCGAGACCGGAAGAGGTGGGTGGTCTGGTCACTCTGATGGTTACCATTCTCAAGGAGTTGCTGTAGCTGTGTCCAATAAGCTGACTCCAACGATAATTGAGGTAACACCGGTCAACGAGCGTATTATGAGACGAAGGATTCGTCACTCCTTGGGTGTCATTTCCCTGGTCTCTGTTTATGCTCCGACTGAGGCGAGTGATCTCACCATGAAGGATGCATTCTTCGCCACGCTCGAGTGTGTGGTTGATCAGTGCCCCAGACGAGATACACTTCTCGTCTTGGTGGATTTCAACGCATCGACTGGAACTGATGGGGATGGTTATGAGACGTGTGTTGGTCCCCATGGGTCAGGAACTATGAACCAGAATAGCACTAAGTTCCTTGACTTTGCAAGAAGTCATGGACTTAGGGTGGCCAGTGCATGGTTTCAGCGCCCACAAGCTCATCGCTGGACTTGGTATTCCAACGCTGGTGGTGTGGCAAAGGAGATTGACCATGTCCTCGTTGATGGTCACTGGAGGATGATCCAGAACTGCAGGGTCTACTGGAGTGCTCAGTTCCTCAATACTGACCACCGGCTTGTTTTAGCAACTCTGAAGTTGCACCTTAAAATCCAGGAGATTGGTGCCATTCCAGCCTAGGCTGGATGTTGGCAAGCTCAAGGATGAGAGGGTAGCTGAGGAGTTTGCGAACAGGCTGAGTGGACATTTGGGGGTCTGGGTGCTTTGGGGGGTCCTGAAGAGTTGTGGAGTGCTTTCAAGACCACCGTCCTTGATGTTGCCGGTGGATGTCTTGGAACTCACCGTAGTGCAAGAAGAATTTTGTCTCAAGGGACACTGGATACCATTGACCAGAGTCGCAGGGCCAGGCTGGATGGCAGAGCTGAGCTGTTTGGAGAGCTGAGGCGTAAAACTGTACGTGCGCTAAAGCCCCTGTCACACCTTGACGATTTAGCCAGCGTATGGCAACGTATCAAAATTTATCTAAAACGCTGGCGTAGCTGAACTATTTTTTTTTCTTCCAGTTTTGGGCGTATAATGGTGTATTCATAACGATTTGGACGTATGCTAACGTATTAGTAACGTACACAGAACTTTCGATTACTTATAGATAACTTATACCAACGAATGCTTAGCGTGTTGTCGGCGTTCACAACTAATGCCCAACGATAGTCTCACTTATGCGTATCGCCGACGATTACGTGGCGTAGCCTATTAAAAGGCTGCCGCTCGACGATTCAAATCATAACTGCACTAGACATCGACGTGTCAACATCACCGTCATGCCGAAGAAAACTTCGAAGAACTCCTCATTACGGAGTTCCACCATGAGCTGGTCATACATGCCAAACTGCCGTCGCCTCCCGATCCATGGTCTCACCCAGTTCCTTCTCCTCCGTTCACCTCTTCTTCTCCCGGCTCTTTGGCACGCAACTGGTAGAGTGTCAAATCGATGAGGTCATGTTGATGTTGGAGGACAGCTCGTAGGTATTCTCGTCTCAGCCTTGCCGGATCCTCCATCTCTCGGATGACATGGACATCTGCTCACCATGGAGTCTGGAACACTGACGGATTCCTCCTGTGAACCCCATTTTTATATACCAATTCCCCTAAACGCTGCCAAAACGCCATTATACGGTAGCTGTAAGTTAGAAACACGTTCAGTAAGTTCTGTGGTCGTCCGGAAGACGTCAAATACGTCAATATGCGTTGGAGATACGTTACACATAGGTTCAAAGCCACGTTACTCATAGGTTAGAAATAAGTTTCGGGTACGCTAAACATTACCTCGACGTATTTCGACTTATGAGTAACTTACAAGTAACGTGTGACGACGTGTGTCAACGACCGCATAACGTGCCTACAACTTATGGCCAGCGTATGCGGAACGTGTGAGTCATATGCCGAGCACGTCGACAAATTTTGTGCATGCACAAAATTTGTCGACGAGCTCGCGTACTACGACGTATGCCAGCGTGCTTCAGCGTGCTCTAACGTATACAGAACTTACCCATAACGTATTCGACGTGTGCCAGCGTATTAGCCAAATTTTTCATACGTCGGCATACGCTGGCTAAAACGTCAAGGTGTGACAGCGGCTTAAGGGCGACAAGGAGGCCTATATGCGAGGAATCTGTGAGGGGTAGAGCATCACCTGTGGTCAAGGGATTCTCGTCCTGCTTACAGGGGAATTTGCGTATTGCGTTCATCCAAGCCCATCCCTCGGTGTACTGCAGTTGGAGCAGAGGGTGGTAGGCTCTTGACAGAGGAGTCCGAAGTGAAGGCCCGCTGGACCGGTTACTTTAGCGGTTGTACCAGGCTGATCCACCAGCTGTCGAGTTGGACATCAGGGGTGTTACAATCCCTGTTGCTGACCCTCCAATCAACTGTGGTACCTTCGCTTGTGGAAACACAGGCTGTGGTGAACCGATTGAAATGGGGTAAAGCTCCAGGGATCTGTGGCATCCATGCTGAACTTCTCAAGGCTGGTGGAAATGCTGCACTCGGGGCATTCCATGTCAAGTGTACACACCCTCCCGACACTAATACCTCATTTTCTCCCCATATGTTGGTCATTTATTCACTTGGGTGAAAAAACTAAAAATACCAACTTTTAGACCTGTGGGCCAATCGGGGCCCATTTTAGGGGCCCCCCAAATTTGGGCACCCCTGGCTGCCCCACAATCTTCCAGAGGCCATATCATAGGTTGTCGTGGTCGATTTGGCTGATCTTTGTATCAAAATGCTCGTAAAAGTGAGATCTTTCGAATCGCGTAAAGTAAAATCACTCCGAAAGAGTAATTCAAAAAGTTATAGTTTGGGGCGCCTTTTGACCTTGGGCCCCCCGCTCCCCAGCCAAACAGATGGTCCGATTTTTTCATGTGAGAATACCCTTCATATACTCCAACACCTCAGCATAAATTAAAATGGGATCCCAATGGGTTCACGCATGGCAAAGATTTATGTTGGCACATCGGGTGCTGGACACACAATACGCCACAATACATAGCACAATATTTGAACACAAGATTTCCAATACACTATATCAGTATATTGTACATAAATTTTCCACATGCACGTGCATGTGGAAAATTTATGTACAATATACTGATACTAGCGATACCCGTGCACATGCACGGGATAGCAGTACAACATAGCTGGTAGCAGACGACAGAACATACACGGGGAATGACAAAATACGCATTGTGCAAAATGCAAGTGGTACTATGGAACGCCAAGACTTCCCAAACATTGTCGGCATGTCCGCTAAGTGCCACAGTAATTTCATAGGGATCGTGTGACGGCGAGCCGAGTTTTTAGTGTGCAAGCTTGGTATTGTAATAGAGATAGTTATTGGAAATCTTGTGTTCAAAATTTGTGCTGTGTATTGTGTGTCCAGCACCCGAGTCCCCGAACAATAAAACCATCATCACACTTGAACCCATTGAGATCCATTTTCATTTATGCTGAGGTGTTGGAGTATATGAAGGGGTATTCTCACACAAAAAAATTGGGACCATCGGTTTGGCTGGGGAGCGGGGGCCCAAGGTCAAAGGGCGCCCCAAACTATAACTTTTTGAATTACTGTTTTGGAGTGATTTTACTTTACGCGATTCGAAAGATCTCGCTTTTACGAGCATTTTGATACCAAGATCAGCCAAATCGGACCACTACAACCTGTGATATGGCCTCTGGAAGATTGCGGGGCAGCCGGGGGCACCCAAATTTGGGGCCCCTAAATGGGCCCCGATGGGCCCAGGTCTAAAAGTTGGTATTTTGAGTTTTTCACCCAAGTGAATAAATGACCAACATATGGGGAGAAAATGAGGTATTAGTGTCGGGAGGGTGTGTACACTTGACATGGAATGCCCCACTCGTGTCGTTGCATGCAGTTTGTGCTCTGCCTGGAACACAGGCATCATCCCAACTGAGTGGAAGAGGGGCCTTGTTGTCCCTCTCTGGAAAGGGAAGGGTGATCGCCAAGACTGCAACAACTACCGAGGGGTGACGCCGCTCTCAGTGCCAGGCAAGGTCTTTGCTCAGATAATTCTTGATAGGGTTTGCCACCATCTGCTTGAGCACCAGCGTCCAAGAGCAGTCAGGCTTTACACCAAAGAGGTCAACGATTGACCGTATCCTTGCTCTTCGGGTCCTCACTGAATGCAGACGAGAGTTTCGACAGGGGCTGCTTGCAGCATATGTTGATCTCTGTAAAGCGTTCGATTCAGTGAATCGGGATGCCCTCTGGAGGATTCTTGGTCTTCATGGGGTGCCACCAAAACTGATCGATCTGATGTCTGAACTCTACTCTGGTACTGAGAGTGCTGTGAGATGTGGTGGTACCATCTCTGACTTATTCCCAGTTGTACTGGAGTTCGTTTGGGGGTGTGTACTCGCCCCCACACTTTTCAGCACTTGTATGGATTGGATTCTCGGAGGATGTCGGAGAGATCAAGCTGCGGTGCATTGTTTGGGAATGTCAAGATCTCTGAACTTGATTTCGCAGATGATGCAGTCATCTTTGCGGAGACTTTAGATATCTTTTTGGGGGCCCTTGAGGTGCTGAATGAGGAGTCTGAGTTGCTGAGATTACGGGTTCCAGGGTCAAAACTAAGATCCAGGCTTTCAATGACATCTTGGATGCTGCTGTCCTGTTTGTGGTGAGGATGTTGAGGTTGTGAGAGATTCACTTACCTTGGCAGTGATATTCATGTCTCTGCTGGCTGTGAGTCAGAAGTCAATAGACGTCTGGGTCGGGCCTGGGTAGTCATGGATTCACTGGATCATGGGGTGTGGCGCTGCCGGTACCTGTGCAGGAGGACGAAAGTCCGAGTCTTCAGGTCCTTGGTGCTTCGTCTTGCTCTATGGATGCGAGACTTGGACTCTGACCAAGGTCTGAGACGGAGGCTTAATTCCTTTGGTACCAGGTCTCTTCGGAGAATCCTTGGCTATCGCTGGCCGGAATTTGTGTCCAATGAGCGATTTCTGATAGAGAGTCTCAAATGAGATTTGTTACCTGCATTGTCCGTAAGCGTCAGCTGCAGCTGTGGACATGTGCTCGTTTTCCTGATGCTAATCCTGCTCACCAGATTCTCTCAGCTTAGGAGTCTCATGAGTGGAGGAGGCAATGGGCCAACCACGTGCCTCGTCGTTGCAGCAGGTTGATCGGCATCTCAAGGAGATGGGGATGGGCCAGGCATTGCCTGGGGGATGGTCAGACGGAGGCACCTGGAGTACCGGCGAAAGTGGACGCAGTGACGCACTGCTCCGGCGCAATGCTCCATACCTGACCTAACCTGACATGATAATGATGTGAGAACAGGCTTGGAGAAATGATGAGAAATGCTGATTGAGAATTGCAAACTACTGTTCGAAGGAAGGTGAAGCACCATTTTGGGTGTGTGTGCTTCAAAGCATTAAGTTCTGGGTTTGAAGAAGGGCTTGCACCTCGTGTCACCTCTCACAATGTTGTACCAACAGTATCCATCACCACTCTTCTTCAAACAGAAACGACGTGGGAACTTTTCATTCATATTAAATTTTGCTTGAATGCGATTGAGGCCGATGCCCATTCATTGTGACAGCTCAAGCTTGACAATCGGGTTTAAATTGCCATTAAAACGGTGAGAATTTGTTACATGTCGGGTACAAGCACCTTTCTAAAATCAATAAAAACCTTTTGCCACAAATGAAGACTCGTATATTATTAATGCTCCTCGGCTGTTGACCCAGATGGGAAGGAAACGTGTCCTCGAGCGACGCGTCGTATCGTGATCAATGCTTTATCCATCGTCTCTCTCCAAAGCAGCCTATTCGCCATCTCTCTGTCCATCGAGTTCATTGCCATCAGTTTCTGGGTTCATGTATATACAGGGTGTCCCCAAAAAGTACTCACATTTTGGATCCTCATAACTCATTGAATTTTTCATTTATTTTCAGATCAAATTGACCCTAATAATGGCAGAAGTACGACTAGGTGTTGAAGAAAGAAAATTTATCATAAAGTGCTACTGGAAGCACGAAAACATCATGGAAGTGCAAAGACAATTTAGAAGACATTTTCACAAAGATCCACCAACGTGACGCTCGCATCCGAGATAAGTTTGAAACAGATGGAACTGTGCATGACGTCCATAAGGAGGCGTTCAGGAAGACCACGGTCATCAACCACCCCCGCAAAGGAAAATCATTGCTGGAAACCCTCACGATCCCCACGGAAATCTGTACGACAAATGGCTCGTGAGACAGGAATCCCAAAATCAAGCGCCCATCGCATTTCGAAGCCAATTAATTGGAAAAGTTACATTCCAAAATCAATCCACGCTCTCAATGAAGACGATCCTGACTGGAGAGCTGAATTTTGTGAGTGGTACCTGGGCAAATGCGAAGAAGATGCAGCATTTCCATCCAAAATTGTTTGGAGCGATGAGGCCAGCTTCAAGTTAAATGGCTCAATTAACGACACAATTGCACGTACTGGGCTCCTGAAAATCCGCATGTTACTATGGAACACCATTTAAACTTACCAGGGGTTTACTGTGTGGTGTGGGATATCAGCATTGGGCATCCTTGGGCCATTCTTTTTTGACCAAACTGTCACTGGGGATTTTTACTTAAAGTTGCTGCAGGAATCCGTCGGTCCACGTGTCGAAGAGATATTTGGTGACGAGATTTACTTTCAGCAAGATGGAGCACCTCCCCACTACCACCGTGATGTAAGGGCCCTATCTCGAAGCAACTTTTCCGAACAGATGGATTGGGCGAAGAGGTAGTGTTGATTTCCCTGCGCGTTCCCCAGACCTCACTCCAATGGACTTATTTTTATGGGGATATCTCAAAGATAAGATTTACAGCTCAAAACCAGCAACAGTCGATGAGCTGAAAGAGGAAATTGAAAGACAATGTCTTTGCAGTTCCAAATGAAATGATTCGTAACTCTGTTGAATCCATTGGTCCGCGTTATCGGCTGTGTTTGGAACGTGATGGTCGTCAGTTTGAACATTTTGTAAATGCATTTATCCATTTATACATTTAACCATTAATCTTGTTTCTAAGTCAATAAACAACGCATTTATTATCATTTAAAGAGTGAGAACATTTTTTTGGACACCCTGTATACATATATATTGTTACGAATTTCGGCCCGTCCGGCGTGCGATCGGCCACGTAACTCGAATCGCGACGCGTCGCCCACCGGAACGGACAATTCAGTCGTGACCCTCCGGGAACTACCGCCAGGAGCCAGTCACGGGTGGGGGGTTAACTTCACCACCATCGTGCCAATTGCCACCGCGCAGGATAGGGTTGCTCGCCAATTCGACCTATCTAAGTACCTCGCGAGTGTTGACCGGGGCGATGTACCTCGCCGCGGTCGACTTCGGACACGAACCGCTTAAGCGGCTCGTTCCGTGCTGCAGGGATAACCGAGCGGAGTTATCGTCGACCTGCGGTTCAGATTACTTATCGGGTGTTCAACCCACTATCAATCCTTACGTGATGCAAGATGGAACTTTCAAACAGAGGAAAGGACGCAGCGAAACGGGAAACAGTTTGACAAGCAAGCACTTTATTTCAACAGCAATGCACGTATGTAAGCATGCAATCAATGCGGGAAAGCAAAAAGGAAAATGGCAACCAAAGCAAAAGCCTACTACCGACAAAATTATTTACAACACTTAAACAATTATACTTGTCGGGACTCGGCGCCACATCATTCATTCAAATGAACAGGAAGAACCTCCCATAGGCAGGGAGGTAGACGGGTCCGTGGACCAATGTGCGCGGAACCTGGAGGAGCGGGCCAGGTCAACGAGACCGAGGGTCCTACCTGCGCCCTCGTGGCGCAATGGCGGGCAAGCCGCATGTCGCGCAGCTGCGCCCGACTCCTGCCCCTGGCGTGGTCGGTGAGCCCTCTCCGGCGTGCTCCGTGCCAGCACGGTTGGGTCGGCACCACGGTTAGGGTGGGGATGAACGGGGCCACCGCCACTATCTCAGCGCGGATGGGGGGGGGGAATTGTTGATGCTCAGGGTCGAGCGAGGGGAATGGCTGGCTGGCTTGGTCGCTTGTGAGAGCGAAGGTGGCTCGATTCCAACGACGAGATGAGCCCAGCGACGAGACGAGCCCAGCGACCAGCGACGAGACGACACCACACCACTACTGCTCCAGTTTCACACAGACTCGCGTCTTTTATAGACGGGGGGAGAGCCTGTATGCAGATTTTTAGGATCAAAACGCGATTGGAGGCGGGGCCACGCACCTCTGTTCAGCCATTGGTGTGGCAAAAAGGGGCGTGAGCCCTTTTGATCGCGAATTCCTTCCTGAGAGGAATTCACATTCATCGCGCTTGGAGGCGGGGCCATACGCGCCGACGCTCTGCCCATTGGACGGAGGAAAAGGGCGTGAAGCCTTCCTGATCCGAATTTCTCTCTCGTAAAGAATCCACATTCATCGTGCGCTTGGAGGCGGGGCATACCGCCCGACGCTCGCCCATTGGACGGACGAAAAGGGGCGTGAAGCCTTCCTGATCCGAATTTGTCTCCCGTAAAGAACATCATTGCACTCGCGGCTTGCCGCGTTCGGCAGCAATCACCGAACGGCTTCGGACAGTAGACGTTCGGTGTGTGACTGGTGGTGGGTCGATGGTTGTGGAAGGAGAAAGGCGAAGGTGGTGGGGGTGTGGTTTGGTGGTTGGCGGGCGTCGTTTGGAATGGCGGTGAAGCGCTGTTTGCGGGATGGAGTCGTGGAGTAAAGAGGCAAAGGTGGGTGGTGTTTGAGTTGTTGGCGGCTTAATGGTCCAAATAACAATAGAGAAAGAAAAATGGCTAACTCAAAGCGTCGCAGCACCAGGAATGATCACACATATTCCCCTCTAAACAACAGGTGTGGGCTAACTAACACATGAACTTATCGATATATCTCACCTGAGGACCCTTTATGGTGTATTTGGCAATTCCACAGCCGTAAACAATATATACATATACCATTATACCTATATATAATAATATATATGTGTGTGTGTTTTATTCCATTTTGTTGTTAAATTTGTTTTGGTTCATCATGTCACACCATGAATCGCCATTGGGGTTTTAAATCTCCGGTTCTACTCTCACCTGTTTGAGTGTCCAGTAAAGTGGTGTAATCCTCAATAACCTGCCCTCCACCCCTTTTCTGTCCACGTCTTCATGTTGATTGCAGCCAAACACCCCTCCCTTTCCCCTTGTTTCGCTGTAAATTATAGATGGTTACATCTTTTGTTGCCAAGTCTTTCTTCATGAAGGCTTTATTTTTGTGTGGGCACGTCGTCTAGGCTTCATGGAAGGGCTTGTCTCTCAATTTAAGTTTTTCACGATTATGACAATCAAGATTTACCCATGTCATGTTTCTGTTGTCCTCCTTATGCTGACCCTTGTATGTTCATGCATTTAATGTTTATTGCTTGTCCTCTGTAAGTTCATCTTTACCTCAGTTAGTTCTCACCTCTGTTTATGTTTTCATGCTTGTTACCTGCCATGTTAATGTTTTCATGCTTGTTCTCTCCGTGTTAGTTTTTCATGCTTGTACCTCAATGTTATGTTTTCATGCTTGT
>CM068963.1:2254272-2275153 GCA_035128595.1 Eptatretus atami
TTCTTCGAGAGAGACAGAGACAGACAGACACATAGCCTGGTGTTGGCTTAACGGTTAAGGTAGCTGGCTTAAGATCTTCAGGTCTTGAGTTTGAGCCCCTATCGTGCCATTGAAATCACATCATGTGGGTATAAAGAGGCACCAATTTTTTTAAACAAATTAATCACACACATGCACATTATCTTGTGTGTTTTCCTTTTCAAGGTACATGTATATGACCTTTTCAAGAACGTTACTTGGTTCCTCCTCAGAAAACAAGGGTAGTAAAGCATGCACATGAGATTTTTTTTTGAATGTTCCTTCTTTTCTATTGTTTGGCATTTTCTACAAGCGATGCAATGTCCGTTCTTTTGTCACGTGACACTTACCATATAAAGGGGTCTTTTCTATGTCCCCGGCATTTTTCCAAAGAATCCTGTTCAAATTTCAAATGAATCGGATGAAAATCGAGGACATCAGAAGTTTGGCAGATGTTGACCTCAAAAGAGTAACTGCTATATCACATGGTCATGTAACACGTGCTAAAGTTTCAGTTTCCTCTGAACAGTTTTCGATCTTAAAATGGAGACACGTACGACGTACGACATACATAAGTACGCTACCAATCGCTTAACCCTGCTTTTCGCTTCATGAGCAGTTATAAAGTGGCAGTTCGTGTTATGTTTCTTATTAATTACATAACACACCAGTACACAAACATCACACAAAACAAGTCCTTGTAAAGGTCTGCAATCTCTGATTGATCTTTTTCTTGTTTTAACTTGCATTACCTACATTGATTTGTATGACCTGTTTTCTTTCAGCCTTTGGGTTGTCTGCCTTGGTCTGGCTTGTACAGTCTGATGGTGAAGTGATTTTTATTTATTTATTTATTTTCAGGGGTGAAGAGTATCAGATGCATCTGAAATGCATCACAGAGAAGGAAAAGTATGGCAGTAAGGACTTTGATGCAAAGCAGGGCAAAGGAAACGCAGAGCAAAGTCGGTCTTTGGAGGTGAGCGTTTTGATTGGTAACTTGTGCATTCACTTTGATGTTACAGGTTGTGTTTTTGCATTTGTTTGTATTTGCACAGGAATCAATGACTGCCTTGTATCAGAGTGGTGTTTGCCTCTATGCTGTAGTGGGTCTCACTAATTGGTCTTCTTTGTGATGGCAATTTTCTTCTGTTTGCATTTGAAAAGTAAAAATGGAGATTTCAAGCTTGAATAATTGGATACGATGCTCTTTCAGAGCCTGTTCCCACCAAACCACGTGCTCATTTGCCTTTGTTTCAGATTGACACAAAATTCGATCAATCTGAAACAAACCTGTTTTTTATGCCTCCGCCGATGATGATGTTTTCAGGTTGTTCGTCCGGCCGGCCGTCCGTTCGAAAGATGAACTGAATAGATTTTGGAGGCAAGAGGTCAAAGGTCAGAAGTCATGTTGGGTAAAAATGCTGTTACCGCGCTAACTTGTGAACCAGTGATGGGATTTTGACCAAACTTGGTATAAGTATACAGTGTGATGCAAAGATGAACTGATTAGATATTGGCATCAAGAGGTCAGAGTCCATGATAGGTTTTCATGACCGCGATAACTTAATAACGGCTGAGGGAATCAGTCAAATTTGATCCAAGTATGTATAATGATGTAAAGATGAACTGATTATTTTGGGGTCAAGAGGTCAAAGGTCAGACGTCATGTCATGTAAAAATGTGATATTTGAGAAGAGTTGAATGGATTTAAATCAAACTTGGTTCAAGTATCTGAAACGATTTAATAATGTTGGCAGAGGTATGTATATCTGTGAACTTTGCGACGTCAAAGAGTGCCGTTCTTATTTTTGTTTATTTTTTTTGTGTGTACATAGTCAAGGCTCATGAAAGACCGAGAACACTTAACAGATCAGGATGCAACCTAACAAAAGGAACAGCAGGAGAAGGGGGAAATGCCAACAGCAGGGCCGAGGGAGACGATGGACGGAGTCTAACAAACAAGGGAGAGGGTAATGATGAGGGGTTGGGGAAAATAAATGGGTGGACAAGATGGATACAGATGCAAAAATAAATAGTTGGGGTTCGTGTGCGATTTAACGGGTGTCGAAAAGATCATGGTTTTGGATGGGGAATTATTTGAGTTGGCAGTGAATAGCTGTCTTGAAGACCTGGAGGGAAGAATGAGATTGAAGAGGATGTGGAAGTTGGTTCCACAGATGAGAAAAAAAATAGGAACAAATGAGTGGAGGTGAGCAGTGATCCTTGATTTAGGTAGTTTCACCAGAAGGGGGTTAATGGTGGACCGTGTGAGTTCTGCAGATAACTGGGGGGAAGGGGGGGGCAAAGCACATAAACTGCAGAGGTTGCAAGACCAGAAAGGAGGGGTAGAAGACAGAGAGACTACAAACCTGTCTGTGATAGGCCCATCGACTCGGCTTCATCACCGGAGATTCCAACAATCTTGAAGGCCTTGGTTTCCATGGCATCAAGCTGAGGAAGATATGAGGTAGGGTAGAGCAGTACTCCCTCAAGCTGGCGATGAGAGCCTTGTAGGTGGATAGGAGTTCATGTGTGCCAAGGAAGGACTTTGCATGATGGAGGACACTCAGTCGGCGGTTGGCTTTGTAGGCCAACTATGAAATGTGGTTTGTCCAAAAGAGATCATGCCTGAGAGTGAGATCCAAGATTTTGAGTGACAACTTCTTTGAGAGGGTTGTTGAGAAAGTAGACTGGAGGGTTTGTGGCTGTTGCATTGTAACACCAAGGACACTTTAGTATTGTAACAGCAGTTGTGCTGGCCAAATGGCCAAGACACTCCAAAGCAGATTAAGGGCCTTTCTTCGCCTCTACCAGGTTTCTTCGCCTGGAATGCCGTGTGGCCGATCAGGTAGCGAGCTGAGCACCTCACCTCACTGGAGTCCTCATCCAATTTTTAATGTTTTGTTGATCTGTATTGGAAACATTTTGTCCATTTACATCGTCGTCATGAAAATCGTCACAAAGATTCCGAAATCTTCAGCTTTTCTTTAGACTTGGTTAGTGACAGGCCTGAGGCCTTTTCATCAAGTAGCTCGATTATTTTTATTTTTACTTTTTCCTCAAATTTTCCCGTGGAAAAGTAAGTTTATGGTGGGACGCTACCAGCTCTGGATAAATTAACCGGTTTTTCCTTGACTCATTTGCGATTCCTATTGCTTAGTTTACTTGGGTGTGACCCTCTTGCAGATATTTTCTTTCTTAACAAATGTAAATAATCGCAACATCCTTGGATCTATCACAAACAAAAGCAGTTTCCATTTGGTGTGTTGAATAGTGTAACGACAAATAAAAGTTGCTTCCTCAAAGTAAGATGTGCATTGATTTTTACGTATTGCAGGTCAGCTACCACTCGAGACAAAAACACTAACAAGAAGGCAATTGAGCCACATGCTGCAGTTTCAAGTTGTACGCAACCTTCACAGTCCCAGCTGTCATCTTTTCCGGCCCTGGAAAGTGATTCGCCCCCGACACCATTGTGTGACTTCACATCTGGTGCCTCTCCTCCAATGATACTTCTGTGGCTGCTGGCTCTGACCAATGGCATAGGAAAGTACTACAAGGACACTGAACCTCACAGATGACATCAAGTACAATTTACTGACAGAGCCATTCATCCCAGTAGTGATGGCAACCTCCCGAATATGAAAATGTACAATAAGAACCGATCCTTTTGAGCAAACTGGTTACAGAAGTACAATGGCCTTGTCTATTCCCCATCATTGCAAGGTGGTCTGTGCAAGTACTGCATCCTCTTTGCCAAGAATTGCAATAAGCTCGGCACATTTGTCAACGGTCCATTCACATGACTAAACAAATCATTGGAGAAGCTGGGGCAGCACTTTAGATCAGTAGGGGGAGACTCAAAGACGTCACACAGACGCAATGGCGGACGCACTTCAATTCAAGGCAATGATTGAGAACAAAAAAACAACCTGTCCACAGACGGTTACACAAGGCAGCGGCAGTTCGTGTGGCAGAGAATAGAGTCAAACTTGAGTCAATTCTCAAGACTGTCATCTTCTGTGCACGCCAGAATATCTCTCTCCGTGACCACCCGGATAACACAAAGTACTTGGATGTTGAACTTTGCAACTCGGGGAATTTCGAAGCACTCTTCCAATTTCAGGTGGATGCTGGGGACAAAGTATTGGAGCTACACTTTAAAACATTGAGCAAGAACTGCACATACAGATCAAAGATGACTCGAAACGACTGATCGAGATGTGTGGGGACCACATTGGAACTAATCTATTGGCAGAGATTTGTGAGGCTGTGTTTTTCACCATAACATCTGACAACATTACTGATGCAGCAAACAAGAAGCATATGTCTTGTCATCAGATTTGTGGACAGAAATTATGACATTCAAAAAGAGTTTGTGGCTTGTGACGAGGGGATAGATGGAGACGCTCTCAAACACCATATTGCAGATGGTACAAGAGGCCTGAGGACTCGACTCAACATGGAGAACTGCAGAGGTCAGGCCTATGATGGTGCTGGTGCCATAGCAGGCAAAATGAAAGGGGTGTCAAGCCGAATCAACTTGTATCCCAAGGCGACGTGCAGTCACTGTGCCTCACACATCCGGAATATATGCATGATGAAGAGCCTCAACATTCGGATCATGCAAAACCTGATGGACTTGGTGAATGGTTTTGTGAGATTCTTTAATAACTCGCCAAAGCGACAGGGTGCACTGGAGAAAGTGATAGATGAGCAGTCACCGAACTCAAATGCCAGCGAGAGCCATGTAAAGTTGAAAGAGATGTCGGACACGATGGGAAGAATGTCATGACGCATTTGAGGTACGTCATATGCTGAACCTGCCAGTGGTGTGATGCCTGTGCGACATCTGTGGAGACAACGCACACAACTGGAACTGAGACACCCTGAAAGACGCAAGATCCTTCCACTTGGGACTGACACAATTCCAGTTCATGATTGTGTTGGTAACAACCCATCACATCATGGCCTACAGCAAGGCTTTGTCAGTCGGTTTGCAGTATTGAGGTGTTGATGTGGTCAAGGCAGATTGACTGTCACCAAGAGTCTTCAGGATGTCAGAATCTTCAATTAAAAGTGGTTCACAGAGGCAAGCAAACTAGCTGAAGATGTGGGAGTGATGCTGACCATGCCCGGTAACGCCGGACGGATGCAGTACCATACCGACACCCCAGCACAGACAGCAGAAGAATACTTCAAACGCAACCTGACCATTCCACTCGTCGACTACCTGCTCAGAGAATTGCAGTACTGCTTCACTGAGCACATGAGACGGGCGAAGCAGGCACTGCACCTCATCCCGTTTGGGAGAGTACACACAGAAGTCATCAGTGAACTTGTGGACTTCTACCAAGATGACCTGCCATCGCCAATAACAGTTGACACAGAGGTACACAGCTGGCAGATAAAGTGGAAGAGCAAGTCAGCATCAAAGGTCCCAAACACAGCAGCAAAAACCCTCAAGCAGACAGACATAATTCTTCTCAAACATCCACTGCTTGATGTATCTCTTCTGCATTATGCCCGTAACATAATGTGAGTGTGAGCAGTACATTAACGGACCGAGATGTCTTAAGACTTGAATGCGCACAACAATGTGTGAAGATCGGATGAATGGACTGCAACTGCGCCCATTGACTGGTGTGGACTTAGATATGAATGACATCCTTGATGACTTTACAAGGCAAAGTCCATGGAGAATGGAGCTCCTGGACATCCTTTGGTTTTAACCCTGCTGCCTACACGAGCTAATGATGTACAAATAGCAAACTGTCACTTCACTCAGTAGACCGGAACAAGCTTACATTCATCACTATTGAGGACAATACATCTTTTAGCTAAATATTGTCAAATGAAAAATAAAAGGGAAATTCATTGACTTGAATAAGGCTTGGTGGTATGTTTCATAATCCTAAAAAAAAATTTGGATCTGCCTCTGGGTTCGAACCAACTGCCAGTTTCAGAATATGCTTGACCTGCCCTTTGTGGAACATTAAATTATCATTGTCCCGGTATTAGAGTGTGGGAAGGTGAATGGACACTGTCCACTCTCAGCATCGCTTTGAGAGACCATTTGCCATCCACGAGGGTCAAAAACCCTTGGCGCGACGGTTGACTTTCTCAACCTGTTGATGAGACATTATTCTGCCAACTCTAGTTTTCCTTTTTGTTTTTTATTTCTACGGGATATAAGCATCCGGGTAGTTTTTACATTACTTATTGATTTAACTTTTATTTTGCATTGGGTGGAACTAACAGTGTATTTCCAGGAACAAATTTTGAGATTGTTTATGCTTGGATTTCTTCTGTTTGTGCTTTTAACAGCAAGTCAAGCAAGCGATTGAATCGTGCCGTGTCAGTACCAAGGCTCTTCCCATATTGCAATGCTTGGTTCAGTTGCAGAGCATTCCATTGAAGAAGAGGAAATGTCAAGTAAGGTTGCAGTTTAATTTGAAAGAGTTAAAAAAAAAACAAAGTAATTCATCAACATCTACATCTACTACGACTACCACTACTACCATACATGATACAACTACTGTGTTTTTTTTTCTTCTCCATTATCTCGACTAATTTTGAGGCACAAATTCAGAAATTGAGCAATGCAGGGGGGAATGCAGCGCAAAGGGACATAAGGCAGTGTACCCGGGCATGAAGGCATGTACCGGGGTGTTAAAACTCACCCAAACAACAGCGTTTTCTTTTTAACCACACACACACACAATAGTATAGATATAGCGGTTAAAAAACCCAGGCAGGAGCAGTTCAAAAGTAAAACCCATGCTATCCACCTGGCAAAGGCCTGTGTGCATGCATTCCTCCTCCCGCTCCCACCACCCCAATATGCGCGTTCATCCAACCTCCTCACGATCCATGCTAACCGTGCATGCGTACCGGCGATATACTCATCCTTTCACTCGCACACATGCATGGATTTCCCCACACCCGCGCTGCACGGTGGCACATACCGCGTGGCATCAATGCCGCAGCACGTCCGCTCTCCACATGGCTTCGGTACTGCAGCACGTCTGCTCAACACGTGCTGAAGCACATGGTTCAAGAGACGGCCGCATAACCTCCAACACAGTGCCATGTACCATTGGCCCAGATGCGAGTTCAAGTTTGAACCGTGCGCCTGCGAAACCCGTGCATCGCAAACATGTAACCACGCACGCACGCATGCACACACACACACAGTTATTTGTACCATGTTTGTGTGTGCTGTCTACATACCTCTTCGCTTTCAGCAACTGCCGACTATTAATATATTGCAGCAACTATTAGTATATTTATGTTAATATTTTGTCATGAAAGCAGATTACACACAACGGTAAAAACTGCGGATGTAATTGCCGAAAAAAGGACCTCTGTGGACTGTATCGCCATGGATTGCAAAAGCAGCTTCGGAAGCACTGAGTTGCGCTTAATGAACTTACACTATCTGCACATTCCTTAATTTTTTCTTCACTAAATATAATCGTCCAAACAGTAGAAAAAGTTTTGTTTTATGCTTTGCTAAGGTAAATACACTTAGTTATAAAAATCACTAATTTGTTTAAATTTTCAGATTTCACTCCAGATTTTGACACGCAGTCAACGAGATCCGATTTCCAAATCAGATAAGAGTTTGAATTTATACTTTAATTTGTCCGTGAGTGTAGGTCGTGTTTCAAAATCGAGGCATGTTTGAATGGGCTGAATAAAATACCGAATTAAGACCCGAGCAAGCTGACGGCTGACCAAGGATGTGCCTAATGAAGGATATAATTAAATAATGGCGGTTTTAATTAACCCAAACACCCAATGTTCACTTATGCATTTTGTTGGAGTTCCCTTGGTATGCATGCGAAGTTTGGGGCCTGAGGTTTCAAGGTTTTTGGAGTTATGGAGCACACACACGCACACGCACACGCACACGCACACACACTAGTATAGATATAGCGATAGCAATGACCTTGTCGTCTGTGCTCTGAAGAATTATTTGCAGAACTCGCTGAAAGTGACTGACTGTGAAGTCATGGACGAGATCTGGAATGTCATCTCAATTAAAAACTTGGTGAGCAGTCTGTCGTTTTCTTTACTTATTCTTCTGATTTAAACAGAGGTGCAGAGGAGAATACTGAGAGTACAAAAGTAACAAACTGATGGTGGGGCATTGGAGTCACAGGAGGATGTGATCAATGGAATGGAGGAAATGCATATTAACCTGCAAACAGGAAGTTTGTGTTCGGGAGGGTTAATGGGGGTAAAACAAATTGTGGGTCTGGGTGGGTTGTTGCATCACCTGTTTTCAAAGCCCTGGAGGGAAGAGTAAAAGTTAACTTTCGGAAGGTAGTTCCACAAAGTGTAAAAATATAGGATTTGGGAAGTTTCACCTGGATGTGGTTACTGGAGGTGTTCTACAGTAATTGATTTGTAGTTTTTCATCCTCAGATTTGGCTTTTACAGCAGATCAGATGACATCCTTATTTTGGTTTGAAGTGTTGTATGATGAATGAACAAACTGTGAAGTGCTTCATTGTTTGGTTGAAATTTGTGTGATTGCTTTGTCTTGGTCGGACGTGAGTCCATACCTGGACCGGTGTCCTGGTGGAATTCCATGTATCCTGTTGAGGTTGAGCAGAGGAGTTGGCTCCCTTGCCCAATTAGTTGCTTCCTTGTTTAAGTGCATTCCAACCCCCTATATACAGTACTTCATTTGTTCTTTTTTGGGACGTGGAATCAAATGTATAGCTTGAACTTGTGATGCATGCCAATTTTGATGCAGTTCAACTCCTTTGTCTGATTTGTCGTTTAGAGTGAACAGAAACCAAAGCAAATGGAAAAGTCTGGAGCAGGAACCCTGGACAGTACTTTGGAAAAGGAGGCCGACGTGAATGAAAAAGTGGAAGGTGCAATGAAACTTGACAAGAATAGCAAGCGGGAAAAGAAGAGAAAGAGGAAGGAGAAGAAAGAGGCTGAAAGTGCTGGTGAGGTATGTGAGCAAGAAGAAAGGTCAAGAACGAAGAAGCAAAAATCTGAAGATGCAACCGATGCTGATGTCGAATTAAACAATGAAAACCCATCAGTTGAAAAGAAAAAGAAGAAGAAGAAGAAGAAATCCACGGACAAAGATTCTGAAAATTGTGAAGAGGACAGGAATTGTGGAGTGGAAAATGACAAGCAGAAGCAGAAGAAGAAGGAACAAGGTGAGATTATGCAGTGCTTGAAGTGAATATTATCATTTTCAGGTACAGCAAGTCCTCGCTTCACGTTGTCACTTCGTTCTTGAAAAGTGTGACCTTTAGCTAATCAAATTTCCCCAGAAGAATAATTGTCTGGAAGGGAATGTTAGGTTCCAGCGTGACATTTTATCACCAAACAAAAGACATTGTATAATGTTATGGACTCTGGGTTCGAGGCTCGCCATGAGGGGAAGCACTCGGATTCCTCCCGAACGCCCAGTCCTGAGGCCGCAGGGCATAGATAACTCCGTGCACCAGATGGTTGCTAAGCAACCATGAACACCGATTGGCACTGCCAATCCTGGCAGGGTTGCACTACCTTGCGTGATACCTTACCTGTGGACGGCCGAACCAATGGAGGGTCTTGTGCCCTCAGCGCACACCCAGATTACTGCCGAGCGATACAGTGCACTGGCTAACAAGAGCAAATTAGTGGGGCAGAACTTCCCGGCTAAACGAATATGCGGACCACACTGGACCAATGAAGGAAAGGACTGAACTAGCTGGGTACATTTATAACAAAAGCAAATTATTCATAAAGCGAGGGCGAAAAAAAAACAAAGTATGTCAACAATAACGTAAGGTTTTATTTCAGCAATATGTGCAGCAGGGGAAAGCAATGATTCGTGGGATGTCGCAAAAATAATGCATTTATATACAAAGAGAATACACAGGGCAGAGCAAACCCAATATAAAGAACTTGCACATCCTCAACTCTTGCAAACAATACAGGCGCCATCACACACCCGAGTAAGTTAGAGAGCATGACAGATGATGGGCAGTTGAGGTGTTCACGATCTCTTTTAATACCTAGCGTGGCTGGCAGACCAATGCTTCCCAGTCCCTTAGGGGGGGAGGAGGGAAGAAAACTGGGGGTGTCTATGTTGCATGAGTGGGAGGTGCAAGTGTGATGCAGAAGAGGAAGAGTGAAGGAGTGCGTGTCTATAATTGCTCTTTTAGTACTTGCGTCTACAGCAGACAAGGCAGTTTTTTTTGGAGCGCTCTCTGGCCATGAGCTTGTGCTGGACTCCAATCGAGGGTCGTTATTTAGTGGAGCTCCAGGGCTACCTAGACGGTGACATGGTGCCCCAGCGCATACTTTTGCTTTGAGCTGCACGCCAATATGTTCCGACTTTTAATGTCCTCCATTCCCCAGCATCCCAAAGGACTGTGGTGAGCGTCTGAGGAAGTGACTGTGGTTGCGGAGTTTTGTAGCGGTTGTAGTGAGGTCAGGGCAGCGCTGTGGAGTTTGTGGTGAAGAGGTTGAAACGGTTGTGGTGAGGTGATTGAAGCGTTTGTTGTGAGCAGGCGTTTGTCGTGAAGAGGACGAGCATATAGGTTATTGTGGGGATTTTTAGGAAGGTATTTAAAGTTCGTATGGAGAGTGTAGCATTGATGGTCCAAGTACTGTGAAGGTTGAAGTGAAGTTCCCATTGAATAATGGCGCACTGTTTGAATCAGGTTTTGGTGGCACATGCTAATGAAGCTCCTCGGGTCGTGTGCGGCGTGCAAGTGTGAAATAAAGTAAAATAAAATCGATGAAAGAATAGCAAATGGAATTTAAGACCGAACTAAAATCCCTACGCAACGCATCTTGTCCCAAATACCCACGAGACATGATGGAAGGGCGAACTGAGCGAATACTCATGAAATAACTGTCTCGGGACCGCTATATGTTGGGTGCCACTGCCTTGGCAGAGTGCCGGCTTCGCAAAACCGCAACAATAAATATACAGTACAAGTTTTAAATAAATTTAAATAAACAATTTGATATTGCACTCACCAATCACTTAGCAGCTGCGTTCCCTGTTTGGATGTTCATAATCACTTTGGATCTCTGTGTCACAAAGCACCGTAAATCCCGGTGTATACACATCTTGTACTGTATGTACTGTGGGTGGGCTTATATACTGGTATTTACAATACGGTTTATTTATACTGTAGCTTTATTAAATCAAGGAAACCCATTAGTTTGGGACTAAATTTGAGTTTTTTAATGTGTTTTGATACAGACGAGCATGTGATAGTTATCTACTGTACACGACGTTATAATGCAATTTTACACAACTTTAAATAGGTATGTTCTTTAATAGCCCGGCGACCGAACGACATTGAGCAAGGACTTGCTGTGTTCTCAACTTGAGGTGGCAGAGATGTTTTCTGACCTCTCACTACCCCACCACCACCACCACCTCTCCCCAAGCAATCAATAGGTACAAAACAATAGTATAATCTGCTTTGTGGACATAATACCTATAATATTCATTCTCTCCCTTTTATATGGACAAAGTGAAAAAAGGAGCTGCTCGCTTGAAATGTGAAAGTGAAGATTTAGATGCTGAGGTTCAAGGTAGGAATGTTGATTGTTTTCCAGCCTAATTGGTCATGTGTTGTGTGATTGTTATATAAACCTTCCAAGTTTCTGTGTGAAAACGAGAAATTGATGCCATTTTGAAATCTGACCATTGGGGGCATTTATTTATTTTATGGGATTGCCACACCCATAATGGTAAAAAAATTAAATAAATAAACTTGTATACTGTGTGGTGAGAGTGAAGTGTGCTGCACTACTTTAATGGTCCAATTTGAAGAGTTTATATTGGAAATGCTTTCATGGTACACTGTATCTAAAATGTGGTGTTTAAAATAATTAACAACTCATTAGGTAGAACATATCACCCTGCAACAAAAAGCATTAGAAATCTGCCGAAGAGTTATTGTGATTCCGATGTACCAAAGTCTGTTGGAGAGCGTCAGCGTTGCCAAAGCAGTTTCTTAGCGAGGGTTATACTTGGTGGTTTGCCATTGCCTTCCCAGCAGTAACAGTAGGAGTTAGTAATTTGTTCAAGGTGCCGGCGATAGCTCGCCGTCTCTTCATGAGGACACCATGGGATCTTTAACATCCACCAACTAATGTAGGTGGACGGGACGCCCAGTTTAACGTCCATCTGAGGGACGGCACACACTTTGATGAATCAGCTTGCCTGTAAAACACTGGGATGACAGTTTATAACTGGGTAACTGGGTAGCCCGTCTACAGTCACGTGGATATAAATCTTCCTGTTATTGTGAGAGCTTGCTTTTACATTTGATGCTCGATGTCGACTTCCATTAGATTAGGTAAAATTGAGAAATGTCGTCACATTTCTTTCCTCTTTTGTTTCTGCCAGGAGAAAAATTTAGCTGGAAAAGTGCAATCAAATCGATCCTCCAGGAGGCTGAGGGCAACCAAATGTCTGCTAAGAAGTTGAGGAAGAAAGTGAGTTTTTGTATTCACACGAATCGACGGCATTGAAATGAATGATAATATAAAAAATGGTTTTCCTTCATTTTTGGATCTTCCAGTTTGATCACTGTCCACCTTGCTGTGTTTTTTTGTTTGTTTGTTTGTGTTTCTCATTTGTTTCTTCAGGTGATTGCACAGTACCAGGTACACACTTCTGGAAAACCTACTTTGAGTGAGAATGAACTAAAAACGAACTTTGACAAGGTGATTGTGAAAAATCCTAAATTTTCTCTTGTTGAAGACAAGGTGTCTCTTTTGGTTTGACCTCCTCTCAGTGAAGGCTTTGATATGTTATGTTTTCATTTTAAAGTTTTTTTTATTCTATTTTATTTGAGTCCATTCTTCTTCATTCATCCTTCATCTTTAAGTGTAATTAATTGCAATCTGAAAATTCCATTTTGGTTTAATAAGTTTGAGCTGCAGCCAGGCTTCCAAATGTACTTTCTTTAGAAAATGAAGCTGTTATTGATTAAACACCTTTAAAAAAGTGCTTTTGTCACGATTTTTTTTTCTCGTAATCGTCATCGTGTAGCATGCCCTATAAAGGGTTTTAGTGCTGCTGAGGTCGTCCATCCATCCATCCATTGGGACCATACTCTGTGCAGAGTGTTGGTACTGCTTAAGCAGTCTCCTTGGCTATTGGGCACAATCCTGAGCGGGTCGCCACTCCGACACAGGATACCGTCGCCACTCCGACACAGGATACCAGCAAGCTGGCGCTCATTTTGTCGACCTCGGAAGGATGACGGGCAGAGTCAACCCCACCTGGTATTTGTTCATCAGCTGAGGGGGATTTGAACTCAGGATCCTTGAATCCCAAGCCCACCACCTTAACCATTAAGCCAAGACCAGGCATGCTGAGGTCGTAACTCTGTTACAATCCTGGTCGGGTCACCATTCTGACTCAGGAAGTCGGCAAGAATTCTGAATTTGTTCATGGTGCCGGCCATGGCTCTCTACTGTTTATGAAGCTCACGGTGGCATTTTTAAATGTCCACCAACTAATGCTGGCAAATGGAATGCTCAGTTTAACGTCCATCCGAAGGACGGCACACATTGAATCACCCTGTCTGTGAAACACCAGAATGACAGTTTATAGGTGGGTCAGGATTCAAACCCAGGCTAGACAGGGTAGAGGTGAGTGTACATGTGTACCTCCAGGCCATCCTGCCAGACAAAGCGCTTTTTTGGAAACGTTTTTGTTTGGCTTTCAAGGAAGTAGTCCGTCTGCAATCGCGTGGATATAAATCTTCCTGTTGTTTTCTTTGCTATCATCATATATTGAACTTGATTATTTATTCAGTGTTATTTATTTATTTTACTCTTCGAGAAGAATTATTGGGATTCGCTGGATGCAGCGAGTAACCAACGAGGAAGTGTAGATAAAAATGGGCAGAAAAAGTTAAGGGAGCTGGCTAAAGAGCAGTGTCTGGCATGAGCTGGACGTGTGTGAAGGATGGGGAAAATTGGATAGCCAGAAAGGTGGCGAGATGGATGCCGGAAGGAAAGACCAATAAGAAGGCCGAAGAGAAGATTGAAGGATGGGATTAAGGAAATTGGTAACTAGTGAGGAATTCAACACCCCAAAATACACGCAGAGGGTCAGAAACTTTGGAGACTGAGGGGACTCGGCATCGAGTTGATGGGAGTGTATTGAATTAATTAATGAATTGATTAATATACTGACAGAAAATTTACACCAGCTTGATGCAGTTTTGTTTGGATGTGCAAAACCATGATTCATGAGTGGTTCAGTTGATCGCTCTTACAGAGTGTTTTCTGGTAGAATGTGATAAATTAGCCTTGTCATGGCCTTGTCATTTTGTGGGATAAGCTTGTTAACCTCTGGTTCCTTGATGGTTCCATGCATCAGCAATTGTTACGTCCACCACCAAATGTAGACGGAGGTTGTTTTCACCCCTGTTTATCTGACTGACTGTCATTTTCACCCCTGTTTATCTGACTGACTGTCATTGAGCGGGATAACTCAGAAAGTTGTGGACGCATTTGGCCAAAGGATGGTGCACAATGACCAATTAATTTGATTTTGGTGAAGATCTGGATACGATAATTTTGTGTGATTCTTCATAATTGAGAGATAGGTCCAACTATGATATTGTTATGGTGGTGGAAATTCACAGAACACCATTCAGGTTCCCCAGAGATCAGTTATTTCGATAAATGTGTGTTCCAGGTTAGATTTCCCCACCGTGATGTATAAAGGGAATTATTTGTGATGCCGGGCTGTGCCTCTTTGGATTAGCTGTTATTCTTTTTCTATCTCCAATCTTTTATTTTAAAATACAAACAAACATCTTCTCAAATCGCAATACATCGTCCTACGTCATCCTCGACAGCGGCAAAGTGCCGTCGGTGCGAACTCGTGCCGCGACAGGCAGGGCGATTTCAACCATGTCCGCGTGCGATCAGCCGCCGCGACAGGCAGGGCGATTTCAACCATGTCCGCGTGCGATCAGTCGCCGCGACAAGCAGGGCGATTTCAACCACGTCCGCGTGATCAGCCGCTTTCACGGCAAAATCGGATCAGAATGGCCTTACCCTCTGAAGGAGCTGGCCAATCAGAAGTGAGAGGGGCGGGGCCAGCCAGGGGTGAAGGTTCAAAGGTGAAAGGGGAAGGCCGATGACGGGTGGCGAAACTTCGGCGGCTCTCCCCTCGGGGCTATAAAAAGCCGCGTTAGGACGCCGACAGTTGAGTAGAGTTCGTTCGTCGGAGGGGCGCAGTTCGTCGTTGGAGCAGCCAAGTCCGCAGTTCGCTGGAAGGTTCGCCAGCGCAACAAGGGAGCCAGCCAAGTCCGCAATTTGCTGGAAGGTTCACCAGCGCACCAAGGGAGCCAGTCAGAGCTCAGGGGGTCCGGGCAACCGACCCTGAAGCGGTCGGCGAAAGACCGTTCACTCCTCCAGCGCGTCGTCGGCTAGGCCCGACCGAGCAGCCGCAGTGAAGGCCGGACGACCGAGGGGAACCGTACAAGCTGCCTCGTCAAGCCGCCCAAGCGACTGGCGCGTTCGCGACGCAACGGACCGAACAGAGACACCAGGGGTCGCCGATCACGAAGACCATCGAGTTGCCACAGGGGGCGAGGTAACCTGCCCGGTCTCTCAGGGCCTGTTCCGGTCATCCCGGCCCTGAGTGCATTAAAGGCTCACGAGCCCGATTCTGTTCTTTCTTGGGTTTTGCATGGAAGTCTGTGGCCCTGTCTTATAAGTAGAACTAGCGATACCCGTGCACATGCACGGGATAGCAGTACAACATAGCTGGTAGCAGACGACAGACTGTACGGGGAATGACAAAAATACGCATTGTGCAAAATGCAAGTGGTACTATGGAACGCCAAGATTCCCAAACATTGTCGGCATGTCCGCTAAGTGCCACAGCAATTTCATAGGGATCGTGTGACGGCGAGCCGAGTTTTTAGTGTGCAAGCTTGGTATTATAAGTAGAATTGTTAAGTGCATGCTCGCGTACATAATAAATAGATATCAGCTGTAGGCTTTTGCTTGTGTCTTTTCCCATCCCCCCATTCATTGCATTGCTGTAAAAGAAATGCCTCTTTGTTTGAACGTAAAATCCTGCTCGTCGTGTCATTTCATTCCATTGACTGCTATGGTGCGTATGGAGAATTAGCTGGCTTTTAAAGCCGATAAAAGTAAATCTGTCCGACGGAACTTGGCGTTTTAAACCGTTGGCATTCGCACACGGTACGAGCACGCTTAAGCGGCTCGTTTCCATACAAGTTCTCGTCGAGGTACAAACTCTTGGTAGTCTGTCCGCGCGAATAATTAGGTAAATCGATAATTCGGCGATAAACCCTGTAGCGCGTGGCAGAGCATTGACAAGTTTGTGGTGTATTAAAAACACCCGTAGCTGGGTTTCGGCGTTTGTCCGGAAGTTACGACTAGATTGTCGCGTTTGGTGGACGCGCGGCCTGGATTGGGCTGAAAAGGTCGTGCGCACGCCGAACGGGTGGAAATGTACAACAATATATATCATGATATGTCAAAAGTTATGGATGGATGATGACAAAACGATGTGGATGATTTGGTTAGGTGATGAGAACAAGCCGATTTAAATTTTAGTTCAGCTCCAAATCGAGATCTGGCCTTTCAGTGCGATACAAAAGTAAACTGGTCAGGCTGGCAGGTGCACTCTACCGAGTGCCGTTCTAGTATATAAATGTGTAAATGGTTTGCATACACACACAAAATGGGATTGGTAGCAAAGGAAAATGGGTATTTGCATGTATTCTACCTTTTAGGGGCATCTGGGCGTCCTGCATCATGCGGAGTCCTTCCTTGGCACACTGAGCACCTGTCCACATCTAGGGCTTCTTCTAAAGCTTGGTGGAGAGCTTCTCTTCCCTCAGGGCTGGTACTCCTGCCTCACACTTTGGAGGCCAGGGCCTTTGGATTCATTGGGGTCTTACGTGATGAAGTTGGGTCTCTGGGCATGTCGCTTTCCCACCACAGACAGGTCGGTGGTCTCTGTCTTCTCCCGCCTCCTTTCTGGTCTTCCACTCTCTGCTCTTTCCGCGCTTTCTACACAAACCCTCACGAGACCCGCAGAATGTGGAGTGTCAGAAAGTCCAACCCTCACTCTCTGGACAACACCACCCACACGAGGCAATCCAAGTTCCTGCCCTCTCTCTGTCTGAGGACACTGTTCCTCCAAAATCCTCCTCCTCCTCTTTCCTGAAGCTTCACACTGGTGCCTCACCAAGGGGATTACACAAGTTGCACGTACAAGTCCTTAACCTTAAACCCTCATTGTTATTACAACGCACCCCTCTCCATATGGTAGGGGTGCATTGTAATAATTTGATGTATTGTTATACTGGCATTGACCGTCACTTCGCTGACAGTAGTAGAACCCACCAACATTTTATATATATATATATATATATATTATGTATATACAGTAGACTACGCGCAAGTCGGGCAGCGTGTAACTCGTCACTTCGCCTAAGTCGGCAGCGTCAAAAGTCCCAAATTTATCTAATGTTAAATCCTTTGAATAAAGTCTAAGTCGTCACTTCGTCAAGTCGTCAGATGTTGTCCGTTCCCGCGTAATGGAAACTCAGTAAATTACCACGCCTAACTCGTCAACACAGAACTGCTGCCTCGTGAGAAGCCAGATTTCATTGGAATCGTGATGCACACTCATTGGTGTATACCACCAGTGATAGGCTATTTATAACTGCGCTGCGTTCAGCTCACAGCGCGCCGTCCCACATGCATCTGAAGAGGTAGGCAGGCTGCGCAATGCAGTCTGGCGAAAGAGTAAGGATCGATCAAGCTTCGTGTTGAAGTCCAATCATGGTTTTATATTGGCTTGTTTTGTACATCACCGCACTCACTTACACATAGGCATTGAGTGGTAGTCATCACCACGATGACTGTGTGTCATGTAATTTGTCGATGGTATACGAGTTTTCATTCCATATGAAAACTCGTTCTACATTCATGCCAATGAATGAATTCCAGCAGCAATGAATTCCAATTCCACATTTGGCGATGGTGAGACACCATCACCGATGGTATATGAGTTGTCATACAGTTGTTCATTATCTTTACTTGATAAACTGATTCATGAATTCCATCTTTGCTTGATCACTTTCCAACTCACCAATGAACCCCCACCTATGCACAAGGACTGTGTTCCCTTTTGTACAATAGCCGGCTTAGAGATTGTTGCGCCCTCTCACCGTACGTGTCCAGGCCACACGCGACTTCATCCTTCACCCACAGTCATGAATGTTCGCATACGCGTAAGTCGTCACACTCTAAGTCGTCACTTTTTTCTCGGTCCCGATGGTGACGATTTACGAGTAGTCTACTGTATATATATATATATATATATATAGTTGCGGTTCTCGGAACCACATGCATACAACAGATAGCTGTCCCGAATCAGTTATGCATTAGTGTACGTTTAGTTAGACCCCTTCCTTTTGTGTAGTGGAAGACAAAGGAGTGCGTTGCAATGGGCTATAGTTAGGTTATTAAATCATTTTTCCTTTTATTTTATTCCACCTTTTCTTTCCCACGGTGCTTCTGCCTCGCTTGCTCCCTCATCTCGCTTACCATAGCATGACGACCCACGGTACCCTCCTCAACGATCACTCCTGAGCCAAAATCTGACGTGCACTTTGGCTGGACAAGCGCTTTTCTAGCTTCCACAGTCTACTCCAAATCAGACGTGGGCGGTGAGTCATACGCTTAGAACCCAGGTGGCGGAGTTGTACCAGCGTCTGGCCGAAGCCCGGCCAGGAAGGGGACCACGTGAGGGGTCAGAGCCAGTTGGAATGCCTGACTCAGACGATGACGTCGGATTCGGCATGGCCCTCCCCGAACCTCGGGCTCTATAAAAGCTCGGAGAAATTCTCAGTGTAAGAAAGGAATTGTGGATAAAGGCATTGAGGAATTGGAGGAGTGAAGTGTGTTGAGAATTGTAGAAGAAGTTGGTGTTCCTGCATCTCGTCCCTCCCACACGACGACGAATCGCCTCCTGCTTGGCCACTACTGCTCCACCCTCGCCTTTCGACTCCTCCTTCTCCATTCAAGCTCCTCCTGTCCGGAACAACGATCTCCACATGTGCGGCTGTGGCCAGAACAACGCGGCCATTGTCGGATGCCACACCACGGAGCATCCCTCCCCGAAACACCCAGGTACCAAAAACTATAAACTCAACCCCCTCCCTCCCTTGGCTGCAAAGTCTTTTTTTGTTGGGGCTTCTTTTCCTCTGTGTGTGTTGTGTGGTGTGTGTTGTGTGTGTGTTGTGTGTGTGTGTTGTCTGAGTGTGCTGGCGCCTGTGTTAAGTAAGCCTGTACAAGATCTTTTATTGTTACTGAATAATATCGCGTCAAGGCTACACTGTGTCTGCTTCGTAAGTTGCTTGTATAATTGTCGCACCCCCCCCCCCCCACACCCTCTTCTCTTTCCCTGCTTACATACCCAATAACCTTTGCTGTGCCACATGCTTTTCCTCGCTGTCTGTAAATAATAATTGTTGTAGAAATGTTCCCAGCTCGCTTTGTCTTTTCCCTCATTGGTCCAGCATGGTTCGAATCCAGGTTTAGCTGGGTCTTTATTCCAACGGTCTGTTCCTTCTAGCCCGAGGTCGGCAACCTGCGGCCGCGGGCCAATGCGGCCCGCGAGCTCTTCCCGTGGGCCCGCTGCTCCCGCGGCGCTTGTCCGGATTTCCATTAGGTGCGGCCCGCGAAACGTTTTTCTGAACCGACGGAATTTAAACATATGGGACATATGATTCTTCCACATATATCACAGTCTCTGTACGTCACAATAAATTATTTTCGCTTCTAGTCCACTTAACTTGGTCTTAAATATTTTTTCGTGTTGTTTCAGATGGCTGAACGGTACCTCACTATGAAGAAGAGGAGCTGTTAGACGAGAACGTCCTTAAAAGGAATGGGAAGCGTTCTTCTTCGTGAGCGCAAGGGAAAGGCTTTGTGTATCATCTGCCATGAGAACGTCGCGTCATGAAGGTGTGCAACGTGAAGCGTCACTTCACTTCGGTGCACCCCAAGCAAGCTGCGTTGCTGACGACAAGAAGAGGCAGAGTTCGGGCGTCTGAGTGCCCAGCTGGAGAAGCAGAGTGCCTTCATGAAGCAGGAGCGTCTCTTCGACGCAAACGGCTGCTCAGAGCAACACTCGGGCAGCTACCGTGTTGCACCACCTTGTGGCCACAACCTCAAACCGTTTACCGAAGGTGAATTCTCAAGGAGTGGATGATGGCCGTGGTTGAGCGACGTGGTCCTGACAAGTCGAGAGAGTTTGCGGCCATCAGCCTGTCTGCCAGGAGCTTGACCCGCATAGAGGAGATTGGCCGCCGATGTCCGGGGCACCTGAAGGACATGTCAGTCGCTCGTTTCTCCATTGCCTTGGACGAGTCGACTGACATCAAGGACACGGCTCAGCTTGCCATCTTCTTCCGCGGCGGCAGGGACGACTTCGTCATCTTTGAGGAGTTCATCCGACTCATCCCACTCAGCGGTACCACCACTGGCGCCGACGTGTGCAGGCAGTACAGACTGGCTGAGGAGGCCGACCTCGACCTCTCTCGCATGTGCGGCATCACGACCGACGGAGCGCCCGCCATGGTCGGGGACAAGAAAGGCTTTGCGGCGCTTCTTGTGAAGTACCTGCGCAGCCTTGGACACCAGCAGGATGTGAAGCGCTTTCACTGTCTGGTGCACCAGGAGGCTCTGTGCGCAAGTCTGTGACATTACGGAGGTCATGCTGTCGTCCTCAGGGCGGTGAACTTTGTTTGCGCCCGTGCCTCACCACAGACAGTTCCGCGATCTCCTGATCTCCTCT
>CM068963.1:2282735-2305279 GCA_035128595.1 Eptatretus atami
GTGAAACTTGTTGGGACTTCTACCAAGATGACCGCCATCGCCAATAACAGTTGACACAGAGGTACACAGCTGGCAGATAAAGTGGAAGAGCAAGTCAGCATTCAAAGGTCCCAAACCAGCAGCAAAACCTCCAGCAGGACAGAACATAATTCTTCTCAACATCCACTGCTTGATGTATCTCTTCTGCATTATGCCCGTAACATAATGTGAGTGGTGAGCAGTACATTAACGGACCGAGATGTCTTAAGACTTGAATGCGCCACAACAATGTGTGAAGATCGGATGAATGGACTGCAACTGCGCCCATGACTGGTGTGGACTTAGATATGAATGACATCCTTGATGACTTTACAAGGCAAAGTCCATGGAGAATGGAGCTCCTGGACATTCCTTTGGTTTTAACCCTGCTGCCTACACGAGCTAATGATTGTACAAATAGCAAACTGTCACTTCACTCAGTAGACGGAACAAGCTTACATTCATTCACTATTTGAGGACATACATTCTTTTAGCTAAATATTGTCAAATGAAAAATAAAGGGAAATTCATTTGACTTGTAAGGCTTGGTGGTATGTTTCATAATCCTAAAAAAAAATTTGGATCTGCCTCTGGGTTCGAACCAAACTGCCAGTTTCAGAATATGCTTGACCTGCCCTTTGTGAACATTTAAATTATCATTTCCCGGTATTAGAGTGTGGTGAAGGTGAATGGACATGTCCACTCTCAGCATCGCTTTGAGAGACACATTTGCCATCCACGAGGGTCAAAAACCCTTGGCGCGACGGTTGATTTCTTCAACCTGTTGATGAGACATTATTCTGCCAACTCTAGTTTTCTTTTTGTTTTTTATTTCTACGGGATATAAGCATCGGGTAGTTCTTTACATTACTTATTTGATTTAACTTTTATTTTGCATTGGGTGGAACTAACAGTGTTTTCAGGGAACAATTTTGAGATTGTTTATGCTTGGATTTCTTCTGTTTGTGCTTTTAACAGCAGTCAAGCAAGCGATTGAATCGTGCCCGTGTCAGTACCAAGGCCTTCCCATTATTGCAATTGCTTGGCCGTTCAGTTGCAGGCATTCCATTGAGAAGAGGAAATGTCAAGTAAGGTTGCAGTTTAATTTGAAAGAGTTTAAAAAAACAAAGTAATTCATCAACATCTACATCTACTACGACTACCACTACTACATACATGATACAACTACTGTGTTTTTTTTTTCTTTCTCCATTATCTCGATAATTTTGAGGCACAAATTCAGAATTGCAGCAATGCAGGGGGAATGCAGCGCAAAGGACATAAGGCAGTGTACCCGGGCATGAACATGTACCGGGGTGTTAAAACTCACCCAAACAACAGCGTTTTCTTTTTAACCACCACACACACACAATAGTATAGTATATGCGGTTAAAAAAACCCAGGCAGGAGCAGGTTCAAAAGTAACCCATGCTATCCACCTGGCAAAGGCCTGTGTCATGCATTCCTCCTCCCGCTCCACCACCCCAATATGGCGCGTTCATCCAACCTCCTCACGATCCATGCTAACCGTGCATGCGTACGGCGATATACTCATCCTTTCACTCGCACACATGCATGGATTTCCCCACACCCGCGCTGCACGGTGGGCACATACCGCGTGGCATCAATCCGCAGAGCACGTCCGCTCTCCACATGGCTTCGGTACTGCAGCACGTCTGCTCAACACGTGCTGAAGCACATGGTTCAAGAGACGGCCGCATAACCTCCAACACAGTGCCATGTTTACCTGGCCCAGATGCGAGTTCAAGTTTGAACCGTGCGCCGGCGAAACCCGTGCATCGCAAACATGTAACCACGCACGCACGCATGCCACACACACCAAGTTATTTGTACCAGTTTGTGTGTGCTGTCTAACATACCTCTTCGCTTTCAGCAACTGCGACTATTAAATTATTGCAGCAACTATTAGTATATGTTATATTTTGTCATGAAAGCAGATTACACACAACGGTAAAAAATGCGGATGTATTGCCGAAAAAAGGACCTTGTGGACTGTATCGCCATGGATTGCAAAAGCAGCTTCGGAAGCACTGAGTTGCGCTTAATGAACTTACACTATCTGCACATTCCTTAATTTTTCTTCACTAAATATAATCGTCAAACAGTAGAAAAGTTTTGTTTTTATGCTTTGCTAAGGTAAATACACTTAGTTATTAAAATCACTAATTTGTTTAAATTTTCAGATTTCACTCCAGATTTTGACACGCAGTCAACGAGATCCGATTTCCAAATCAGATAAGAGGTGTTAATTTATACTTTAATTTGTCCGTGAGTGTAGGTCGTGTTTCAAAATCGAGGCATGTTGAATGGCTGAATAAAATACCGAATTAAGACCCGAGCAAGCTGACGGCTGACCAAGGATGTGCCTAATGAAGGATATAATTAAATATGGCGGTTTTAATTAACCAAAACACCAATGTTCACTTATGCATTTTGTTGGAGTTCCCTTGGTATGCATGCGAAGTTTGGGGCCTGAGGTTTCAAGGTTTTTGGAGTTATGAGCACACACACGCACACGCACACGCACACGCAACACACACTAGTATAGATATAGCGATAGCAATGACCTTGTCGTCTGTGCTCTGAGAATTATTTGCGAGACTCGCTGAAGTGGACTGACTGTGAAGTCATGGACGAGATCTGGATGTCATCTCAATTAAAATTGGTGACAGTCTGTCGTTTCTTTACTTATTCTTCTGATTTAAACAAGGTGCAGAGGAGAATACTGAGAGTACAAAAGTTAACAAACTGATGGTGGGGCATTGGAGTCACAGGAGGATGTGATCAATGGAATGGAGGAAATGTATTAACCTGCAAACAGGAAGTTGTGTTCGGGAGGGTTAATGGGGGTAAACAAATTGTGGGTCTGGGTGGTTGTTGCATCACTGGTTTTCAAAGCCCTGGAGGGAAGAGTAAAAGTTAACTTCGGAAGGTAGTTCCACAAAGTGTAAAAATATAGGATTTGGGAAGTTTCACCTGGATGTGGTTACTGGAGGTGTTCTACAGTAATTGATTTGTAGTTTTTCATCCTCAGATTTGGCTTTTACAGCAGATCAGTGACATCCTTATTTTGGTTTGAATGTTGTATGATGAATGAACAAATGTGAAGTGCTTCATGTTTGGTTGAAACTTGTGTGATTGCTTTGTCTTGGTCGGACGTGAGTCCATACCTGACCGGTGTCCTGGTGGAATTCCATGTATCCTGTTGAGGTTGAGCAGAGGAGTTGGCTCCCTTGCCAATTAGTTGCTTCCTTGTTTAAGTGCATTCCAACCCCTATATACAGTACTTCATTTGTTCTTTTTTGGGACGTGGAATCAAATGTATAGCTTGAACTTGTGATGCATCTGCAATTTTGATTGCAGTTTCAACTCCTTTGTCTGATTTGTCGTTTAGAGTGAACAGAAACAAAGCAAATGGAAAAGTCTGGAGCAGGAACCCTGGACAGTACTTTGGAAAAGAGGCCGACGTGAATGAAAAGTGGAAGGTGCAATGAATTGACAAGAATAGCAAGCGGGAAGAAGAGAAAGAGGAAGAGAGAAAAGAGGCTGAAAGTGCTGGTGAGGTATGTGGCAAGAAGAAAGGTCAAGAACGAAGAAGCAAAATCTAGATGCAACCGATGCTGATGTCGAATTTAAACAATGAAAACCATCAGTTGAAAAGAAAAAGAAGAGAAGAAGAAGAAATCCACGGACAAAGATTCTGAAAATTGTGAAGAGGGACAGGAATTGTGAGTGGAAAATGACAAGCAGAAGCAGAAGAAGAAGGAACAAGGTGAGTGAGATTATGCAGTGCTTGAAGTGCATATTATCATTTTCAGGTACAGCAAGTCCTCGCTTCACGTTGTCACTTCGTTCTTGAAAGTGTGACCTTTAGCTAATCAAATTTCCCCAGAAGAATATTGTCTGGAATGGAATGTTAGGTTCCAGCGTACATTTTTATCACCAAACAAAAAAGCATTGTATAATGTTATGCTCTGGTGGTTCGAGGCTCGCCATGAGGGGAAGACTCGGATTCCTCCCGAACGCCCAGTCCTGAGGCCGCAGGGCATAGATAATCGTGCACCAGATGGTTGCTAAGCACCATGAACACCGATTGGCACTGCCAATCCTGGCAGGGTTGCACTACCTTGCGTTGATACCTTACCTGTGGACGCCCGAACCAATGGAGGGTCTTGTGCCCTCAGCGCACACCCAGATTACTGCGCAGCGATACAGTGCACTGGCTAACAAGAGCAAATTAGTGGGGCAGAACTTCCCGGCTAAACGAATATGCGGACCACACTGGACCAATGAGGAAAGGACTGAACTAGCTGGGTACATTTATAAACAAAAGCAAATTATTCATAAAGCGAGGGCGAAAAAAAACAAAGTATGTCAACAATTACGTAAGGTTTTATTCAGAATATGTGCAGCAGGGAAAGCAATGATTCGTGGGATGCGCAAAAATAATGCATTTATATACAAAGACGAATACACAGGGCAGAGCAAACCCAATATAAAGAACTTGCACATCCTCAACTCTTGCAAACAATACAGGCGCCATCACACACCCGAGTAAGTAGAGAGCATGACAGATGATGGGCAGTTGAGGTGTTCACGATCTCTTTTAATACCTAGCGTGGCTGGCAGACCAATGCTTCCCAGTCCTTAGGGGGGGAGGAGGGAAGAAACTGGGGGTGTCTATGTTGCATGAGTGGAGGTGGCAAGTGTGATTCAGAAAGGAAGAGTGAAGGAGTGCGTGTCTATAATTGCTCTCTTTTAGTACTTGCGTCTACAGCAGACAAGGCAGTTTTTTTTGGAGCGCTCTCTGGCCATGGCTTGTGCTGGACTCAATCGAGGGTCGTTATTTAGTGGAGCTCCAGGGCTACCTAGACGGTGACATGGTTGCCCAGCGCATACTTTTGCTTTGAGACTGCACGCCAATATGTTCCGACTTTTAATGTCCTCCATTCCCCAGCATCCCAAAGGACTGTTGGTGAGCGTCTGAGGAAGTGACTGTGGTTGCGGAGTTTTTGTAGCGGTTGTAGTGAGGTCAGGGCAGGCTGTGGGTTGTGGTGAAGAGGTTGAAACGGTTGTGGTGAGGTGATTGAAGCGTTGTTGTGAGCAGGCGTTTTGTCGTGAAGAGGACGAGCATATAGGTTATTGTGGGATTTTTTAGGAAGGTATTTAAAGTTGTATGGAGCGTGTAGCATTGATGGTCCAAGTACTGTGAAGGTGAAGTGTGAAGTTCCCATTGAATAATGGCGCACTGTTTGAATCAGGTTTGGTGCACATGCTAATGAAGCTCCTCGGGTCGTGTGCGGCGTGCAAGTGTGAAATAAAGTAAAATAAAAACGATGAAAGAATAGCAATGGAATTTAAGACGAAACTAAAATCCTACGCAACGCATCTTGTCCCAAATACCACGAGACATGATGGAAGGGCGAACTGAGCGAATACTCATGAAATAACTGTCTCGGGACCGTATATGTGGGTGCCACTGCCTTGGCAGAGTGGCGCTTCGCAAAACCGCAACAATAAATATACAGTACAAGTTTTAAATAAATTTAAATAAACAATTTGATATTGCACTCACCAATCACTTAGCAGCTGCGTTCCTGTTTGGATGTCATAATCACTTTGGATCTCTTGTGTCACAAAGCCCGTAAATCCGGTGTATACACATCTTGTACTGTATGTACTGTGGGTGGGTTATATACTGGTATTTACAATACGGTTTATTTATACTGTAGCTTATTTAAATCAAGGAAACCATTAGTTTGGGACTAAATTTGAGTTTTTTAATGTGTTTTGATACAGACGAGCATGTGATAGTGTATCTACTGTACACGACGTTATAATGCAATTTTACACAACTTAAATAGGTATGTTCTTTAATAGCCCGGCGACCGAACGACATGGAGCAAGGACTTGCTGTGTTCTAACTTGAGGTGGCAGAGATGTTTTCTGACCTCTCACTACCCCACCACCACCACACCTCTCCCCAAGCAATCAATAGGTACAAAAAATAGTATAATCTGCTTTGTGGACATAATACCTATAATATTCATTCTCTCCCTTTTTATGGACAAAGTGAAAAAGGAGCTGCTCGCTTGAATTGAAAGTGAAGATTTAGATGCTGAGGTTCAGGTAGGAATGTTGATTGTTTTCACAGCCTAATTGGTCATGTGTTGTGTGATTGTTATATAACCTTCCAAGTTTCTGTGTGAAAACGAGGAAATTGATGCCATTTTGAAATCTGACATTGGGGGCATTTATTTATTTTATGGGATTGCACACCCATAATGGTAAAAATAATAAATAAACTTGTATACTGTGTGGTGAGAGTGAAGTGTGCTGCACTACTTTAATGGTCCAATTTGAAGAGTTTATATTGGAAATGCTTTCATGGTACACTGTATCTAAAATGTGGTGTTTAAAATAATTAACAACTCATTAGGTAGAACATATCACCTGCAACAAAAGCATTAAAATCTGCGAAGTTATTGTGATTCCGATGTACCAAAGTCTGTTGAGAGCGTCAGGTTGCCAAAGCAGTTTCTTAGCGAGGTTATACTGTGGTTTGCATTGCCTTCCAGCAGTAACAGTAGGAGTTAGTAATTTGTTCAAGGTGCGCGCGATAGCTCGCCGTCTCTTCATGAGGACACCATGGGATCTTTAACATCCACAACTAATGTAGGTGGCGGGACGCCAGTTTAACGTCCATCTGAGGGACGGCACACACTTTGATGAATCAGCTTTGCCTGTAAAACACTGGGATGACGTTTATAACTGGGTAACTGGGTAGCCGTCTACAGTCAGTGGATATAAATCTTCCTGTATATTGATGAGAGCTTGCTTTTACATTTGATGCTCGATGTCGACTTCCATTAGATTAGGTAAAATGAGAAATGTCGTACATTTCTTTCCTCTTTTGTTTCTGCCAGAGAAAAATTTAGCTGGAAAAGTGAATCAAATCGAGTCTCCAGGAGGCTGAGGGCAACCAAATGTCTGCTAAGAAGTTGAGGAAGAAAGTGAGTTTTTGTATTCACACGATCGACGGCATTGAAATGAATGATAATATAAAAAATGTTTTTCCTTCATTTTTGGATCTTCCAGTTTGATCACTGTCCACCTTGCTGTGTTTTTTTTGTTTGTTTGTTTGTGTTTCTCATTTGTTTTCTTCAGGTGATTGCACAGTACCAGGTACACACTTCTTGGAAAACTCTACTTTGAGTGAGAATGAATAAAAACGAACTTTGACAAGGTGATTGTGAAAAATCCTAAATTTTCTCTGTTGAGACAAGTGTCTCTTTTGGTTTGACCCTCCTCTCAGTGAGGCTTTGATATGTTATGTTTTCATTTTAAAGTTTTTTATTCTATTTATTGAGTCCATTCTTCTTCATTATCCTTCATCTTTAAGTGAATTAATTGCAATCTGAAAATTCCATTTGGTTTAATAAGTTTGAGCTGCAGCCAGCTTCCAAATGTACTTTCTTTAGAAAATGAAGCTGTTATTATTAAACACCTTTAAAAAAGTGCTTTTGTCACGATTTTTTTTTCTCGTAATCGTCATCGTGTAGCATGCCCTATAAGGGTTTTAGTGCTGCTGAGGTCGTCCATCCATCCATCATTGGGACCATATCTGTGCAGAGTGTTGGTACTGCTTAAGCAGTCTCCTTGGCTATTGGGCACATCCTGAGCGGGTCGCCACTCCGACACAGGATACCGTCGCACTCCGACACAGGATACCAGCAAGCTGGCGCTCATTTTGTCGACTCGGAAGGATGACGGGCAGAGTCAACCCCACCTGGTATTGTTCATCAGCTGGGGGATTTGAACTTCGGATCCTTGAATCCCAAGCCCACCACCTTACCATTAAGCCAAGACCAGCATGCTGAGGCGTAACTCTGTTACAAATCCTGGTCGGGTCACCATTCTGCTCAGGAAGTCGGCAAGAATTCTGAATTTTTCATGGGGCCGGCCATGGCTCTCTACTGTTTATGAAGCTCACGGTGCATTTTTAAATTGTCACCAACTAATGCTGGCAATGGAATGCTCAGTTTAACGTCCTCGAAGGACGGCACCACATGAATCACCTGTCTGTGAACACAGAATGACAGTTTATAGGGGGTCAGGATTCAAACCCAGGCTAGACCAGGGTAGAGGTTGAGTGTACATGTGTACCTCCAGGCCATCCTGCAGACAAAGCGCTTTTTTGGAAACGTTTTTGTTTGGCTTTCAAGGAAGTAGTAGTCGTGCAATCGGTGGATATAATCTTCCTGTTTGTTTTTTTTCTTATCACATATATTGAACTTGATTATTTATTCAGTGTTATTTATTTATTTTATCTTCGAGAAGAATTTTGGGATTCGCTGGATGCAGCAGTAACCAACGAGGAAGTGTTAGAAAAATGGCAGAAAAAGTTAAGGGAGCTGGCTAAAGAGCAGGTGTCTGGCATGAGCTGGACGTGTGTGAAGGATGGGGAAAATGGATAGCAGAGAAGGTGGCGAGATGGATTGCCGGAAGGAAAGACAATAAGAAGGCGAAGAGAAGATTGAAGGATGGGATTAAGGAATGGTAACTAGTGAGGAATTCAACACCCCAAATACACGCAGAGGGTCAGAAACTTTGGAGACTGGGGACTCGGCATCGAGTTGATGGGAGTGTATTGAATTAATTAATGAATTGATTAATATACGACAGAAAATTTACACCAGCTTGATGCAGTTTTGTTTGGATGTGCAAAACCATGATTCATGAAGTGGTTTCAGTTGATCGCTCTTACAGAGTGTTTTGTTCTTAGAATGTGATAAATTAGCCTTGTCATGGCTTGTCATTTTGTGGGATAAGCTTGTTAACTCTGGTTCTTGATGGTTCCATGCATCAGCAATTGTTACGTCCACACCAAATGTAGACGGAGGTTGTTTTCACCCCTGTTTATCTGACTGACTGTCATTTTTCACCCCTGTTTATCTGACTGACTGTCATTGAGCGGGATAACTCAGAAAGTTGTGGACGCATTTGGCCAAAGGATGGTGCACAATGACCAATTAATTTGATTTTGGTGAAGATCTGGATACGATTAATTTTGTGTGATTCTTCATAATTGAGAGATAGGTCCAACTATGATATTGTTATGGTGGTGAATTCACAGACACCATTCAGGTTCCCAGAGATCAGTTATTTCGATAAATGTGTGTTCCAGGTTAGATTCCCACCGATGTATAAAAGGAATTATTTGTGTGCCGGGCTGTGCCTCTTTGAGTTAGCTGTTGTTCTTTCTCTATCTTTTTATTTTAAACAAACAAACATCTTCTCATCGCAATACCATTCACGTCATCCTCGGACAGCGGCAAAGTGCCGTCGGTGCGAACTCGTTGCGCGACAGGCAGGCGATTTCAACCATGTCCGCGTGCGATCAGCCGCCGCGACAGGCAGGGCGATTTCAACCATGTCCGCGTGCGATCAGTCGCCGCGACAAGCAGGGCGATTTCAACACGTCCGCATGTGATCAGCCGCTTTTCACGGCAAATCGGATCAGAATGGCCTTACCCTCTGAGGAGGCTGGCCAATCAGAAGTGAGAGGGCGGGGCCAGCCAGGGGTGAGGTTAAAGGTGAAAGGGGAAGGTGCCGATGAGGGTGGCGAACTTCGGCGGCTTCTCCCCTCGGGGTAAAAAAGCGCGTTTAGGACGCCGACAGTTGAGTAGAGTTCGTTCGTCGGAGGGGCGCAGTTCGTCGTTGGAGCCAGCCAAGTCCGCAGTTCGCTGGAAGGTTCGCCAGCGCAACAAGGGAGCCAGCCAAGTCCGCAAATTTGCTGGAAGGTTCACCAGCGCACCAAGGGAGCCAGTCAGAGCTCAGGGGGTCCGGGCAACCGACCTGAAGCGGTCGGCGAAAGACCGTTCACTCCTCCAGCGCGTCGTCGGCTAGGCCGACCAAGCAGCCGCGTGAAGGCGGACGACGAGGGGAACCGTACAAGCTGCTCGTCAGCCGCCCAAGACCTGGCGCGTTCGCGACGCAAACGGACCAAACAGAGACACCAGGGGTCGCCGATCACGAGACCATCGATTGCACAGGGTGGCGAGGTACCTGCCCGGTCTCTCAGGGCCTGTTCCGGTCATCCCGGCCCTGAGTGCATTAAAGGCTCACGAGCCCGATTCTGTTCTTTCTTGGGTTTTGATGGAAGTCTGTGGGCCTGTCTATATAAGTAGAACTAGCGATACCCGTGCACATGCACGGGATGCATACAACATAGCTGGTAGCAGACGACAGACTGTACCGGGGAATGACAAAAATACGCATTGTGCAAAATGCAAGTGGTACTATGGAACGCCAAAGATCCCAAACATTGTCGGCATTGTCCGCTAAGTGCCACAGCAATTTCATAGGGATCGTGTGACGGCGAGCCGATTTTTAGTGTGCAAGCTTGGTATTATAAGTAGAATTGTTAAGTGCATGCTCGCGTACATAATAAATAGATATCAGCTGTAGGCTTTTGCTTGTGTCTTTTCCCATCCCCCCATTTCATTGCATTGGCTGTAAAAGAAATGCCTCTTTGTTTGAACAGTAAAATCCTTCTCGTCGTGTCATTTCATTCCATTGGACTGCTATGGTGCGTATGGAGAATTAGCTGGCTTTTAAAGCCGATAAAAGTAAATCTGTCGACGGAACTTGGCGATTTTTAAAAACCGTTGGCATTCGCCACGGTACGAGCACGCTTAAGCGGCTCGTTTCCATACAATTCTCGTCGAGGTACAAACTCTTGGTAGTCTGTCCGCGGAATAATTAGGTAAATCGATAATTTCGGCGATAAACCTGTAGCGCGTGGGCAGAGCATTGACAAGTTTGTGGTGTATAAAAACACCGTAGCTGGGTTTCGGCGTTTGTCCGGAAGTTACGACTAGATTGTCGCGTTTGTGGACGCGCGGCCTGGATTGGGCTGAAAAGGTCGTGCGCAGCCGAACGGGTGGAAATGTACAACAATATAATCATGATATGTCAAAAGTTATGGATGGATGATGACAAAACGATGTGGATGATTTTGGTTAGGTGATGAGACAAGCCGATTTAAATTTTAGTTCAGCTCCAAATCGAGATACTGGCCTTTCAGTGCGATCAAAACGTAAACTGGTCAGCTGGCAGGTGCACTCTTACCGAGTGCCGTTCTAGTATATAAATGTGTTAATGGTTTGCATACACACACAAAATGGGATTGGTAGCAAGGAAAATGGGTATTTGCATGTATTTCTACCTTTTAGGGGCATCTGGGCGTCCTGCATCATGCGGAGTCTTCCTTGGCACACTGAGCACCTGTCACATCTAGGGCTTCTTCTAAAGCTTGGTGGAGAGCTTCTCTTCCCTCAGGGCTGGACTCCTGCCTCACACTTTGGAGGCCAGGCTTTGGATTCATTGGGGTCTTACGTGATGAAGTTGGGTCTCTGGGCATGTCGCTTTCCACCACAGAAGGTCGGTGGTCTCTGTCTTCTCCCGCCTCTTTCTGGTCTTCCTCTTGCTCTTTCCGCGCTTTCTACACAAACCTCACGAGACCGCAGAATGTGGAGTGTCAGAAAGTCAACCCTCACTCTCTGGACAACACCACCCCACGAGGCAATCCAAGTCCTGCCTCTCTTGTCTGAGGACACTGTTCCTCCAAAATCCTCTCCTCTCCTCTTTCCTGAAGCTTACACTGGTGCTCACCAAGGGGATTACACAAGTTGCACGTACAAGTCCTTACCTTAAACCTCATTAGTTATTACAACGCACCCCTCTCCATATGGTAGGGGTGCATTGTAATATTTGATGTATTTTTATACTGGCATTGACCGTCACTTCGCTACAGTAGTAGAACCCACCAACATTTTTATATATATATTATATATATATTATGTATATACAGTAGACTACGCGCAAGTGTGGCAGCGTGTAACTCGTACTTCGCCTAAGTCTGGCAGCGTCAAAAGTCCCAAATTTATCTAATGTTAAATCCTTTGATAAAAGCTAAGTCGTCACTTCGTCTAAGTCGTCAGATGTTGTCCGTTCCCGCGTAATGGAAACTCAGTAAATTACCACGCCTAACTCGTCAACACAGAACTGCTGCCTCGTGAGAAGCCAGATTCATGGAATCGTGATGCACACTCATTGGTGTATACCACAGTGATAGGCTATTTATAACTGCGCTGCGTTCAGCTCAGTCAGCGCGCCGTCCCACATGCATCTGAAGAGGTAGGCAGGCTCGCAATGCAGTCTGGCGAAAGAGTAAGGATCGATCAAGCTTCGTGTTGAAGTCCAATCATGGTTTTATATTGGCTTGTTTTGTACATCACCGCCACTCACTTACACATAGGCATTGAGTGGTAGTCATCACACGATGATGTGTGTCATGTAATTTTCGATGGTATACGAGTTTTCATTCATATGAAAACTCGTTCTACATTCATGCCAATGAATGAATTCCAGGCAGCAATGAATTCAATTCCACATTTTTGGCGATGGTGAGACACCATCACCGATGGTATATGAGTTGTCATACAGTTGTTCATTATCTTTATTGATAAACTGATTCATGAATTCCATCTTTGCTTGATCACTTTCAACTCACCAATTGAACCCCCACCTATGCACAAGGACTGTGTTCCCTTTTGGTACAATAGCCGGCTTAGAGATTGTTGCGCCCTCTCACCGTACGTGTCAGGCCACCGCGACTTCATCCTTCACCCACAGTCATGAATGTTCGCATACGCGTAAGTCGTCACACTCTAAGTCGTCACTTTTTTCTCGGTCCCGTGGTGACGATTTACGAGTAGTCTACTGTTATATATATATATATATATATAGTTGCGGTTCTCGGACCAATGCATACAACAGATTAGCTGTCCCGAATCAGTTATTGCATTAGTGTACGTGTAGTTTAGACCCCTTCCTTTTGTGTAGTGGAAGACAAAGGATGTGCGTTGCAATGGGCTATAGTTAGGTTATTAAATCATTTTTCCTTTTATTTTATTCCCACCTTTTCTTTCCCACGGTGCCTTCTGCCTCGCTTGCTCCCCTCATCTCGCTTACCATAGCATGACGACCCACGGTACCCTCCTCAACGATCACTCCTGAGCCAAAATCCTGACGTGCACTTTGGGCTGGACAAGCGCTTTTCTAGCTTCCACAGTCTACTCCAAATCAGACGTGGGCGGTGAGTCATACGCTTAGAACCCAGGTGGGCGGAGTGTACCAGCGTCTGGCCGAAGCCCGGCCCAGGAAGGGGACCACGTGAGGGGTCAGAGCCAGTTGGAATGCCTGACTCAGACGATGACGTCGGATTCGGCATGGCCCCTCCCCGAACCTCGGGCTCTATAAAGCTCGGAGAAATTCTCCGTGTAAGAAAGGAATTGTGGAATAAAGGCATTGAGGAATTGGAGGAGTGAAGTGTGTTGAGAATTGTAGAAGAAGTTGGTGTTCCTGCATCTCGTCCCCTCCCACACGATCGACGAATCGCCTCCTGCTTGGCCCACCTACTGCTCCACCCTCGCTCTTTCGACTCCTCCCTTCTCCATTCAAGCTCCTCCTGTCCGGAACACGATCTCCACATGTGCGGCTGTGGCCAGAACAACGCGGCCATTGTCGGATGCCACACCACGGAGCATCCCTCCCCCGAAACACCCAGGTACCAAAAACTATAACCTCAACCCCCTCCCTGCTGCAAAGTCCTTTTTTTGTTGGGCTTCTTTTCCTCTGTGTGTGTGTGTGTTGTGTGTGTTGTCTGTCTGAGTGTGCTGGCGCCTGTGTTAAGTAAGCCTGTACAAGATCTTTTATTGTACTGAAATAATATCGCGTCAAGGCTCACTGTGTCTGCTTCGTAAGTTGCTTGTATAATTGTCGCACCCCCCCCCCACACCCTCTTCTCTTTCCCTGCTTACATACCCAATAAACCTTTGCTGTGCCACATGCTTTTCCTCGCTGCTGTAAATAAATAATTGTTGTAGAAATGTTCCCAGCTCGCCTTTGTCTTTTCCCTCATTGGTCCAGCATGGTTCGAATCCAGGTTTAGCGGTCTTTATTCCCAACGGTCTGTTCCTTCTAGCCCGAGGTCGGCAACCTGCGGCCCGCGGGCCAAATGCCGCCGCGAGCTCTTCCCGTGCGGCCCGCGGCGCCTTGTCCGGATTTCCATTAGGTGCGGCCCGCGAAACGTTTTTCTGAACGACGGCAAATTTAATATGTGGACATATGATTCTTCCACATATATCACAGTCTCTGTACGTCACAATAATTTATTTCGCTTCTAGTCCACTTAACTTGGTCTTAAATATTTTTTCGTTGTTGTTTCAGATGGCTGAAGGTACCCTCACTATGAAGAAGAGGAAGCTGTTAGACGAGAACCGCTCCTTCAAAAAGGAATGGGAAGCGTTCTTCTCGTCGAGCGCCAAGGGAAAGGCTTTGTGTATCATCTGCCATGAGACCGCGCCGTCATGAAGGTGTGCAACGTGAAGCGTCACTTCACTTCGGTGCACCCACAAGCTGCTTGCCTGACGACAAGAAGAAGGCAGAGTTCGGGCGTCTGAGTGCCCAGCTGGAGAAGCAAGTGCCTTCATGAAGAGGAGCGTCTCTTCGACCAAACGGCTGCTCAAGACAACACTCGGGCCAGCTACCGTGTTGCACACCTTGTGGCCACCAACCTCAAACCGTTTACCGAAGGTGAATTCCTCAAGGAGTGATGATGGCCGTGGTTGAGGACGTGTGTCCTGACAAGTCGAGAGAGTTTGCGGCCATCAGCCTGTCTGCCAGGAGCTTGACCGCGCGCATAGAGGAGATGGCCGCCGATGTCCGGGGCACCCTGAAGGACATGTGTCAGTCCGCTCGCTTCTTCCCATGCCTTGGACGAGTCGACTGACTCAAGGACACGGCTCAGCTTGCCATCTTCTTCCGCGGCGGCAGGACGACTTCGTCATCTTTGAGGAGTTCATCCGACTCATCCCACTCAGCGGTACCACCACTGGCGCCGACGTGTGCAAGGCAGTCACAGACTGGCTGAAGGAGGCCGACCTCGACCTCTCTCGCATGTGCGGCATCACGACCGACGGAGCGCCCGCCATGGTCGGGGACAAGAAAGGCTTTGCGGCGCTTCTTGTGAAGACCTGCGCAGCCTTGGACACCAGCAGGATGTGAAGCGCTTTCACTGTCTGGTGCACCAGGAGGCTCTGTGCGCCAAGTCTGTGACCATTACGGAGGTCATGACTGTCGTCTCAGGGCGGTGAACTTTGTTTGCGCCCGTGCTCTCAACCACAGACAGTTCCGCGATCTCCTGGCTGACGCTGAGGCAGAGTTGGCGACCTGATCTACTTCTGCGAGGTCCGTTGGCTCAGCCGAGGAAAGATGTTGGAGAGAGTCTTCAGCCTGAGGAGGAGCTGGCGTCTTTCCTGCGGGAGAAGGGCATCCTGTCCTTCAGTTCGAGGATCCCGCATGGGTGTGTGACCTCGGGTTCCTGGTGGACATTACTAGACATCTAAACGAGCTGAACATCCATCTGCAGGGTAAAGATGTCTTGGTACCTGACCTCCTCGCCTTCGTGAAGGCATTCGAATGCAAACTTCGCCTGTGGGAGCATCAACTCAACCAGAACAATTCACTCGCTTCGCCCGATTGGCTGAGCTGCGCCCGACCCCGCTGCCTGCCGTCGCTACGCCGCTGCCCTGTCTGAGCTGCGAGGCGAGTTCGAGAGACGCTTCAAAGATGGCGTGCCTGTGAGAAAAGCAAGCTATTCTCCGCTCCCTTTGATGTGATTCTGTGGATGTGGCTGACGACCTTCAGCTGGAGCTCATTGAGCTCCAGTGCCAGAGAGCCACCCGCGCAAAGTTTGCTCTTGTCGCCAATGAAGTTCTGGCACCGCTCTCAGCCTCCCGTGCTTTCCCGGCTCTTGTTAGGGAGGCCCTGCGCTTAGCTTCATTGTTCGGTCCACATACTTTGCGAGCAGCTGTTCAGTCGCATGAAGCTGACGAAGAACAAGACGAGAGCACAGCTTACAGACGCTCATCTTCAAGACGTCCTCCTCCTGGCCTCCTCCTCCATCAAGCGGACATTGACTCTCTGTCTGCATCAAAGAATCACCAGCCTTCACATTAATTGTTTCACATTGTGATTACTGCAAGTCTTAAGGTTCAATTTACAATTACATTTATTATCATTGATTTTAGGTGTGTTTGTTATTTTTTGGGTTGGGAGGGGGTGCGGCCCGCAAGGTGCCCGAACGTGGCCCAGTGGCCACGGCCTGGTTAGGTGGTTGCCGACGCCTGTTAGCCGGTACGTCCTTGGCAGTGTCGCTCGGCTGCATCCGATCGAAAAGGTGATCCGATCTGGTAGGTGATCCGGTTCGGACAAGGCGTACCGAGGGTGGTTCCCCGGTCGTTAAACTGATGGTTAATTAGGTAACCCGATTCCATAGGCGGAGGACCCGAGGTCACGCGTTGAGTTAATCGACGTAGCTTCCATCACCTAGTTGTTTTCTCACCGACCCCGCCGCCTGCAACAATATTATATTATTATATATATATATATATATATATAATATATATATATATATGATAAATGTTGTAGATTTCCCGCCCGTCGGCGCGAACGACCGCGTCTAACCAATAGCGTCGCTTCGCCCACCGAACGGACAATCCAGTCGCGGCTTTCCAGATCAACGCCAAAACCAGCCACGGGTGTTTTTAACCACACCACAACCTTGTCCGCACTCTACCCGCGCTCTACAGGGTCCGATCGCCAAATCTTCGATTTACCTAATTATTCGCGCAGGAAGGTACCGAAAGATTGTACTCAACGGGACCGCTTGAAAACGAGCCGCTTAAGCAGCTCGCTTCCTTTTGGATAACGCGAGCGGGTATTATCGCGCAGTCCCGTTGGACCCGATCACTTTACCGGCTATTTAAAAAACCAACTATATTCCGAGTGCAAGATGGGGCAGTTCAATGAGGGAATGGACGCAACGAACAGGTTTCCATTCACACACAGGACATTTAATATAAAGCAGTATGCAATTAAACAAGGCAAAACCCGTATGCAATTATACAAGCAACAAAAGAACTACAACCGTCTACTTATTATGTACAGTCACTTGCACTTAACAGCAGTTCCTACTATTAGACGGGCCCACGGACACACGTACGCACACACACACACCCAAGAAATGGTGGCAGAGGCCTTTAATAATGGGCTCCAGCTCGGAGGACAGGTGAGCTGAAACCAGAACCTATCTCGAACCTCTCCACCTCGTGTGGTCTTCAAGTTGTTCGGACCTGGCTCCAGCGAGAGCGAGCTGGACCCATCGCCGTGAGCTGCGATCCTTCCCGAGCTCCCGCGAATCCTCCCGCGCTTCTCACACGTGCTGGTGAGACGAGGCGCCGATCTTCCCGTCGATGCGTCGCTTCCCCGAGGAACCACCTCCACGAAGAGGTTGATGAGTCGCACCAAGCCGGGAACCAAAAGGGAAAACAAAGAGCTCCACGAACCAAGAAGAAGAAGAAGCCACCACTCACAGCTCGAGCCGAGCGACCGGCTTAACTTCCTTCCAAGCAAAGCAGCTCAAGCAAAAAGCTCTCCCGAGCCAAGCAGAAGCCAAAGCTCACGGAACCATCAAAGCAAAAAGCCTCCTCCCGAGCCAGGCCTCAGCTGAAGCTCACTGAGCCAGCCGAAGCAAAAAGCTTCCGAAGGCCTCAACCCTAACCCAAGCCAAACAGGACCCGAAGGTCTGCTGAACGGCTACTCTCAACTCCCTTCTCCAACTCTGCCCAGAACAAAGAAGGATCTCGTCCTTATCCTTCTCCGCCCCCTCCCCATGCCCGGCGTGACTCATGCCCTCGTGACCATCCCCCGCTCAACCACGGGTGGGAGGGAGTTGTTGACATCATGAGTCACGGGCAGGCAGGTCTTCTTGCTCTTCGCAGAGGAGGGGAGGGATGTCTCCATTGTTCATTCCCTAACTATTAAATTGATCCGCAGCGCATCTAATCGATTTCTGAACATTTAAACAATGGAAGGTGAGCTATCTAGGGAACAAGCACTTATCGACATAGCTGACTAAAGGAACTGTATGTTGTGTGCAATCGAATTCCAAATTCGTAACAATATAGATATATATATATATATATATATAATATATATATATAAATATATATATGGTGTTGGTCTTCTACTGTCAGCGAAGTCGGGGCGGGTTCAATGCCAGTATCAATTAAAATAAATTCCCATTATAAGCTCCCTTTGGGCCAGCATTCATTCATTCATTCGTTTCATATGTAGCCCGTGGTGGCAGGATTTACGATGCCGCAAAACTGCGATAAGCAAGTGAATGGGAGCTGCAAATGTTGTTCATGCTCTTTGATCGTCTCGCTGGCTATGAGCAGATCATCAATGTCAGCATAAACGAAAGGCAAACCCTCGATGACCTCATCGATGAAGTGCTAGAAGTTTGTACCACGTTGCCTAACCCAAAAGGCATACGCACAAACTCAAGGCAAAAGGTGGTAATAGCTGTCTTGTGTACATCAGCCTGCTCCACTGTAATCTGATGATATGCTCACTTTGCCAAGCTTGGAGAAAACTTACTTCCCCGGAGTCGAGAAGTAAAATCCTGCAGGTGTGGTACAGGGAACAGTCTGGTACTGTGTTCGTGTTCAGTGTGCGGTAGTCACCACAAAGTCTCCAATCGCCAGACGTCATCTGGACCATATGTAATGGCAAGGACCAGTTACTGCTTGAAGGTGAAGTGAACCCAGCTTCAGCATGTGGTCAAACTCAGCTTTAGCAATTGCATAACGATTCGGAGCTCGTCGACGTTGGCGAACCGCGAATGGAGGGCCACATGTGTCAATTGGGTGAGTAGTGGAGAGTTTGACCGTCACCTTACCATAGGTGTGCAGAGTTATTTCTGGGTACTGTTGAAGAGATGGTGTCATAACTGGCCATGTGGTCAGCTTTATAAACAGTGGATTCACAGAAGGCACGTGCGAGGTGATACTTTGACTCAAAGATGATGTGTGGTACAGTCGAGAGCTTTTTGATTTTCTAATCCATCAACAATCCAAAATGCTTCAAGAAATTAGCTCCGATGATAGGGATGGGTACTTCAGCAATGATAATAGCCATCGGTGGATGGTGTATGTTCTTAACCTCAGTTCCAGTGTCAACTCAAACACTGGTGCAGGTGTTCCTGCCACTGATGAAAACAAGCGACTTGGTCGTTGGTCACCCGACTGACTCGTTTTGCTAATCACGGGTTGTGGCATTTCTCGACTGTGAAACAGGGTGGGTTTTGAGACTGCAAGGCTGAGCACACTTGTGTGCATTCTCCCGCGAATTGCCAGTGATACCAACACGAGCCCACTATATGCTGCTGTGCAACAGGACTACGGCATGGTCACGTTCGGTCTCCTGCATTTCGTTGTGAGTCCATCTACGACCACGCTCCTCCTTAAGATGACACTTGGGCAGTTATGGTTCATTTGGGTTTTAAGCCGTTGCATGTCGATGTCACTGGTGCAGATACCTCACCGACACTGGGATGTGAGCGCACCGATGGAGGAAGTCGGTGGGCAGCGACTTCGATGAACTTGTCAGCTAAATCAGCGAGTTGCTTGATATTCACTGAATCACTGGTTGAAACGAGGACACGCTGAACATTGAACGACAATCGTTGGAGAAAAATCTGTTTGAGTATGTTATCCTCCCCTAACAATTGTCGCATCCTTCGTAGCACTGAGAAGACTTACGATCCCCCAGCTCCTCCGCATAAAGAAGTTGATGTATTAACGTTTTTGTAATTAGGCGGATGTGCGGTGAACGAGTCGAACGGCCCTTCAATGAGGATGTCCCGTACCTATTGCGCCATCTGTGGCTGAAGAGAAACCACGACATCTGCAAATGTCTCCTGTGCTGTGATTCTAGGTTAGAAACTGTTCATCAACTTGAGCGAAACATATTTTGCGGTCATTTGTCCAAAACGAAGGTATCTTCAAGCTAACAGCTGCGATGGGAGGTGTGACGAAAGGAGGACTTTCATTTGACATGATGGAATAGGTCATGGATCACTCACGTCGAATCACGCCGCGTTTGTCAGATCAGAATCATGTCGGGGTCACCGATTGTGGTGATAATTCGTATGAGTGTGCTGATTACGATGACGGTATTTAAACCAGATGATAAGGATGTTCAAATCAGGTGATGAGGATGTTTAAACCAGAACAAAATAAATCTCACATTTAAAATGCAATGACGTGTTGTAAATGAAGTCCGGCTGATGATTACTCCTTCGTCATCTCTCCAGCGGTTGGGGAAGAAAGATTTATTGGTGTCGAGCCGCCACAGCTTTAAAATGGCGTCCATGATGGCAAGTAGAAGAAAAAAACTCATTCATTGTCGTGCTAGTTGTTCAACCAAACAAAGGAAATCCACTTCACTTGATGGTGTTGGTGAGGTCGAACAATAGTCACTATAAATATTGACATGTGGAGTGACTCGTGAATAAAAATGAGAAAATTATTGTAAGGAAAAGTGTGAACTCCAAATTGTGTGGCGGAGACAAGCTCTCGTTGAATGAACCTTGCAGTGTCCGCTGCGTCTATTGGCTCTCTGAAAGGACTTCAATGATTGGCTACTAGTGGTCACACAGTCGCTTTATTACAAATCCGCGAATATACCACCCGTCACTTCACTGATGGAAATTCAGGGGGGGGTGGAAAGAGGTTGGAGAGAGGGTTGGGGAGCAAGGAAGGAGGTGAACAAGGAGGGGTGGGGGAGGGAAAGAAGTGAAGGGCAGGGTCTGTCTGGACATAACCACCATCTGGAGATAACTACCTCTGTACATAATCACCTTCCAGATATGTTGAGTAACAGACAAAGAGAGAGAGAGAGGGAGAGAAGAGAAAGAATACAATTTAGAAAATGCATTAATATGGCAAACGGCTCGGAAATCGGCATTATTATCAAATATATTTTACTTTGAAACTCACAAAGCGAAACATGTAACTTTTCAAAAGCACACTGAGTCATAAAATAACCAATTGCTTTAGAAACAGTCACGAGGACAAAGGAGGACACTGCTGAGGTTAAGTTGAAACCTCCACTACGGCGCCACGCACAATGGGCCTGGGGATGAGTTTGGCCGCGCATCCGTGAATCCCACGCACTGCACACACGTAACCAAGCATGCGGCACACACACACACACACACACACACACCCATGAAAGAGTCCTTTACAAATCCAAAGCCACCCATTTATACACCTCCATGTGTGCTGTCTACATACCTCTTCATGGTTTGAGTAAACTGACCTCCGGATTGGACATGTACTGTGTGCGTAATATCGCTATCCACTGTAGGGCGCTCGCCAAGTGGATTAAGCACTTAAGCAAACACTCCAACAAAACGGTTAATAAGGAACAGCTGGCTTTGCAAGCCAAAACAAGCCAATTGATCATGAGACACACCCCGCAAACACCAAATAAACATTGTGCTGGTTTCTTAACATTTTCAGATTTCAACACTTATTTAGTCCGGACGATATCCGATCCTCAAAGCCGAAGTCATATTTCGATGATACAGTATAATTTAATTAGTCCTGAGAGTAAATCATGGAAAATCGTGGCATGTAATGCATGAAATCACTCCAAGTGCTTACAAAATTTGAAAACTATAGTACTTACAAAAGTGATGTACACAGCGATCCGTAGCTATGATGAACTGGCATTCCATAATATGAGTGAGGAAAGTGAAAAAAAAACAACTTTATCGTTAAGAATCGTTGCGGCCTGTTCCGAGTCAAGGCATGGTTGAGCAGGCCGAACAAAATGGCGAATTAAGACCCCAGCGAGGGTGAGCAAGGTGGCCAAGAATGCGCCTGATAAAGGATATAATTAAACAAGGCCATTAATTATCTTCAAAAGGGGTGTTTTAATTAACCCAAACATGCAATTTTCACCCTTGCAATTCTTTGGAGTTCCCTTATTATGCATGCAAAGTTTCAGGCTGCTCGGCTTTATGGTTTTGGAGCTATGGAGACACACAAACACAGACATTTATTGGTGTAGGACTGTAGGTATTAGCAAAATCGAAAGAAAAATCAATGAGTTACTGCATGTTATATTATATTCATTACAACATGTGTTACACAATGTAAGTCCAAAACATATTCAGTAGTTGCATGTAAACTAGAAGGGAACTCTTCAATATCATGACGTCACCAGATGTGACCCCGCCCACATTATTTCATCATGAAACATACTTGTACCAAGTTTGTTTAAATCCCTGAACCCAAATTCAAAATTCTAAATAATTCTGGTGCCAGATCATGTGTCCGATCAGGTTGAAATTTAAAGCATATATTCCCCATCCTGACGAGATCATAACTATGATGTTTCACGTCGATTGATGAAGCGGTTAAAGAGAATTGAAAGATTTGTGTTCCATCCAATATGGCTTCCAGAGACCACGTGACCTATCAATCATTGGCTGACCTGGACTTTAGTCCGGTGAGCTTATGTAA
>CM068963.1:2305304-2327546 GCA_035128595.1 Eptatretus atami
TTTCTTAGCGAGGGTATACTTGGGTTTGCCATTGCCTTCCCAGCAGTAACAGTAGGAGTTAGTAATTTGTTCAAGGTGCCGCGCGATAGCTCGCCGTCTCTTCATGAGGACACCATGGATCTTTAACATCCACCAACTAATGTAGGTGGACGGGACGCCAGTTTAACGTCCATCTGAGGGACGGCACACACTTTGATGAATCAGCTTGCCTGTAAAACACTGGGATGACAGTTTATAACTGGGTAACTGGTAGCCCGTCTACAGTCACGTGGATATAAATCTTCCTTTTATTGTGAGAGCTTGCTTTTACATTTGATGCTCGATGTCGACTTCCATTAGATTAGGTAAAATGAGAAATGTCGTCACATTTCTTTCCTCTTTTGTTTCTGCCAGGAGAAAATTTAGCTGGAAAAAGTGCAATCAAATCGATCCTCCAGGAAGCTGAGGCAACCAAATGTCTGCTAAGAAGTTGAGAAGAAAGTGAGTTTTTGTATTCACACGAATCGACGGCATTGAAATGAATGATAATATAAAAAATGGTTTCCTTCATTTTGGATCTTCAGTTTGATCACTGTCCACCTTGCTGTGTTTTTTGTTTGTTGTTTGTGTTTCTCATTTGTTTCTTTCAGGTGATTGCACAGTACCAGGTACACACTTCTGGAAAACCTACTTTGATGAGAATGAACTAAAAACGAACTTTGACAAGGTGATTGTGAAAAATCCTAAATTTCTCTTGTTGAAGACAAGTGTCTCTTTTGGTTTGACCTCCTCTCAGTGAAGGCTTTGATATGTTATGTTTTCATTTTAAAGTTTTTTTATTCTATTTTATTTGAGTCCATTCTTCTTCATTCATCCTTCATCTTAAGTGTAATTAATTGCAATCTGAAAATTCCATTTTGGTTTAATAAGTTTGAGCTGCAGCCAGGCTTCCAAATGTACTTTCTTAGAAAATGAAGCTGTTATTGATTAAACCTTTAAAAAAGTGCTTTTGTCACGATTTTTTTTTTCTCGTAATCGTCATCGTGTAGCATGCCCTATAAAGGGTTTTAGTGCTGCTGAGGTCGTCCATCCAACCATCCATTGGACCATACTCTGTGCGAGAGTGTTGGTACTGCTTAACAGTCTCCTTGGCTATTGGGCACAATCCTGAGCGGGTCGCCACTCCGACACAGGATACCGTCGCCACTCCGACACAGGATACCAGCAAGCTGGCGCTCATTTTGTCGACCTCGGAAGGATGCGCGCAGAGTCAACCCCACCTGGTATTGTTCATCAGCTGAGGGGGATTTGAACTCAGGATCTTAATCCCAAGCCCACCACCTTACCATTAAGCCAAGACCAGGCATGCTGAGGTCGTAACTCTGTTACAATCCTGGTCGGTCACCATTCTGACTCAGGAAGTCGGCAAGAATTCTGAATTTGTCATGGTGCCGGCCATGGCTCTCACTGTTTATGAAGCTCACAGTGGCATTTTTAAATGTCCACCAACTAATGCTGGCAAATGGAATGCTCAGTTTAACGTCCATCGAAGGACGGCACACATTGAATCACCCTGTCTGTGAAACACCAGAATGACAGTTTATAGGTGGTCAGATTCAAACCAGGCTAGACAGGGTAGAGGTGAGTGTACATGTGTACCTCCAGGCCATCCTGCCAGACAAAGCGCTTTTTTGGAAACGTTTTTGTTTGGCTTTCAAGGAAGTAGTCGTCTGCAATCGCGTGGATATAAATCTTCCTGTTGTTTTCTTGCTATCATCATATATTGAACTTGATTATTTTTCAGTGTTATTTATTTATTTACTCTTCGAGAAGAATTATTGGGATTCGCTGGATGCAGCGAGTAACCAACGAGAAGTGTAGATAAAAATGGGCAGAAAAAGTTAGGGAGCTGGCTAAAGAGCAGTGTCTGGCATGAGCTGGACGTGTGTGAAGGATGGGGAAATTGGATAGCAGAAAGGTGGCGAGATGGATGCCGGAAGGAAAGACAATAAGAAGGCCGAAGAGAAGATTGAAGGATGGGATTAAGGAAATTGGTAACTAGTGAGGAATTCAACACCCCAAATACACGCAGAGGGTCAGAAACTTTGGAGACTGAGGGGACTCGGCATCGATTGATGGGAGTGTATTGAATTAATTAATGAATTGATTAATATACTGACAGAAAATTTACACCAGCTTGATGCAGTTTTGTTTGGATGTGCAAAACCATGATTCATGAGTGGTTCAGTTGATCGCTCTTACAGAGTGTTTTCTGTAGAATGTGATAAATTAGCCTTGTCATGCCTTGTCATTTTGTGGGATAAGCTTGTTAACCTCTGGTTCCTTGATGGTTCCATGCATCAGCAATTGTTACGTCCACCACCAAATGTAGACGGAGGTTGTTTTCACCCCTGTTTATCTGACTGACTGTCATTTTCACCCCTGTTTATCTGACTGACTGTCATTGAGCGGGATAACTCAGAAAGTTGTGGACGCATTTGGCCAAAGGATGGTGCACAATGACCAATTATTTGATTTGGTGAAGATCTGGATACGATAATTTTGTGTGATTCTTCATAATTGAGAGATAGGTCCAACTATGATATTGTTATGGTGGTGGAAATTCACAGAACACCATTCAGGTTCCCCAGAGATCAGTTATTTCGATAAATGTGTGTTCCAGGTTAGATTTCCCCACCGATGTATAAAGGGAATTATTTGTGCCGGGCTGTGCCTCTTTGAGTTAGCTGTTGTCTTTCTCTATCTTTTATTTTAAACAAACAAACATCTTCTCATCGCAATACCATCACGTCATCCTCGACAGCGCAAAGTGCCGTCGGTGCGAACTCGTGCCGCGACAAGCAGGGCGATTTCAACCATGTCCGCGTGCGATCAGCCGCCGCGACAGGCAGGGCGATTTCAACCATGTCCGCGTGCGATCAGTCGCCGCGACAAGCAGGCGATTTCAACCACGTCCGCGTGTGATCAGCCGCTTTCACGGCAAATCGGATCAGAATGGCCTTACCCTCTGAAGAGCTGGCCAATCAGAAGTGAGAGGGGCGGGCCAGCCAGGGGTGAAGGTTCAAAGGTGAAAGGGGAAGGGCCGATGACGGTGGCGAAACCTTCGGCGGCTTCTCCCCTCGGGGCTATAAAAAGCCGCTTTAGGACGCCGACAGTTGAGTAGAGTTCGTTCGTCGGAGGGGCGCAGTTCGTCGTTGGAGCCAGCCAAGTCCGCAGTTCGCTGGAAGGTTCGCCCAGCGCAACCAAGGGAGCCAGCCAGTCCGCAATTTGCTGGAAGGTTCACCAGCGCAACCAAGAGCCAGTCAGAGCTCAGGGGTCCGGGCAACCGACCCCGAAGCGGTCGGGCGAAGACCGTTCACTCCTCCAGCGCGTCGTCGGCTAGGCCGACCGAGCAGGCCGCAGTGAAGGCCGGACGACCGAGGGGAACCGTACAAGCTGCTCGTCAAGCCGCCCAAGCGACTGGCGCGTTCGCGACGCAACGGACCGAACAGAGACACCAGGGGTCGCCGATCACGAAGACCATCGAGTTGCCACAGGGGGCGAGGTAACCTGCCGGTCTCTCAGGGCCTGTTCCGGTCATCCCGGCCCTGAGTGCATTAAAGGCTCACGAGCCCGATTCTGTTCTTTCTTGGGTTTTGCATGGAAGTCTGTGGCCTGTCTTATAAGTAGAACTAGCGATACCCGTGCACATGCACGGGATAGCAGTACAACATAGCTGGTAGCAGACGACAGACTGTACACGGGAATGACAAAAATACGCATTGTGCAAAATGCAAGTGGTACTATGGAACGCCAAGACCCCCAACATTGTCGGCATGTCCGCTAAGTGCCACAGCAATTTCATAGGGATCGTGTGACGGCGAGCCGAGTTTTAGTGTGCAAGCTTGGTATTATAAGTAGAATTGTTAAGTGCATGCTCGCGTACATAATAAATAGATATCAGCTGTAGGCTTTTGCTTGTGTCTTTTTCCCCATCCCCCCATTCATTGCATTGCCTGTAAAAGAAATGCCTCTTTGTTTGAACGTAAAATCCTGCTCGTCGTGTCATTTCATTCCATTGACTGCTATGGTGCGTATGGAGAATTAGCTGGCTTTTAAAGCGATAAAAGTAAATCTGTCCGACGGAACTTGGCGATTTAAAACCGTTGGCATTCGCACACGGTACGAGCACGCTTAAGCGGCTCGTTTCCATCAAGTTCTCGTCGAGGATACAAACTCTTGGTAGTCTGTCCGCGCGAATAATTAGGTAAATCGATAATTCGGCGATAAACCTGTAGCGCGTGGCAGAGCATTGACAAGTTTGTGGTGTATTAAAAACACCCGTAGCTGGGTTTCGGCGTTTGTCGGAAGTTACGACTAGATTGTCGCGTTTGTGGACGCGCGGCCTGGATTGGCTGAAAAGGTCGTGCGCACGCCGAACGGGTGGAAATGTACAACAATATATATCATGATATGTCAAAAGTTATGGATGGATGATGACAAAACGATGTGGATGATTTGGTTAGGTGATGAGAACAAGCCGATTTAAATTTTAGTTCAGCTCCAAATCGAGATCTGGCCTTTCAGTGCGATACAAAACGTAAACTGGTCAGGCTGGCAGGTGCACTCTACCGAGTGCCGTTCTAGTATATAAATGTGTAATAGGTTTGCATACACACACAAAATGGGATTGGTAGCAAAGGAAAATGGGTATTTGCATGTATTTCTACCTTTTAGGGGCATCTGGGCGTCCTGCATCATGCGGAGTCCTTCCTTGGCACACTTGAGCACCTGTCCACATCTAGGGCCTTCTTCTAAAGCTTGGTGGAGAGCTTCCTTCCCTCAGGGCTGGTACTCCTGCCTCACACTTTGGAGGCCAGGGCTTTGGATTCATTGGTCTTACGTGATGAAGTTGGTCTCTGGGCATGTCGCTTTCCCACACAGACAGGTCGGTGGTCTCTGTCTTCTCCCGCCTCCTTTCTGGTCTTCCACTCTCTGCTCTTTCCGCGCTTTCTACACAAACCCTCACGAGACCCGCAGAATGTGGAGTGTCAGAAAGTCCAACCCTCACTCTCTGGACAAACACCACCCACACGAGGCAATCCAAGTCCTGCCCTCTCTCTGTCTGAGGACACTGTTCCTCCAAAATCCTCCTCCTCCTCTTTCCTGAAGCTTCACACTGGTGCCTCACAAGGATTACACAAGGTTGCACGTACAAGTCCTTAACCTTAAACCCTCATTAGTTATTACAACGCACCCTCTCCATATGGTAGGGGTGCATTGTAAAATTTGATGTATTGTTATACTGGCATTGAACCCGTCACTTCGCTGACAGTAGTAGAACACCACCAACATAATATATATATATTATATATATATATATGTATATACAGTAGACTACGCGCAAGTCGGCAGCGTGTAACTCGTCACTTCGCCTAAGTCGGCAGCGTCAAAAAGTCCCAAATTTATCTAATGTTAAATCCCTTTGAATAAAGTCTAAGTCGTCACTTCGTCTAAGTCGTCAGATGTTGTCCGTTCCCGCGTAATGGAAACTCAAGTAAATTACCACGCCTAACTCGTCACACAGAACTGCTGCCTCGTGAGAAGCCAGATTTCATGGAATCGTGATGCACACTCATTGGTGTATACCACCAGTGATAGGCTATTTATAACTGCGCTGCGTTCAGCTCAGTCAGCGCGCCGTCCCACATGCATCTGAAGAGGTAGGCAGGCTGCGCAATGCAGTCTGGCGAAAGAGTAAAGGATCGATCAAGCTTCGTGTTGAAGTCCAGTCATGGTTTTATATTGGCTTGTTTTGTACATCACCGCACTCACTTACACATAGGCATTGAGTGGTAGTCATCACCACGATGACTGTGTGTCATGTAATTTGTCGATGGTATACGAGTTTCATTCCATATGAAAACTCGTTCTACATTCATGCCAATGAATGAATTCCAGCAGCAATGAATTCCAATTCCACATTTGGCGATGTGAGACACCATCACCGATGGTATATGAGTTGTCATACAGTTGTTCATTATCTTTACTTTTGATAAACTGATTCATGAATTCCATCTTTGCTTGATCACTTTCCAACTCACCAATGAACCCCCACCTATGCACCAAGGACTGTGTCCCTTTTGGTACAATAGCCGGCTTAGAGATTGTTGCGCCCTCTCACACGTACGTGTCCAGGCCACACGCGACTTCATCCTTCACCCCACAGTCATGAATGTTCGCATACGCGTAAGTCGTCACACGTCTAAGTCGTCACTTTTTTCTCGGTCCCGATGGTGACGATTTACGAGTAGTCTACTGTATATATATATATATAATATATATAGTTGCGGTTCTCGGAACCACATGCATACAACAGATAGCTGTCCCGAATCAGTTATGCCATTAGTGTACGTGTAGTTAGACCCCTTCCTTTTGTGTAGTGGGAAGACAAAGGAGTGCGTTGCAATGGGCTATAGTTAGGTTATTAAATCATTTTTCCCTTTTATTTTATTCCCACCTTTTCTTTCCCACGGTGCCTTCTGCCTCGCTTGCTCCCTCATCTCGCTTACCATAGCATGACGACCCACGGTACCCTCCTCAACGATCACTCCTGAGCCAAAATCCTGACGTGCACTTTGGGCTGGACAAGCGCTTTTCTAGCTTCCACAGTCTACTCCAAATCAGACGTGGGCGGTGAGTCATACGCTTAGAACCCAGGTGGGCGGAGTACCAGCGTCTGGCCGAAGCCCGGCCCAGGAAGGGGACCACGTGAGGGGTCAGAGCCAGTTGGAATGCCTGACTCAGAACGATGACGTCGGATTCGGCATGGCCCCTCCCCGAACCTCGGGCTCTATAAAGCTCGGAGAATTCTCAGTGTAAGAAAGGAATTGTGGATAAAGGCATTGAGGAATTGGAGGAGTGAAGTGTGTTGAGAATTGTAGAAGAAGTTGGTGTTCCTGCATCTCGTCCCCTCCACACGATCGACGAATCGCCTCCTGCTTGGCCCACCTACTGCTCCACCCTCGCTCTTTCGACTCCTCCCTTCTCCATTCAAGCTCCTCCTGTCCGGAACACGATCTCCACATGTGCGGCTGTGGCCAGAACAACGCGGCCATTGTCGGATGCCACCACGGAGCATCCCTCCCCCGAAACACCCAGGTACCAAAAACTATAACCTCAACCCCCTCCCTCCCTGGCTGCAAAAATCCTTTTTGTTGGGGCTTCTTTTCCTCTGTGTGTGTGTGTGTGTGTGTGTGTGTGTGTGTGTGTGTGTGTCTGTCTGAGTGTGCTGGCGCCTGTGTTAAGTAAGCCTGTACAAGATCTTTTATTGTTACTGAAATAATATCGCGTCAAAGCTCACTGTGTCTGCTTCGTAAGTTGCTTGTATAATTGTCGCACCCCCCCCCCCCACACCCCTCTTCTCTTTCCCTGCATTACATACCCAATAAACCTTTGCTGTGCCACATGCTTTTCCTCGCTGTCTGAAATAAATAATTGTTGTAGAAATGTTCCAGCTCGCCTTTGTCTTTTCCCTCATTGGTCCAGCATTGGTTCGAATCCAGGTTTAGCGGGTCTTTATTCCCAACGGTCTGTTCCTTCTAGCCCCGAGGTCGGCAACCTGCGGCCCGCGGGCCAAATGCGGCCCGCGAGCTCTTCCCGTGCGGCCCGCGGCGCCTTGTCCGGATTTCCATTAGGTGCGGCCCGCGAAACGTTTTTCTGAACCGACGGCAAATTTAACATATGTGGACATATGATTCTTCCACATATATCACAGTCTCTGTACGTCACAATAAATTATTTTCGCTTCTAGTCCACTTAACTGGTCTTAAATATTTTTTCGTTGTTGTTTCAGATGGCTGAAGGTACCCTCACTATGAAGAAGAGAAGCTGTTAGACGAGAACCGCTCCTTCAAAAAGGAATGGGAAGCGTTCTTCTTCGTCGAGCGCAAGGGAAAGGCTTTGTGTATTCATCTGCCATGAGACCGTCGCCGTCATGAAGGTGTGCAACGTGAAGCGTCACTTCACTTCGGTGCACCCCAAGCAAGCTGCGTTGCCTGACGACAAGAAGAAGCAGAGTTCGGGCGTCTGAGTGCCCAGCTGGAGAAGCAGAGTGCCTCATGAAGAGGAGCGTCTCTTCGACGCAAACGGCTGCTCAGAGCAACACTCGGGCCAGCTACCGTGTTGCACACCTTGTGGCCACCAACCTCAAACCGTTTACCGAAGGTGAATTCCTCAAGGAGTGGATGATGGCCGTGGTTGAGGACGTGTGTCCTGACAAGTCGAGAGAGTTTGCGGCCATCAGCCTGTCTGCCAGGAGCTTGACCCCCGCATAGAGGAGATGGCCGCCGATGTCCGGGGCACCCTGAAGGACATGTCAGTCCGCTCGCTTCTTCTCCATTGCCTGGACGAGTCGACTGACATCAAGGACACGGCTCAGCTTCCATCTTCTTCCGCGGCGGCAGGGACGACTTCGTCATCTTTGAGGAGTTCATCCGACTCATCCCACTCAGCGTACCACCACTGCGCGCCGACGTGTGCAAGGCAGTCACAGACTGGCTGAAGGAGGCCGACCTCGACCTCTCTCGCATGTGCGGCATCACGACCGACGGAGCGCCCGCCATGGTCGGGGACAAGAAAGGCTTTGCGGCGCTTCTGTTGAAAGTACCTGCGCAGCCTTGGACACCAGCAGGATGTGAAGCGCTTTCACTGTCTGGTGCACCAGGAGGCTCTGTGGCCAAGTCTGTGACCATTACGGAGGTCATGACTGTCGTCCTCAGGGCGGTGAACTTTGTTTGCGCCCGTGCTCTCAACCACAGACAGTTCCGCGATCTCCTGGCTGACGCTGAGGCAGAGTTGGCGACCTGATCTACTTCTGCGAGGTCCGTTGGCTCAGCCGAGGAAAGATGTTGGAGAGAGTCTTCAGCCTGAGGGATGAGCTGGCGTCTTTCCTGCGGGAGAAGGGCATCCTGTCCTTCAGTTCGAGGATCCCGCATGGGTGTGTGACCTCGGGTTCCTGGTGGACATTACTAGACATCTAAACGAGCTGAACATCCATCTGCAGGGTAAAGATGTCTTGGTACCTGACCTCCTCGCCTTCGTGAAGGCATTCGAATGCAAACTTCGCCTGTGGGGCATCAACTCAACCAGAACAAATTCACTCCTTCCCGATTGGCTGAGCTGCGCCCGACCCCCGCTGCCTGCCGTCGCTACGCGCTGCCCTGTCTGAGCTGCGAGGCGAGTTCGAGAGACGCTTCAAAGATGTGCGGCCTGTGAGAAAGAGTCAAGCTATTCTCCGCTCCCTTTGATGTGGATTCTGTGGATGTGGCTGACGACCTTCAGCTGGAGCTCATTGAGCTCCATGCTCAGAGAGCCACCGCGCAAAGTTTGCTCTTTTGTCGCCAATGAAGTTCTGGCACCGCTCTCAGCCTCCCGTGCTTTCCCGGCTCTTGTTAGGGGGCCCTGCGCTTAGCTTCATTGTTCGGGTCCACATACTCTTGCGAGCAGCTGTTCAGTCGCATGAAGCTGACGAAGAAAAGACGAGAGCACAGCTTACAGACGCTCATCTTCAAGACGTCCTCCTCCTGGCTCCTCCTCCATCAAGCCGGACATTGACTCTCTGTCTGCATCAAAGAATCACCAGCCTTCACATTAATTGTTTCACATTGTGATTACTGCAAGTCTTAAGGTTCAATTTACAATTACATTATATCATTGATTTAGGTTGTTTGTTATTTTTTGGGTTGGGAGGGGGTGCGGCCGCGAGGTGCCCGAACGTGGCCCAGTGGCCCACGGCCTGTTTAGGTTGCCGACGCCTGTTAGCCGTACGTCCTTGGCAGTGTCGCTCGGCTGCATCCGATCGAAAAGGTGATCCGATCTGGTAGAGTGATCCGGTTCGGACAAGGCGTACCGAGGGTGTGGTTCCCCGGCGTTAAACTGCATGGTTAATTAGGTAACCCGATTCCATAGGCGGAGGACCCGAGGTCACGCGTTGAGTTAATCGACGTAGCTTCCATCACCTAGTTGTTTTCTCACCCGACCCCGCCGGCCTGCAACAATATTTATATATATATGTTTGTAGATTTCCCGCCCGTCGGCGTGCGAACGACCGCGTCTAACCAATAGCGGTCGCTCGCCCACCGAACGGACAATCCAGTCGCGGCTTTCCAGATCAACGCCGAAACCAGCCACGGGTGTTTTTTAACCACACCACAACCTTGTCCGCACTCTATCCCGCGCTACAGGGTCCGATCGCCAAATCTTCGATTTACCTAATTATTCGCGCAGGAAGGTTACCGAGAGATGTACCTCAACGGGACCGCTTGAAAACGACCGCTTAAGCAGCTCGCTTCCTTTTGGGATAACCGAGCGGGTATTATCGCGCAGTCCCGTTGGACCCGATCACTTTACCGGCTATTTAAAAACCAACTATATTCCGAGTGCAAGATGGGGCAGTTCAATGAGGAATGGACGCAACGAACAGGTTTACATTCACACAAGGACATTTATTATAATAAAGCACGTATGCAATTAAACAAGGCAAAACACGTATGCAATTATACAAAACAAAGCAACAAAAGAACTACAACCGTCTACTTATTATGTACAGTCACTTGCACTTAACAGCAGTTCCTACTTATTAGACGGGCCCACGGACACACGTACCACACACCACACCCAAGAAAGGTGGCAGAGGCCTTTAAAGGCTCCAGCTCGGAGGACAGGTGAGCTGAAACTCAGAACCTATCTCGAACCTCTCCACCTCGTGTGTCTTCAAGTTGTTCGGACCCGGGCTCCAGCGAGAGCGAGCTGGACCCAATCGCCGTGAGCTGCGATCCTTCCCGAGCTCCCGCGAATCCTCCCGCGCTTCTCAACACGTGCTGTGAGACGCAGGCGCCAGATTCATTAACCCGTCGCAGCGTCGCTTCCCCGAGGAACCACCTCCACGAAGAGGTTGATGAGTCGCACCAAGCCGGGAACCAAAATGGAAAACAAAGAGCTCCACGAACCAAGAAGAAGAAGAAGCCACCACTCACAGCTCGAGCCGAGCGACCGGCTTAACTTCCTTCCAAGCAAAGCAGCTCGACAGCCGTAAGCAAAAAGCTCTCCCGAGCCAAGCAGAAGCCAAAGCTCACGGAACCATCAAAGCAAAAAGCCTCCTCCCGAGCCAGGCCTCAGCTGAAGCTCACTGAGCCAGCCGAAGCAAAAAGCTTCCGAAGCCTCAACCCTAACCCAAGCCAAACAGGACCCGAAGGTCTGCTGAACGGCTACTCTCAACTCCCTTCTCCAACTCTGCCCAGAACAAAGAAAGGATCTCGTCCTTATCCTCTTCTCCGCCCCCCTCCCATGCCCGGCGTGACTCATGCCCTCGTGATCCATCCCCCGCTCAACCACGGGTGGGAGGGAGTTGTTGACATCATGAGTCACGGGACGGGCGTTCTTCTTGCTCTTCGCAGAGGAGGGGGAGGGATGTCTCCATTGTTCTTCCCTAACTATTAAATTGATCCGCAGCGCATCTAATCGATTTCTGAACATTTAAACAATGGAAGTGAGCTATCTAGGGAACAAGCACTTATCGACATAGCTGACTAAAGGAACCTGTATGTTGTGTGCAATCGAATTCCAAATTCGTAACAATATATATATATTGGTGTTGGTCTTCTACTGTCAGCGAAGTCGGGGCGGGTTCAATGCCAGTATCAATTAAAATAAATTCCCATTATAAGCTCCCTTTGGGCCAGCATTCATTCATTCATTCGTTTCATATGTAGCCCGTGGTGGCAGGATTTACGATGCCGCCATACTGCGATAAGCAAGTGAATGGGAGCTGCAAATGTTGTTCATGCTCCTTGATCGTCTCGCTGGCTATGAGCAGATCATCAATGTCAGCATAAACGAAAGGCAAACCCTCGATGACCTCATCGATGAAGTGCTGAAAAGTTTGTACCACGTTGCCTAACCCAAAAGGCATACGCACAAACTCAAGGCCAAAAGGAGTGGTAATAGCTGTCTTGTGTACATCAGCCTGCTCCACTGTAATCTGATGATATGCTCACTTTGCCAAGCTTGGAGAAAACTTACTTCCCCGGAGTCGAGAAGTAAAATCCTGCAGGTGTGGTACAGGGAACAGTCTGGTACTGTGTTCGTGTTCAGTGTGCGGTAGTCACCACAAAGTCTCCAATCGCCAGACGTCATCTGGACCATATGTAATGGCAAGGACCAGTTACTGCTTGAAGGTGAAGTGATACCCAGCTTCAGCATGTGGTCAAACTCAGCTTTAGCAATTGCATAACGATTCGGAGCTCGTCGACGTTGGCGAACCGCGAATGGAGGGCCACATGTGTCAATGTGGTGAGTAGTGGAGAGTTTGACCGTCACCTTACCATAGGTTGGCAGAGTTATTTCTGGGTACTGTTGAAGGATGGTGTCATAACTGGCCATGTGGTCAGACTTTATAAACAGTGGATTCACAGAAGGCACGTGCGAGGTGATACCTTTGACTCAAAGATGATGTGTGGTACAGTCGAGGAGCTTTTTGATTTTTCTAATCCATCAACAATCCAAAATGCTTCAAGAAATTAGCTCCGATGATAGGGATGGGTACGTCAGCAATGATAAGTAGCCATCGGTGGATGGTGTATGTTCTTAACCTCAGTTCCAGTGTCAACTCAAACACTGGTGCAGGTGTTCCTGCCACTGATGAAAACAAGCGACTTGGTCGTTGGTCACCCGACTGACTCGTTGTTGCTAATCACTGGTTGTGGCATTTCTCGACTGTGAAACAGGGTGGGTTTTGAGACTGCAAGGCTGAGCACACTTGTGTGCATTCTCCCCGAATTGCCAGTGATACCAACACGAGCCCACTATATGCTGCTGTGCAACAGGACTACGGCATGGTCACGTATCGGTCTCCTGCATTTCGTTGTGAGTCCATCTACGACCACGCTCCTCCTTAAGATGACACTTGGGCAGTTAGCTGGTCCATTTGGGTTTTAAGCCGTTGCATGTCAGATGTCACTGGTGCAGATACCTCACCGACTAACTGGGATGTGAGCGCACCGATGGAGGAAGTCGGTGGGGCAGCGACTTCGATGAACTTGTCAGCTAAATCAGCGAGTTGCTTGATATTCACTGAATCACTGGTTGAAACGAGGACACGCTGAACATTGAACGACAATCGTTGGAGAAAAATCTGTTTGAGTATGTTATCCTCCCCTAACAATTGTCGCATCCTTCGTAGCACTTGAGAAGACTTACGATCCCCCAGCTCCTCCGCATAAAGAAGTTGATGTATTAACGTTTTTGTAATTAGGCGGATGTGCGGTGAACGAGTCGAACGGCCCTTCAATGAGGATGTCCCGTACCTATTGCGCCATCTGTGGCTGAAGAGAAACCACGACATCTGCAAATTTTGTCTCCTGTGCTGTGATTCATCAGGTTAGAAACTGTTCATCAACTTGAGCGAAACATATTTTGCGGTCATTTGTCCAAAACGAAGGTATCTTCAAGCTAACAGCTGCGATGGGAGGTGTGACGAAAGGAGGACTTTCATTTGACATGATGGAATAGGTCATGGATCACTCACGTCGAATCACGCCGCGTTTGTCAGATCAGAATCATGTCGGGGTCACCGATTGTGGTGATAATTCGTATGAGTGTGCTGATTACGATGACGGTATTTAAACCAGATGATAAGGATGTTCAAATCAGGTGATGAGGATGTTTAAACCAGAACAAAATAAATCTCACATTTAAAATGCAATGACGTGTTGTAAATGAAGTCCGGCTGATGATTACTCCTTCGTCATCTCTCCAGCGGTTGGGGAAGAAAGATTTATTGGTGTCGAGCCGCCACAGCTTTAAAATGGCGTCCATGATGGCAAGTAGAAGAAAAAAACTCATTCATTGTCGTGCTAGTTGTTCAACCAAACAAAGGAAATCCACTTCACTCGATGGTGTTGGTGAGGTCGAACAATAGTCACTATTAAATATTGACATGTGGAGTGACTCGTGAATAAAAATGAGAAAATTATTGTAAGGAAAAGTGTGTGAACTCCAAATTGTGCGGCGGAGACAAGCTCTCGTTGAATGAACCTTGCAGTGTCCGCTGCGTCTATTGGCTCTCTGAAAGGACTTCAATGATTGGCTACTAGTGGTCACACAGTCGCTTTATTACACATACCGGCATATACCACCCGTCGCTTCACTGATGGAGATTCAGGGGGGGGAGGGGGTGGGAAGAGGTTGGAGAGAGGGTTGGGGGAGCAAGGAAGGATGGGTGAACAAGGAGGGGTGGGGGAGGGGAAAGAGGGGGAAGGGGAGGGGAAAGAAGTGGAAGGGCAGGGTCGGTCTGGACATAACCACCATCCGGAGATAACTACCTTCTGTACATAATCACCTTCCAGATATGTTGAGTAACAGACAAAGAGAGAGAGAGAGGGAGAGTGGGGGAGAGAAGAGAAAGAATACAATTTAGAAAATGCATTAATATGGCAAACGGCTCAGAAATCGGGCATTATTATCAAATATATTTTACTTTGAAACTCACAAAGCGAAACATGTAACTTTTCAAAAGCACACTGAGTCATAAAATAACCAATTGCTTTAGAAACAGTCACGAGGACAAAGGAGGACACTGCTGAGGTTAAAAGTTGAAACCTCCACTACGGCGCCACGCACAATGGGCCTGGGGATGAGTTTGGCCCGCGCATCCGTGAATCCCACGCACTGCACACACGTAACCAAGCATGCAGGCACACACACACACACACCCATGAAGAGTCCCTTTACAAATCCAAAGCCACCCATTTATACCACCTCCATGTGTGCTGTCTACATACCTCTTCATAGTTTGAGTAAACTGACCTCCGGATTCGGACATGTACTGTGTGCGTAATATCGCTATCCACTGTAGGGGGCTCGCCAAGTGGATTAAGCACTTAAGCAAACACTCCAACAAAACGGTTAATAAGGAACAGCTGGCTTTGCAAGCCAAAACAAGCCAATTGATCATGAGACACACCCGCAAACACCAAATAAACATTGTGCTGGTTTCTTAACATTTTCAGATTTCAACACTTATTTAGTCCGGACGATATCCGATCCTCAAAGCCGAAGTCATATTTCGATGATACAGTATACTTTAATTAGTCCCTGAGAGTAAATCATGGAAAATTGTGGCATGTAATGCATGAAATCACTCCAAGTGCTTACAAAATTTGAAAACTATAGTACTTACAAAAGTGATGTACACAGCGATCCGTAGCTATGATGAACTGGCATTCCATAATATGAGTGAGGAAAGTGAAAAAAAAACATCTTTATCGTTGCGGCCTGTTCCAAGTCAAGGCATGGTTGAGCAGGCCGAACAAAATGGCGAATTAAGACCCCAGCGAGGGTGAGCAAGGTGGCCAAGAATGCGCCTGATAAAGGATATAATTAAACAAGGCCATTAATTATCTTCAAAAGGGGTGTTTTAATTAACCCAAACATGCAATTTTCACCCTTGCAATTCTTTGGAGTTCCCTTATTATGCATGCAAAGTTTCAGGCTGCTCGGCTTTATGGTTTTGGAGCTATGGAGGACACACAAACACAGACATTTATTGGTATAGGACTGTAGGTATTAGCAAAATCGAAAGAAAAATCAATGAGTTACTGCATGTTTATATTATATTCATTACAACATGTGTTACACAATGTAAAGTCCAAAACATATTCAGTAGTTGCATGTAAACTAGAAGGGAACTCTTCAATATCATGACGTCACCAGATGTGACCCCGCCCACATTATTTCATCATGAAACATACTTGTACCAAGTTTTGTTTAAATCCCTGAACCCAAATTCAAAATTCTAAATAATTCTGGGTGCCAGATCATGCGTCCGATCAGGTTGAAATTTAAAGCATATATTCCCCATCCTGACGAGATCATAACTATGATGTTTCACGTCGATTGATGAAGCGGTTAAAGAGAATTGAAAGATTTGCGTTCCATCCAATATGGCTTCCAGACCACGTGACCTATCAATCATTGGCTCACCTGGACTTTAGTCCGGTGAGCTTATGTGATCGAGCAGTGTCCATTGGTGAGTGAGTGAGTGAGTGAGTCAGCGAGTCCGTAAACACTTCAGTCATTTTCGCTTGAAGCAGACACACGATTTTTATGAAGCTTGCCCACAAGCTTCATATCCGATGCCTAACGAAGGTGGATCGAACGCATCAAAATCTGCGCTCAAGTGGGTCTACAGGGGGGGGGGAGTGGGGGTTGGCCCCCCAAAATAGGTATTTTCTCTCTTCTCTGAAACTACGCACACAATTTCGATGAAACTTGACCACAACCTATATCACCCATGATGTACCAAACATTGATGGATTGGATAAAAAATCTTTTACAAATGCTTTCTCTTGAACCGCTTCATCACTCGACATAAAACTTCACAATTATGATCTAGCAGTCATTGGAAATATATGTTATAAATTTCAACCTGACCAGACGCATGATATGGCAGCCATAATAATTTAATTTCTTAAATCTGGGTTCAGGGATAGGTTGGGTTGGCTGGCAAACCTATAAAGGGTAATTTTAGAGAGTTTTAAAGTGTAATTCTAGAGAGTTTTAAAGGGTAATTCAGGTGGGTTTGAAAGGGTTATTATAGAGGGTTCTAAAGTGTAATTCTCAGGGGATACAGAGGGTAATTCTAGAGGGCATTAAAGTGTAACTCTAGAGGGTTTTAAAGGGTCATTCTAGACTCTAGAGGGATTTAAAGTGTAGTTCCAGAGGGTTTTCAAGGGTAATTCAAGAGGGTTTAAAAGTGTAATTCTGAAGGGTTCTCAAGTGTAATTCTCGAGGGTTTTATAGTGTAATTCTTCAGGGTTTTAAAGGGTAATTCTGCAGGGGTTTACAGGGTAATTCTCGAGCGTTTTAAGGGTAATTTTAGAGGGTTCTAAAGGGTAATTCTAGAGGGTTTGAAAGGGTAATTATAGAGGGTTTTAAAGTGCTATGCGAAAGCGTTCTGAAAAGTAATTCTCGGAGGGTTTAAAGGGTAATTCTAGAGGGTTTTAAAGTGTAACACGAGAGGTTTTAAAGGGTAATTCTAAAGGGGTCTGAAGTGTAATTCTCAGGGGTTGTAAAGTGTAATTATAGAGCGTTCTACAGTGTTTTAAAGGATTCTAGTGGGGAGTTCTAGAGGGTTTTAAAGGGGGTTTTAAGGGTAATCCTGGAAGGTTTTAAGGGACAATTCTATAGGGTATAAAAGGGTAATTTTAGAGTGTTTTAAAGGGTAATTCTAGAGGATTTTAAAGGGTAATGCTGGAGGGTTTAAAAGGGTGATTCTAAATGGTTTTAAAGTGTAATTATAAAGTGTAATTCTCGAGGGTTTTAACGTGTAATTCTACAGGGTTTTATAGTGTAATTCTCGAGGGTTCTAAAATGCAATGCTAAAGGGTTCTAAAGTGTAAATCTCTGGGGGTTTAAAAGGTAATTCGAGAGGGTTTTAAAGTGTAATTCTGGTGGGTTTTAAAGGGTAATTCTGGAGTGTTTTAAAGGGTAATTCTGGTGGGTTTAAAAGGGTGATTCTAATTGGTTTTAAAGTATAATTCTCGAGGGTTCAAAAGTGTATTCTGGGGGGGGGGGGGGGGGGGGGTGGGGTGGGGGTTTAAAGGGTAATTCGACAAGGTTTTAAAGTAACTCTAGAGGGTTTTAAAGGCTAATTCTAAAGGGTTCTGAAGTGTAATTCTCAGGGGTTGTAAAGTGTAATTATAGGCGGTTCTAAAGTGTAATTCTATAGTGTTTTAAAGGGTTCTAAAGAGTAATTCTAGAGGGTTATAAAGGGTAATTCCAGAGGGATCTGGAGTGTAGTTTTCGAGGGTTTTAAATTGTAATTATAGACGGTTCTAAACTGTAATTCTAGTGTTTTAAAGGGTTATAAAGGGTAATTCTAGAGGGGTTTAAAGTGTAATTATAAAGGGTTTTAAAGTGTAATTCTTGGGGCTTTTAAAGGGTAATGCTAGGGGGTTTAAAAGGGTGATTCTAAATGGTTTAAAAGTGTTATTATAAAGGGTTCGAAAGTGTAATTCTCGAGGTTTTTAAAGTGTAATTCCAGATGGTTTTAAAGGGTAATTCTAGAGCATTTTCAAGTGTAATTCTGGAGGGTTTAAAGTGTAATTATAAAGGGTTTTAAAGTGTAATTCTCGGATGTTTTAAAGGGTAATTCTACAGGGTTTTAAAGGGTTCTAAAGTGTAATTCCAGAGGGGCTTAAAGGGTAATTATAGAGGGATTAAAAGGGTAATGCGAGGGGGTTTAAAAGGGTGATTCTAAATGGTTTTAAAGTGTAATTACAGTATAAAGGGTTCTGAAGTGTAATTCTCAGGGGTTTTAAAGGGTAAATCTACGGGGTTTTAAAGGGTTCTAAAAGTGTAATTCTAGAGGGTTTTAAAGGGTAATTCTCGAGGGATTAAAAGGGTAATGCTAGGGGGTTTAAAAGGGTGATTCTAAATGGTTTTAAAGTGTAATTATAAAGGGTTCTGAAGTGTAATTCTCGGGGGTTTTAAAGGGTAATTGTACAGGGTTTTAAAGGGTTCTGAAGTGCAATTCTCGAGGGTTTTAAAGTGTAATTCTAGACTCCAGAGGGTTTTAAAGTGTAGTTCCGGAGGGTTTTAAAGGGTAATTCTAGACTCTACAGGGGTTTAAAGGGGTATTCTAAAGGGATCTGAAGTGTAATTTTTGAGGGTTTTAAAGTGTAATTCTCGAGTGTTTAAAAGGTAATTCTAAATTTGTTCGAAAATTTATAAGGTAATTCTAATTCTAAACTCGTGAGGGAAGGAAGCAATGGTCGAAGTGCGGCGAGTGAAGGAAGGAATGGTCGAAGTGCGGGAGTGAAGGAAGGAATGGTCGAAGTGCGGCGAGTGAAGGAAGGAATGGTCGTCGTGTGGAGAGTGAATGAATGGTCGTGGTGTGGAGAGTGAATGAATGGTCGTGGTTGCCGAATGAATGAATGGTCGTGGTGTGGCGCAGTGACATGAATATGGCGTGGTGTGGCGAGTGAATGAAATGGTCGTGGTGTGGCGAGTGAAATGAATTGGTCGTGGTGTGCGGAGTGAAGGAAGGAATGGTCGTCGTGTGGCGAGTGGGAAGAGATGGTCGTCGATGTGGCGAGTAAGAAGAATGGTCGTCGTGTGGAGAGTGAATGAAGGTCGTTGGTGTGGCGAGTGAAGAAGGATTGGTCGTGGTGTGGAGAGTGAATGAATGGTCGTGGTGCGGAGAGTGAAGGGAGGAATGGTCGTGGTGTGGCGAGTGAAGGAAGGATTAGTCGTTGCACGAGGAGTGAAGGAAGGAGTAGTGGTACGGGGAATGAATGAAGGAAGGAGTAGTGGATCGGGAATGAAGGAAGGAGTTGTGGTTCGGGAGTGAAGGAAGGAGTTGTGGTATGGGGAGTGAAGGAAGGAGTTGTGGTATGGGGAGTGAAGGAAGGAGTTGTGGTACGGGGAATGAAGGATGGAGTTGTGGTATGGGGAATGAAGGAAGGAGTAGTGGTACGGGAAGTGAAGGAAGGAGTTGTGGTACGGGGAGTGAAGGAAGGAGTTGTGTATGGGAATGAAGGAAGGAGTTGTGGTTCGGGGAGTGAAGGAAGGAGTTGTAATGGGAATGAAGGAAGGAGTAGTGGTATGGGGAGTGAAGGAAAGATTAGTCGTTGTCTGGGGAGTGAAGGAAGGAGTTGTACTGTACGGGGAGTGAAGGAAGGAGTAGTGGTACGGGAGTAAAGGAAGGAGTTGTGGTCCGGGGAATGAAGGAAGGAATAGTGGTATGGGAGTGAAGGAAAAATTAGTCGTTGTCCGGGGAGTGAAGGAAGGAGTGTGGTTCGGGGAGTGAAGGAAGGAGTGGTGGTCCGGGAGGTGAAGGAAGGAGTAGTGGTATGGGAGTTAAGGAAAGATTAGTCGTTGTCCGGGGAGTGAAGGAAGGAGTGGTGGTTCGGGGAGGAAGGAAGGAGTGGTGGTTCGGGGAGTGAAGGAAGGAGTGGTGGTCGGGAGTGAAGGAAGGAGTTGTACTGTACGGGGAATGGAGAAGGAGTTGTAGTGTACGGGGAATGAAGGAAGGAGTTTTACTGTACGGGGAATGAAGGAAGGAGTTGTAGTGTACGGGGAATGAAGGAAGGAGTAGTGGTTCGGGGAATGAAGGAAGGAGTAGTGGTTCGGGGAATGAAGGAAGGAGTTGTAGTGTAGGGGAATGAAGGAAGGAGTGGTGGTTCGGGGAGTGAAGGAAGGAGTTGTACTGTAGGGGAATGAAGGAAGGAGTAGTGGTTCGGGGAATGAAGGAAGGAGTGTGGTTCGGGAATGCAGGAAGGAATAGTACTGTATGGGGAATGAAGGAAGGAGTAGTGGTTCGGGGAAAGAAGGAAGGAGTTGTACTGTACGGGGAATGAAGGAAGAGTAGTGGTTCGGGGAATGAAGGAAGGAGTAGTGGTTCGAGGAATGAAGGAAGGAGTAGTGGTTCGGGGAGTGAAGGAAGTTGTACTGTACGGGATTGAAGGAAGGAGTAGTGGTTCGGGGAATGAAGGAAGGAGTGGTGGTTCGGGGAGTAAGGAAGGAGTTGTACTGTACGGGGAATGAAGGAAGGAGTTGTAGTGTACGGGGAATGAAGGAAGGAGTTGTAGTGTACGGGGAATGAAGGAAGGAGTTGTACTGTACGGGGAATGAAGGAAGGATAGGGTGGCCGTTCTGTGGGAATGAAGAAGATTTGTACTGTACGGGGAATGAAGGAAGGAATCGTCGCCGTGTGGCGAGTGGAGGAAAGTTCAGTCAGGGAGGTTGGAAGGAGACGAGTCACTGAAGGAGTGGGAGTGAAGGAAAGAGAAACGACGGGGTAAAAGTGAAGGACTTCAGGAATGATTGAGGCTGAAAGGGAGTGTGCTCGGAGGTGAGCGTTGTGTGGAGATCGGCTCAGTTGGGTTTGGGTTGTGTATTCAGTTGTGGATCCGTGATCGCGGCCTTGTCGGCGCCGCCATCCAGGCCAACGGGCGGTGAGATTGACCGGAAACTCGGAACTCTCTCTGTGTGTCACCTCGTCCGCCTCGATCCCCTCGATCCGCCGAGGCCTTGTACCCTCCGTGGCCCTGGTTCGTTATCCTTGTCCCAAAACCCCCCATGACAAGTTTGTTCTCATTTCGTCTCCATTCCTGTTTAGACCCGGCAGAGCCCGGTTATTGATCGTGTTGCCATCTTATCCACGTCCCTGTCGAGTGTGAATTGTTCACTCGAGGCCTTCTCTCTCTCTCTCTCGAACGGCTTTGTTTTCCCTTCCTGAACCTTTGTTCCCTCTCCATAGTGATCATGAATCTCAAGATCGTTCATTTTGTTGTTATTTTTTCACTCATTTATCACATTATTAGTGAACTTCTCACTTTGAAACTCCATTTTGGTTGGAACTGTCTCGAAATCGAGGAGGAAGCGGGAGGGGGACGGACGGACGGACGGACGAGCTGACAGTTGATTCGTCGCTTTCAGATCGATTACGTTGCGACAGACAGTAGTAGTGGATGTCCACCAGCACTCGATGGGTTTGTCTAGTCTAGTCGGTCCGTCGGTCCTTTCGGCGGTGCCCCTCGGTCCGTCGGTCCCTCTGTCCCTCTCCGATGCGGGATCTGTATGTCTGATTGTGATTGTCCATACGGACCTATGGAAAGGAATGAGCCTGGTGTTGGCTCAGTGGTTAGGGTGGTGGTTTGGGATCCTCGGGTCCTGGGGTCAAGCCCCGTCGGCCGTTGAATTAATACACCAGGGGGTTGACTCAGCCTGTCATCCTTCCGAGGTCGGCGAAATGAGTACCAGTTCCAGTGTGTGTACTGGTAGAGGGGCACTGCATCAGCGCCACAGTCCCGCTTCAAGAAATGAGAGCTACCCCGGCAGCTAAGCTGTCATACGACCACCACCACCACCACCACCACCACCACCACCACCACCACCATGGAAAGGAATATAATGTCCAACATGGAGACGTTTATAAAATATCTTTTCCATGTTTCAAACCTTTTTCGAGTTTGTTGACAATCGTAAGGAATCACCTGGGAGTGACGGGTCCATCCTCTCTTTTATGGTAAACAATGTTTCGAGAATTGTTCCCAGAAATGAGGTTTGTTTTTATATTTTTATATCTCTTTATTACATTTGGATAATTATATAAGACATCGGGGAACATTCAGCCGAGCTGTTTTTGTTTATGTGCATCCCTGTGAGTGCTCACCGTGGGTAAATGCACAGTTGCTCACA
>CM068963.1:2332730-2350193 GCA_035128595.1 Eptatretus atami
GATCTACAGGGTGCTCTATAAAATATATTTTGGTTTTTGTGATATATGGAAGACTTTACCCGCAGCGCCCCCTACAATTAGGGATGCACGAAAATTGCCAAAATTGAAGGCCCCTAGCGACCAGGTGAGTGCATCGATATAATGAAACTTTGCAGGTTCATGGTACTCAATGAGTACTACAACTTTGCCTCAGGACATATTGACCGATTTCGCTTAGGTCAGGGGTCAAGGTCAATTAGTGCAAAAATCGATAATATGCGAGAGCTGGAGGTGCCTTCACGCCAAATGCTACTCCTCCTTGGGTTATGGTCGGATGGTCATGAAATTCACACTAATCGTCTGGAATACATTGTGCACAAACTATCGAGCCGATTTTCGATTTAGATCTTTGTTCACCCACAGCACCCCCTCGAACTTGTGGGATTTCCGATTTCAAACTGCATTTTCGGTACTTTTCATTCAAATGGATACCGAGTAGTTATCAGTAGATGGAACTGGATGAGATTTGATATGCATAATCTTAAGGTGATTCCCTATCCGCTATATGACATCCATTTTGCTCTATCTTTAAGTATCCATGCTCGGTGACCCATCGCCACCTACCGGCTTGTTTGTGATTATTAACCTCCGCCATCGAAGATGGACGGAGGTTACTGTTTTCACCCCTGTCTGTTTGTTTGTTTGTTTGTTTGTGAACAGTATTACGGAAAAACTCCTCGACGGATTTCGACGAAACTGTGGGGGATTAGGTATGGTCCAAGGATCATGCCATTAGATTTTGGACTTGGTCAAAGTCCAATATGGCCGCTATGGCGGCCATTTGTCAACCCCCCCCCCCAAAAAAAAATTGTAGAGAAAAAAAACAATTTTGCAACTTTTTTTTTCAAAAAAATGTCGATTTTATTTTTCAAAAATGGATGGGCCCGATATGTTCTCGTGGATCAGGCATTGCGTGGCGGAGGTATGCGCTCTACCGAGTGCCCTTCTAGTTCTTATTCTGATTTTGGGCCTTTTTTGTTTTTCTCGATGATGTCCTTTAAACAAGTGTTTTCTTGGCAACAACTTGTCCGATTGACACAAAATTTTAAACATAGGTGCAACGACTCGTGCAGAATGTTTTTTAATTGCAATTATGACGTCATAGGTGCTGTGGCAGCCATGTTGGAAAAACCAAAAAACTTCAGCCGTCGTCTTCTCTAGAACCACTCGCTGGAGAAAATTGAAACGTGGCTCGTTGTCAAGATCTCCACAAGGGCTATATAAGTTGTGTTAACCATGATGTCATCGGTGAAGTGGTATCCTGGTGAAAATTTGACATGTAGAACGCTGCATCCCATCTGAGGTTCATCTCAGGGAAAGATGTGAATACAAAAAAAATTGTCATACGTCGCGTGGTTTGGCAGCCATATTTTTTGGGGGGAAAAAAGGAAAAAATCTTTCTGTAGAACCGCTTTGGAGATCGAAGTGAAACTGCACACAAATGGTCGACGAGCCATGCTGAATAAAGTTTGATCACGATGACGTCATGGGTCACATGGTCTGGCAGCCATCTTGGATTTACCCTAAAACCTTCAAAAATCTTCTCCAGAACATCTGAACAGATTGAGGGGAAACTTCAGACATGTTCCTCATGACTTGGGGATACTAGGGTCATAAGGAATAATTGATAGGTCATGTGGTTCAGTGGCCATATTGGATTGAAAAAAAAAAGACAGTTTCACACATGTGTGATCCTCTCCCGAATCATGGGCAGAATGCAAATTTTCAATGTCATAGGTCATGTGTGGCAGCCATGTTCAGTTGAAAAACGAAACTTCAAACCTGTTTTCTCCGCAATGGCTTTGCACATCAATATGAATCACATCACATTACATGGAGCAAGGTGAGTGGATCATAACTGCAAAGTTTGAAGTCTATAGCTAAAGCGGTTTCCCAACTATATTTATTTATTTATTTTCCATTAAACCAATGTGCCTACCAAACCACGTGACCGGTGATGTCATTGTTGAATAAAATATATGCAGCAAGGGTCGTGGATCATACCTGCAAAGTCCAGTATTGATTGGTTTTTCGGTTTCAGAGAAATAATTATTTTATCGTTCCCAAGAAATCATATCTTATGTACTGCACAGAGCTGTTCATGTCTGTGTGTGCGTTTGTCATAAGCACCGCCCATTCTGCAGGCCACGCCTTCTCTCGTCTTTGCAAACGTCACAAGCACCGCCTTTTAGCTCCGCCACGCCCGGCCAGGTGGATGGTACCCGGCCATAACTGCTCGCAGTTATAAAGCATAGCGCCTCCAGTTATTTTTACAGCGCTGCGACATCGCGCTGTTATATAATTGGCTATTCTGTCCTGGTCGTCATCGTTGTGGTGTGATGTGGGCGAGATTGCCGGGTGGATTGTGGGCGGAGATTGCCGGGTGGATTGTGGGGCGGAGATTGCCGGGTGTATTGTGGGCGGAGATTGCCGGGTGGATTGTGGGCGGAGATTGCCGGGTGGATTGTGGGCGGAGATTGCCGGGTGTATTGTGGGCGGAGATTGCCGTGTGAATTGTGGGCGGAGATTGCCGGGTGGATTGTGGGGCGGAGATTGCCGGGTGGATTGGGCGGAGATTGCCGGGTGTATTGTGGGGGGAGATTGCCGGGTGGATTGTGGGCGGAGATTGCCGGGTGAATTGTGGGCGGAGATTGCCGGTGGATTGTGGCGGAGATTGCCGGGTGTATTGTGGGCGGAGATTGCCGGGTGAATTGTGGGCGGAGATTGCGGGTGGATTGTGGCGGGATGCCGGATTGTGGCGAATTGCCGGGTGTATTGTGGCTGGAGATTGCCGGGTGTATTGTGGGCGGGGTTAATGCGGAAGAGCGACGTTTTTTGTCTGAATCGTTTTCTGTGTGACGCCGGAAGTTGATTTTCTGAGCAGGAAGTGATAATCTTCCTGTTCGTTAGTTGTTGACGCGCAGCGTTGTAACTCTCGTTCTTCATTGTTTTTCACCAGAAGTGTTTTTTAAAACGTCTTGTGGGAGTGATTTCTTCCACTTTTTTTGGTGACAGAAGTGGGTATTACAGCGCGGCGACATCGCGCTGTATATAAATGGCTATTCTGTCCTGTGTCTTCTGTCACATCTTTTGTCACACTATTGGCCGCGTACGTCCCTTTGATCTGAGGACTATAAATAGAAATTTGTCCAACATCACAACTCTTTCCATCATCTATCTATAATTCCAGCAATCTCTGTGTGTCTGTCTGTCTGTCTGTCTCTGTCTGCGACCGCCGTTTCTCGACACCACCGGTCCGATCTCATTGAAACTTGCCAGGAATATTGCCGGGGACCCGCGGATGTGCCTTTTCGAGGTTTGATATCGATCGGACGAGCGGTTCCCAAGTTACGGCCATTTATCTGTCGACCAATGACAAGACACGGTGCTGTGACGTCACGAATGACGTCACAATGTTTGTTTATTTATTTATTTATTTATTTTTTTTTTTTTTTGCACGATCGACGGTCCGATCTGATTTAAACTTGCCAGGAATATTGCCGGGGCCCCGCGGATGTGCTTTTCAAGGTTTGATATATCGGACAAGCGGTTCCAAGTTACGGCCATTTATCTGTCGACCAATGACAGGACACGGTGCTATGACGTCACGATGACATCACAATTAATGTTTATTTTATTTTTTATATATTTCTTTTGCACGATTGAAACTTGCCATGAATAATTGCTGGGGACCGCGGATGTGCCTTTTCGAGTTTGATATCGGATCACGAGCGGTTCCCAAGTTACGGCCATTTATCTGTCGACCAATGACAGGACACGGGTTATGACGTCACAAATTAATGTTATTTATTTATTTATTTGTTTTTTATTATTATTTTTTTTGCACGATTGACGGTCCGATCTGATTGAAACTTGCCAGGAATAATTCTGGGGACCCACGGATGTGCCTTTTCAAGGTTTGATATTAATCGGACAAGCGGTTCCCAAGTTACGGCCATTTATCTGTCGACCAATGACGAGACACGGTGCTATGACATCACGAATGACGTCACAATTAATGTTTGTTTGTTTGTTTATTATTTATTTTTTATTCTTTATTTTTTTTTGCACGATTGACGGTCCGATCTGATTGAAACTTGCCAGGATATTGCTGGGACCCGCGGATGTGCCTTTTCGAGGTTTGATATTAATCGGGACGAGCAGTTCCCAAGTTACGGCCATTTATCTGTCGACCAATATCTGCGAGAGAGGGGGACGGGAGAGGGGGATGAGAGTGGGGGGGAGAGAGGAAGGCGAGACTAGGGGCAAGAGGGGGGAGAGAGAGGGGGCGAGAGAGGGGGGATGAGAGTGGGGGGGGGGCGAGAGAGAGGGGAGAGAGAGGGGGCGAGAGAGAGGGGGCGAGAGAGGGCTGCACATACTGGCACTCACCTACGGTCACGCACCTACGGGCCCGCCCCTACTTGTCCGTACTAGTGCATGCTAATTCACCGTGTCTACATTTAAATTTTATATAACTGCAAAATTGTTTCATCATTCTGATCTAGACTTTTACTGCCCCAGCCGCGCGTATCGAAGTATTCGCTTCTTGTTTATTTTATTTTTATTTCCTCGTGTGTTTTCAATGCTCTTTTCTATTAACAAAGATGCATGAACTGCCTGAACCTGAATCCGAGCTGACCTACTCTAAAGTATTTGATGTTTTGTGTAATGATTGTTTGTTCCAATTGTACAAACAAACATACTTCCCTTCCCTGGATATTTATTGAGCTACTGTAGATTGTTGTGGATATACTGATGACATTAACATACCTTATTTTTTTGATTTTTTTTTGCATGTTTGTTTTTGTTTGTAGAACTGAACACTGGTACCCTGGAGACCATGGCAAATGGCATGGAGGAGACTTTCAGCCTTCGCAACACCAAAATAATGCCGGACTTGCTGCAGGAACTATGTGAGCTGCGACTAACCGGGTCTTTCTGCGATGTGGTCGTGGAGGTGCAGAGCCGTCGATACCTGGCACACAAGGCTGTGCTGAGCAGCACTTGCCGTTATTTCCGTTCGATGCTCTTTTCTGTGCCTTGCAGTAGTTTGGGCCCGCTCGTCGTCGACTTCCTAAGTGTACCGGCATTCGAGCGAGTGCTCGACTTCCTGTATCGTGGAGAAGCCCAGGCCGGCCGGCGTGACGTGCGTGAGCTCCACCAGGCAGCACGTAGCCTCGGACTGGATGCGCTTGAGCAGGCATGCTTTCCCTTGCTGGAACTGGTCGCTGGTGATGAAGTTGAGGAAGGGCCAACCACAACCTCACCCTATGACCCTGAGACCTCAGAACACAGCCTTTCAGAGATAGCACAACTCGTAAGGCGTGGGAAGATGGTTGCAGGAACTGCTGTACAGACGGAAGGGGCTTCTCCGGATGATGACCACGGTGGTGAGGTAACTGCATGCCACATAGAGGCCGAGGCTGTAGGTCAGGGTGAATGTGATAACAGTTCTCCTCATACCGGTTGTCAGTTCTCTGGCAGTTCCCGACGTGTTGAAGAAAGTTGCTACAATGGTGCAGGTGATGTATGCCAGCTGGAGACGCACGATGCAAGTATGAAAGTTGCGACTGTGAAAACGGAGCAAGAAGATGATTACACCTGCAGGTTTAGCGCAAGTGCTACTGTTACTAATTCCGCCAGTGCTGGTGCTACTCCTGGCCAAAATGCCACCTTCACATCGACCGATCCTGGGTACAATGTAATCGGAGCTGAGGGAAAGTACATGGCTGGTGGGGGCTACAACAGGATGGCAACGGAGCTTGCCTCGAGTGTAGCACCTTGTGTGGAGTCTGGCACAACAGGATCTTTTGTACATTGCCAGGTGTGCGGTGAGCCTCTCGTGGAGACCGAGTCTTCGCTGCGTGAGCATGCCGTGCAGCACGTGAATCGCGAGACTTTGGAGTGCCGTGTTTGTGGTCGCAAGTTCAGCCTGTTCAACCGTGCCGTGGAGCACGTGCTGTCACATGCTGGGGTCAACATCGTGTCGTGTGCCGATTGCGGTAAAAAGCTGCTGTCACACACCCGTCTCAATCTGCACCTCAAGAGCTGCAAAATGCGGCGTGCCTCGCTGGCATCAGCACCACCGTGGGCCGTGACTGCGGTGGGAAATGTGGCGGCGGGCTGCATGCCGTGCCAAGTGTGCGGCGCCGCTGTCGTCAAGAAGATGTCCTTGGTGCGCAAACATGCTAGAATGCATGTCGACATGAACAAGCTCACCTGTGAGGTTTGTGGATTGCACACGAGTTCGAGTGGGAATTTGGTGAAACACACACTGCTACACATCGGCGTTTTCTTGTTTGAATGTGACATCTGTGGAAAGGGCTTTCCTTTTCAAAGTCTCCTACAGCAGCACCAGAAGCGCCGCTGTGTAATGCCTGAAGCCGGGCAAGCTATAACGGACGCATCGTACGTTGCCGACTGCTCAGACCCTGCTGACCCCGCAGGGGTCTTTGACTTGCCCACTGCGGAATTCCTGCCTCCACCAGCAGTCGACGACGGTGGGCAAGATGAAAGCTTTGCGACGCAACCTTCCTACGGCATTGCCACCTAATATTCCCTTTGGACGTGCCTACTATGTTCTCACGACAGGTTGGCTTGCTACAAAGCTTTCCTAAGTTAGGCCTGAATACCAAATGCATTTTTGGTGAAACTGTCGTGAAATTCGTACTTTGGTAGCTCATTGTGCGTGTTTGTGTTTGTGTGTGTTTGTGTGTCATTTTTCTCTCAAAAATGGTGACAGCTTTTGAGAAATACAAACTGGATGTACAAGCTTTATGGGGAGAAGTTATGATTTTTAAAAATGTAAAATTATTGTTTGTGTTTATTTTTTCTTTTCAAGCTAAGCTTGATCTTTTACTTTCAAACATTAAAGTATAAAGACATGTGCAACACTGGATTTCCTCTTTTTATCTGCGGGAAGTGCGGTTGCATACACTACCTTGGCCGAAGATATAGACTGCCTACAATACGAGAACTTACAGACTGTTTTGGAAAAATGACCCTTGAACTGCCTTGCCGTTCATTTTCCTCCTGATGAACTGAACATTTCCGAAACCCTTTTTGGAACGTCTCTGCTTCGCTTTCTCTGACAAATGTATAATCGCATTCTCACTATCTTCTGACATTTGTTCAAGCTTCACGTTTGATACAAGTTCCTTTCCAAGGAACTTCAACGCAAGAGGAGGCCATCAGGTCCATCAAAACCTGTGCAATGTTTCCCAACCTATGGTTGTCTATTTGTGCTCTATCATTTAAAAAATAATGCTGAGCGTCAAGCGAGGAAGCGGCACGTACCATTTCAAAAGTGTTTGGTATGACTCGGCTGGGGTTTGAACCACCGACCTCCTGATTCGGAGGGGAGCAGACCCTCTAACCATCACACTGCCGAGTCTGGTGCAAAGCTTTCCATCGTTGATGAATAACATGGATCTTGTAAGAAACAAAACCCATTGTATCGACGAATGGACTAACCCGTCATATTCCTCTTGCTCTCCAACGTAACGCATTGTTCAAGCATTTCGAGCAAGTTTTGCTAATCATGCATTTGTAGTTGTACTGTACATGTTTATTTGCTCAAGTAGTTTATGACAATAGTTTTAAGATTTAACAAATATGATTTGGTTGTTACTTGCATTCAGTCGCATGGGCTGGCCACACATCAGGTTGCTACGTCTCCATCCACTATTCTTAAGGAAGATCGGTGGGGCCATTCGTGGAAGATTACCTGAATGGTCTGTGCACGGTGCAGGTCAATGTTTGTTATTGTCGGCTTTTAGCATTAATTCTGCTGTGCATTCTTATTGCTAGCCACTGTACTTGCATAATAAAATAAACCACAGCTTGATGAACTCTTTCACGCAATGCAGTTGGAGTGCAGAAGTTGGGTTGGTGTTGCGTGTATCAAATGATTTTGAAACGGCTGTAATGATGCCTGTATGCTCGACTTGGCTCGTGTTGGTGCATTTTGTTTTCATACATTGGCATTGTTTTAAAAGCTGTCTCCTAAATGACTGCATTTGTGGTGATACTACTGTAAATATATCTTTATTAATCTTCTCGCCCTTGATGATGCTGGAGTCATTACCACCCATTGTGTGATTTTTAATTTTTTTATTTTAGTGTGTGTGTGTGTGTGTGTGTGTGTGTGTGTGTGGTGTGTGTGTGTGTGTGTTTATTTATATACAGGGGGCTGCAAAGTAGGTAGACAGTAATTAAAAAAAACATGCGCACAAACGTATTTATTGATTATACAAGCATATCAATAATAACATACCAATAATAAGCATATCAATAATAAACATATTAATCCCTCAAATGTTCAAACTGTTTGCCCCCGGCATTCACACACTCCACTAGTCGAGTGTGGACACCCATGTGGACTGGTATAATCCTTACTGTATACCTACTTTTGCAGCCCCATATATATATTGTTGCGAATTCGTGCCCGCCGACGTGCGAACGGCCACGTGACTCGAATCGCGGCACGTCGCCCACCGACGGACAATTCTGTCGTGACCCTCTCGACTAACGCCGGGAGCTAGTCACCGTGGGCCTTTCGGCCTCACCACGATCGTGCCAATCGGCCACCCGCGTGGGAAGGGTTCGCCAAACTCGACTACCTAAGTACCCACGCGGATGGAAACCGGGCGGTCGCACCTCGCCGCAGGTCGACTCCGGACGCGAGCCGCTTGGGGGGCCCGTTCCGTACTATCGGGATAACAGCGGTGTTATCGTCGGCCTCGACGTTCCATTAATTATCGGCATATTAAGCCCACTACAACCCTTTACGTGGAGCAAGATGGAGATTCAAACGAAGGAAAGGACGCAGCGAACGGGGAACAATTCAACATAATGCACATTTATTTCACACACAGACACAAAGCACACATATACACAAACAGAATCAGAATGCACATATATCAATACAACAAAAGAAACAATGACGCAGAGATACTACCGAATACGCGAACACACGGCAACACTTATACATTCTACTTTACAGACGGCGCCGACACATTTACTCAAAAGCAAAAGAAAAGGCCACCCTCAAAGACAAGGGCAGACGGGGCCGTGGCCAATATGTGCGCGTGACCTGAAGGAGCGGCCAGGCCCGCGAGACCGGGGGGGTCCTACCCGCGTCCTCGTGAGAGCCGCAAATGTGGCTGCACGGCGGTGCCCCGACTTCGTGCTCCTTCGCGGGTTTCGTTGGCACCGCTTGGAGTGGGGTGGGAACGGGGCCCCTTTTTGCACTTTCTCAGCGCGGGGGAAAAAGGGGGGGGGGAATTGTTGATGCCCTGGGGGAGGAGAATGGCTGGCTGCTTGGGTCCCGCGACGAGCGATCCCACCGCGACCTCGTCGCCGACCGCCGTCTTCCCTGCCTCGGACCCGAGCTCCTTGGCCTCTTCCCCCAATTCTCCTCAGCCGACTGCAGAAACCACCTCGATGCCTTTGCCACCCGACTCGACTCCGCTCTCCGTTCTCCAACCCGCTTGACTGCCCCAAACCCTCTGCTATTCTCTGCCGTGCGCTCGGCGTTTATAGGCTGCAGGAGAACCCATATGCAAATTCCCGGATCAGATCACCGGGGGGGAGCCACGCTCGCCGATTGAGAAGGGAAAGGGGCGTGAATCTCCCCTGATCCTAGAATTTGCATATTTCGATTCCATACAGACGCGCCTGGAGGCGGGGCCAAGCCGCCCCGCGCTTGCTAATTGGACGGATCAGAAGTGGCGTGTAGCATTCCTGATCCGAATTCTCCCTCGGAAAGGCCGCTATTTGCACTCGCGGCTGGTGCGTATCGCTGAACGAGCCCAGGACAGCCGGACGCTCAGTGTTCACAGGTGCTGCGGGAATGGCGTAGAAGGAGAGAGGTGAGGGGGTGGAGGGTTTTTGGTGGTGCTTTGATGGTCATGGTGCCGTTTGGGAATGGCATGATGCGATGATGTGGAGCGAGTTGTACGGTAAAGGTCGTGGCTGTTGGCGTTGTTGTCTGAGGGTTGGAGCGTGGTTGCAGTTGGTGACGATGGTGGCGTGGTGCGGGGTGTGGGTGCGTTGTGTGTCTGTGAGGTGGGGGGTGATGGGGTTGGTGTGTTGTTGTGTGATGGCGGTTGGGACGTGGCTGGTTCAAAATAAAGATAGAACAGAAAAACGGCTATCTCAAAGCATCGCAGCCCGAATGAATCACATTAATTCCCTCTAAACAACGGGTTTGGGGCTAACTACACATGTACTTCGAGATACCTCACTACGGACCTGAATGGTGTAATGCGAATTTCCACAGCCGTAACAATATTATATATATTATTATATATATATATATATATATATATATAATATATATTATATATATATATTATATATGATATATATATATATATATATTTATTAGACGACCTGACCCGTTGGGTTCCCGTTGTGACAGCGGTTGATGAAATAGTTCATTTCAAGAAAAAATAGCTCCAGTGAACTTATACCGCTGAGGTTATTTGCTTGATCAAATACTCCAGAGAGTTTTTACTTCACTTGATTCGGGAATTTATTTTAATATATTTTTTTCGTTGCCCGATTTGAACGAAACTTGATACTGCACACCGCAGGAGAATGGTGAGGTGGGCCGAAAATTTTGCGCTGTCATGTACCGTTTTTATTTGGCTGTATTTCGGCGACACAATACATACAACATACATAATACAACATACATAAATATATACAAGATGAGAGTTAGTAATACAGTATATAGAGTATATATATATATATATATATATAAGTGTTATATGGAATTATGTGTATATGGATGTATATATACATATATATATATATATATATATATATATATATATATTATTGAGCAGCATACAAGACTTGACATATGTTAATCAAACTTCTAATTGTCTGTTCTCTCATAACATTTATCAACAAAGCTGTTCAAAGTTGTAAATTTGTATGGTACAAGCTGTTTGGCACAAATTAGTGGAATATATCCCTTTTACTTTTACATTGTTACACCATGACTCTATTTGAAGCTTAACCTACCCATTATAACCCGTAACTCGATATCCATACTCTGTCTCGATTATATGATGACGAGGTAGTTGGTAATTTGATTTAATTGGCTTTTTTATCGGTCAGTTCTACTCGTCAAATTCTTTTTAAATGTATTGCTTTTATAAACAAGTAATAAAGACGTTTTTTTTTAATGAAAAAGGAAGTAGAGATGTTACTCCATAAACTATGAAAATATGTTTGGAATGGTCACAAGAAATGATCATGTGAAACCATCTCGACATCTTTCTTTGAATAATGCTTGTCCCTACACAAGACACTAACTGTGTGTGTGTGTGTGTGTGTGAGGGATGGTTTTACATAATTTCTTGTGACCATCCTTACCTGTTCATATCTTTTTCATTTTAAAAATGTTTTGTTTTTTTTTTCTTTACTTTTTTTTTTTTTAGGAATGTGTTTACATGCTGGAGAATTTCATGGTTATTGTATGTAATTTTTTTTCTCAGGATTTGTGCTGCATTGAACACGAGCAACCCCCCCCCCCACCCCTTTTCAGGGGAATTTTTAAGTGGAGTACAATCTTTTCCAAAATTGAGTGACTAAATTGATGTAACGGTGATTTCTGGTTCAAAGTGTTTTGCCAAGAGTATGTGATGAGAGCGCCTTCATTAACTACTAGGAAATACAATGTGTCGCATCGCTGATGGAATGATAAGTGGGGAGGAGGGGAGGATAGGGGTGAGGGGGTGGATGGATAGGGGTGGGAGGACAAAAACAGAGAGGCGATAGGGGTGGGAGAGAGAAGAGGAGGGGGGGGGGTAGGGTGAGAGAGAGAGAGGATATATATATATAATATATATTATATATATATATATATATATATATATGAAGGGCGCCGAGAGGAGGAGTGATGTAAGGGACCATCGGCCATTTTGGAGTTAATGCCATATAGCACTATTTTAACCCTTTCCCTATCATCCGAGCCTATCATCATCATATCATTAAAAAATGTCGCTTACATCACTCCTCCTCGCAGCGCCTTAATATATATATTATATATATATTATATATATATATAATATATATATATATATTTATATTAATAAAAATTAACAACACACAACACGGGTGGATTTTGGTTTGAAGAAGAAGACGTTTTGGTAGCAAATATACATACATACATACACAACCATATTTGTTTGCTCCATTATAAGATTGATCATGTCTAATGTTCTGTGCATCACTATTTTTAGCTCACCTGGACTTCAGTCAGGTGTGATGCGATTGAGCAGTAGCCGTAGGTGAGTGAGTGAGTCGGTCAGTCTGTCAACACTTCAGTCTTTATTTCTTGAACCAAACACCTGATTTTGAAGAAACTTGGCCATGTGCTTCATATGACACCTCATGAAGGTGGAATTGACCACATCAAAATCTGCGCTCATTAAGGGAGTCTACGAGGGAGGGGGGGGGGGGAGGGGGGGGGGGAGGGGAGGTTGCACCACTCCTCCCACATAGGTATTTGCGTTCTTCTCCGAAACTACACACACAATTTCAATGAAACTTGACCACAACCTTCATCACCTGTGATGACCCAAAATTTGTTCACGACATGGAAAAAATATATCAGTGTCTGAGGTGGTCTGCAGGGGGTTTGAGTGGCTGTTGCTTTTGATCCAGGTGAGCTTCTGGACTCACGGTCCTATTTTTCTTTCAGAATGAACTTCCAATTTCCCTCACTATCCTTTATTGTGACCACCTTCATCACGGCGATTCGTCCATCCTAGCTCAGTCATTTACTTCTTCCATAACCCTTTCGGAGGTAGCGTGCAGAAATTGTGGAAAGCTCATTTCCACTTCCATAAGTTAGTTGCATTGTGACTTGGAGTTCATTTGCAGGAGGAATTATTGGCATTCAGGTGGCTTGGTGCAGAAAGTAATTCTCCTGCGATCATTTCTCCAAATCGGAGCACTTTCCTCCAAATGCCAGTTGGGTCTTTGCTGTTATCATTTTTGTGTATACAAAATCTCGGCTGTGGAAGAGCAGCTGATGACAGGACCCAGGCAATCTATGGGCATTGGGCACCAGGTGGATCCAACAAGAGGATCAACAAACAGGAAAAGAAAGGAGGGGAGGAAACTAACCTGAAAGTATAGAGTGGGGGTAGAAAAAAGTGTGGGGCAGGATTATTATTATATATTTATTTTTATCGACAATTTTGAGCCTGGTGAAAGACTGAGTTGATGGGATAAAAGGGTAATTTATTGAGAGTTTGGTGGTGAGCCACAGTTGGACACACACAAGGCAATGAATGAACAGGAAAAGAGGAGGGGAGGAAACCTGAAAAGTAAGAGGGTTGGGTGAGGTAGGGTTAATGGGGGATGACATGAGATGGTGGTATACCACTTGCTTGAAGCCCTGGAGGGAAGAGTGCAATTGAACTGTCTGTGGGAGGCATTTTCAAAAACGAGAGAGAAGAGTAAACCTGGATTTTGGGAGTTTAAGCAGGAGGGAGTTACTGGAAGAACGCCTGCATCTTGTAGGAGCTGGGGACGGTCGAAGGGATCTAGACTGAAGGGTTAAATTTTTAACGGGCCTTCCTATAGGTTGTAGGATTCTATGAATAACCTTTAATTTAACACCAGTACATCATTTGTTTCTGTCTGTATGATTATAATGTGTATCATACTCTTTACAGAGCGTCAGTGCTGTCATAACAGTTCCAGGGCAAGGCTTACGCTGGGTGGTTTGTCATTGCCTTCCGAGCAGTCAATCAGGGCAGAAATTTGAAATTTGTTCAGGGTGCTGGTCATGGTGCGATTTGTCATTGGGGTGGGTGGTGATGACATTTCCCTGCTCTGCTTTTTTGTTATTTATTTTAAAATCCCAGACACTGCACTTTTAATTCCTATTCCCCGGTGGTGGGGAATCTATTTTAAAAAATATTTTGTATTCATGGTGATTGAATTTTTAACGACGGCTATTTAAAAATGATAAATGTACACCGCATCCTTTTTGAGCGAACTCATTTTAAAAAGCTTGGTGAACCACACTAACAGTGTAAGATCAGAAGGACATCGTCATGACCTAATGAAACCAGAAGGGCATTCGGTAGAGCGTATACCTCCACAACGTAATCCTTGATCCACGAGAACACATCGGGCCAAATACATTTTTGAAATATGCTATATTATCGTTTTTAGTCCCATCTCTCATTGGTGAAGAATCACTTCAAAATTAAATAATTTCAGCATCCTGATCAGGATCCGGATCTTCACCAAAATCTAACCAATTGGTCCTGATCACACGCCCAACCTGTCCACCAAGTTTCATCCAAATCCGTCCTTAACTTTTTGAGATATTGTACACAATCAAACTGCCAAAGGAGTGAAATATAACCTGCTTCCCCCATTTGGTGTGGAAGGTAAAAATGTAATGGAGTTTGGTTTCGCTGGATCCGGATCATAAAGTTCGGCTGGATAAAATGAATCGCATTGGATGCCAGTTTTCCATTATTGGCATCCAACAAAATTGTACGTGACGTAGTACAGCAAATTAACCAATGAAAATCGATTACGTCAACGTCCTTATGTTGCTGATTTCAAACCAACATTTAATTTTTTTTTTTTATCCTCCCACTGAAAACTTTACAAACTGCACCATGGTGCCGGCGATTTCTCGCCTCCTCATTGTGAAGGACATGGTGGGATCTTTAACATCCACCAACTAATGCTGCGGACAGGATGCCCAGTTTAACGTGTCTATCGGAGGGATGGCACACACACTGATGATTCACCCTGTCTGTGAGACACTAAGATGGCAGTTTATAGCTGGGTCAGGATTCAAACCCAGACTGGACAGCTTAGAGGAGATTGTGCATACTTCGGCTATCCTATGTACGTATCTGACTTTATTGCATCTTTGAACCCTGCAAGACAGCTAGGGTGCAGCATCAGGAATGTTCTGCTTGTTCCCCACACCAAGATGAACCTTTGGTGATTGAACATTCTTTAGTAATGCTTGTAACTGTGGAACTCTGCTTTTTAAAATGTGGACTGCCACATGGATACCGTTTTTAAATTTGTGAAGTCTTATTTTTCTTCCAGTTGCATTGTCATAACCTTCATCTTTGTTTGTGTCATTGATTCCCTCCTCCTCATGTTTTACCACAAACTCGGCAACAGCCTGTCTGGGGACTTGTATGTTGGGTCAAACAATCGTGCGATTGAACAGCACTTGCTTATCTTCTCCATGCTCTAATAGTGGGAGTACCTGTCTTCTCCAATATTCCCCCAAGGCCATCCCAACGCGTTCCGAAAGGGGCGGCTGCGCCAATCACACGTGAAGGCAAGAAGACGGGAACAGGTACCTTATATTTAAACCTCACGCGAGGTCGAGACCGTTTATTCCTGCTGCATGAAACATCCTGCAACCCATGCCTGCAGAAAACTGATTTATTTTTTGCAACTCTGGCCCCCATTTTCCATCCAATCATCATGTAACTGTTACCATTGCACACATTTCTTATTCAGTGAACTCAGATGTGAGATGATTTGAAAGCCATAAAATATATGTTGATGAGTCTTTGCTTGGTGTTAGGAGAGGATGTGTACAGAGCACACTTCACAAGGACAAACACATATACACTTGTCACGAGAGATGATTCGAGAACAAATTGTCCAAACCCAAACCAAAAAACCGGGAAAAGACAGGAATCCCGAATCAAATTCCAGCAATTTCCTGGGAAGAAACACTAAGATTTTTGAAGATTTTTCTCTGCTCAAGCTCGTGAAAATGAGGCTTGCACCATCTCTAATGTCTATCACTAATCTCTACATCTCTAATCTGTCAGCAGTGTGGCACAATCGACAACATCAAAGATAAGGAGCACAAAAAAATTCTCCTGAACTTTGTGTTGACCGGAATTTTAAGTGGAGTCCTTTTTCATCTCATTCACACAAGGGCTTTGGTTGACATTCCACAACATGGTCAAGGATGGTTGTGGATGCCTATTATAAATTTAAAATGATTTGGATCAGGGATGGACAAGCCAAAAAAACCCCACAGATATGGCACATGAAGACAGACAAATATGGAAGTGAAAATGCGAGCTTGTAAAACAGAGAATCAACAAGTAGGGGTACATTCAAAGTGCACCGCCCCCTCGCCACATAAATAAATAACAAATCCTCCAGCATGCGACATTGCGGGGGTGCCTTTGGCGCCTGGTGATGCCACCATGCAGCACATGGATATGATGTAATTGGGAGGGAGTGGTGTTCAATAATTGATTAATTCAGTGTGCAATTAAAATAAATGAATAATAATAGTAAAAGAAACTTATTTTCTTCGTCAATTGGCTATTCGCAGATCTAAACAACCACCAATGTTTCATCCAATTGTTTAATTTTTTTTAATGAAGGAATTCATCGAAAAATTAAATAATGAATTGATTAATCAACAAATTAAAAATATCCTTTGTAGCCAAAGCACAAGAGAGAGAGAATGACTATATTCATGAAGTTTGAAGACGATCCGATCAAATTACTCAAAAATAAGGGTTTCGTCGACTCGCTGATTTGCGACAAAGTGACCTTGACCTTTGACCTTGACCTTGAAAATTTTATGCGCTGAAAGGGACCTCTATAGGACTCTGATATGCGAAGTTACAAAAATTTCCAATGATAACTGTGCTCTGCAGAGTGATCGATACGTGATTACAGACAAAAAACAACAAAAAAAAACCAATGTCACCCCAGGGTGACCAGTATCTTGCCAAAATGTGAACATGAGTGACTTATTTATTCGATTAAAGTTACTCAAAATAAGGGTTTCGTCGACCTTGATGCTTGACTTTTTTGTGACTTGACTTGACTTGACCTTTATATTTCGTACGGTTAATGGTATCTCTCCAGGACCGTTGTACATGAAATATCAAGGATTTTGATGAGAACTGAGGAAATAAAATTTTCATGAAAAATCCGTTTTTTTCGTCATGACGTCATCAAATGACATAATAGCGTCAAACTTTTGACAGATCTGGAAAGCACTTATAAGCGCTTATATAGGGTATTACTCGATATGGTATCTAAGATTTCAAAATTGACCTTGGGGTCAAAACTTTCGACCTCAGCGCTAACCATGAAGGTCAAGGCCGATCGCCACCAAAATTAATCAGCTGAGCGCCAGACCATGAACTATATTCCCATGAAGTTTGAAGACGATCCGATCAAAATTACTCAAAAATAAGGGTTTCGTCGACTCCCCTGATTTGCGACAAAGTGACCTTGACTTGACCTTGACCTTGAAAATTTATATGCGCTGAAAGGGACCTCTATAGCCTCTGATATGCGAAGTTACAAAAATTTCAATGATAACTGTGCTCTGCAGAGTGATCGATACGTGATTACAGACGAACAAAC
>CM068963.1:2357613-2377585 GCA_035128595.1 Eptatretus atami
TTCGATTTCCGCAAACAGAATTCAAAAAGCTTGCGTAGTTTCGGAGAGAATTTTTTAGGTGATTTCCATTAGCAGAGATATTTTGATGTCATAACTTTTTTTCTAGGAGGAATTTTCAAAATCGGAGTGGTTACTGTCTGCACAGGGTATTTTTACATTATATATGCCAAGTTTCAGGAAGTTTCAATGAAAACTGTGGGCTTGAACAAAAAAAGTCCACAAGAAGAAGATGAAGAACAACAACGTGAATAAGACTTAGAGATCCTCCACGAGTATCTAAAAATAATTCTGGTTGAATTCAATGACCAAATATGCAAATCCTCTTCAAATTTCAAGTCAATCCGATGAAAATTGACAATTTTAGAAATTCGGCCGATGTTGACCTTTTGGCCTCTGTTGACCTTTTAGCCTATCTATCCATTGGGACCATACTCTGTGCAGAGCGTTGGTGCTGCCTAATCAGTCTCCTTGGCTATTGGGCACAATCCTGGACGGGTCACCACTCCGACACAGGATACCACCAGCAAGCCGGCACTCATTTTGCCGACCTCGGAAGGATGACAGGCACAGTCAACCCCACCTGCTATTAATTCAACAGCTGAGAAGGATTTGAACTCAGGACCCTAGGATCCAAAGCCCACCACCCTAACCATTAAGCCAACACCAGACATTTTAGCCGATATTGACCTCAAAAACAATTGGTGGTTGAATTCAATGATCAAATCTGCACGTCTTCTTCAAATTTCAAGTCATTTTGGATGAAAACTGAGGATTTTAGGAATTTGACAAATTTGTTGACCCTTGACCTATGTTGACCTTTTTAACCTCAAAAACAATAGGCTTCTTTTTTATGACGAACTCGAGCGTGTGGTGAAGTTTTGTGAAGATCGGTTTAAAATTGTGACCTGGAGTGGAGGGACGGAGGGACGGGACGGGACGGGACCAACACCAACCAATAGACTGGGAAACTATTCCAAACGGAACAGCACTCGGAAGAGTGCATACACCTCCTCCAGGAGGAGCAGTTTACATTTTGTATCTCTCTGAACGGTGGGATCTGAATCCGGATCTTCACCAAAATCGGATCTGCTTGTTCTCTTCCCGAACCAACTCACCCACCTCGTTTTGTCATAACCCGTCCATAGCTTTTTGAGATATTGTGCAATGTACATCGTTTTTGGTCCCTCTCTCTCTCTCAATGGTGAAGAATCACTCAAAAATTTAATGATTCTCGTATCAGGATTCGGATCTTCAACCAAAATGAAGCGTCATTCAGCAAAAAAAAACAACAATTCACAACGATTGCTTGAAAACTGGAGCCAAAAAGAGTCGGTCGGACGGTCGGTCGGTCGGACATGAATGGACTGTTGTTCATCGCCGGAAGCCTTGCTAGTTGTTGTTTAATGGTCACAGGGTTAAGCGATTTTTAATGTAAGATATTTATATATTTACACTACAGTGATGTGTGTATGTGTGTGTAAAACACGTATAACAGTATTAAAACCCGTGGCCCTGCGTGATGTAAGTAAATAAATACAGTGCATGACGAGAGAACGTCTTGGCGCACATCGATGACGTCATGAATGCGTGGTGATGACGTAATGACGCGCAGAATGGCGGCGAACATCGTGAAATGGGATTACGTGCCCTGCGAAGGAAAGCAATCCGCTGCCGTGGGTGAGGATGTTGTTACGTCGCGGGAAAAACGTCTCTTGTGCCTCTCTTGTGCCTCTCTTGATTCGTCACTCTGTTTTGTAGCAATGGAGTCCGCGGTGTCGCCTTGTAGACTTGGTCAGCGGGAGAAGTATGGAGGGGCCAATGTGGGGTCAGACGAGGGGGGAAGAGGTTTTAGCGACGGCTCGTCATCTTCTGTCGCTTCAATGTAACAGCGACGCGTGTTGAGGGGACCGGAGGGGTTGCAGTCATCTGTACTGTGGAATGATGTCATGGTAGATGTGGGCCCTTTGAAGTGGAGACGTCTCCAAAAGGCCTATCAACATCAATACATCATACATCATACATCATATTCATCATTCATCATTCATCATTCATCATTCATCATTCATCATTCATCATTCATCATTCATCATTCATCAATTCATTTTATAGCAAGTGGTTGCTGGTTCTATCATTACTGGAGTTCTGCCGGCGAGTGTGGGTGCCCATCTTCTCGCCAGTATGTGCATGTACCCCCCCTTCCCCACCGGTGGGTGTGTGTGCTCCCCTTTCTCCAGTCGGTGCATGTACCCCCCCCCCTTTCCTCCACCGGTGGTGTGTGTGCTCCCCTCTCTGCCACTTGGTGTGCGTGTTGTTCTCACAGTGGGTGCATTTACCCCCCCCTTTCTCCACCGGTGGTTGTGTGCTCCCTCTCTCCAGTGGGTGCATGTACCCCCCCCTTTCTCCACCGGTGGTTGTGTGCTCCCTCTCTCATGGTGGCATGTACCCCCCCTTCCCCACCGGTGGTTGTGTGCTCCCTCTCTCCAGTGGGTGCATGTACCCCCCCTTCCCACCGGTGGTGTGTGTCGCCCCTCTCTCCAGTGGGTGCAGTACCCCCCTCCCCTTCTCCACCGGTGGTTGTTGTGCTCCCCTCTCTCCAGTGGGTGCATGTACCCCCCTCCCCTTCTCTCCACCGTGGTTGTGTGTGCGCCCCTCTCTCCAGTGGGTGCATGTACCCCCCCTCCCTTTCTCCACGGTGGTTGTGTGTGCTCCCTCTCTCCAGTGGGTGCATGTACCCCCCCTCCCCTTTCTCCACCGGTGTGTGTGTGCTCCCCTCTCTGCCGCTGGGTGTGCGTGTTGTTTCTCACAAGTGGGTGCATGTTCCCCCCTTCTCCTCCCTGCTGGTGGGTGTGCTCTGCTCCCCCATGAGTGCAGGAATGTTTAAATTTTTTCAGGTGCCAGTGATTATTCGCTCCAGTTGATCAAAAGACATTGAGGGTTCTCTTCCGTCAACCAACAACAAACGCCAACAGATTGGTTCTCTAGCTTAACGCTCTCATTATGGATGGCGCACACGATGATGCCTCGCCCTGCGTGTATAACTTCAGGGTGACAGTTTTATCGCTCGGTCGAGATTCGAACCCACACTCAACGGCTCGAAGGTGAGTGTGCGTAGCCGTGTACTTGTAAGATATCCTTCCATCCCACCTTGTGGATCTACACGAGGAAGCTGATGGTGATGGAAATCAGGTTGATTCCGATGCTTTACCTGTAATGTAGATTTTTCTCGCTTCTTGTCTCAATAGTTATTTATTTTATTTCCGAAGTAGGCGAAGACTTTGTTTCAGTCGACGAAGACCTCGTCAGATTTTCATCGTTTGGCTCGACACCAACCATCTGATGGGAGGCCCTTTAAACATGAATGATATTTGTTGTGTAAGAAGAAGATGTGAATTTGATTTCTTACAAGACTTGTGTACTTTGACTGTTAAATCATTCAATTACACAAAGGTGCGTGGGTGCATGCGTCCGTCCGTCCATCCTGCTATCTAACTTGTTGCCTCGTCTGTTCTTCGGCAGTTTATTTCACAAATGGGATGCTAATCCATGGCAGTGAGCTTGGCTTTTCACGTTACCAGCACCGTGAGACGGAGAGTCTGAACAAGAGGAAACGGGTGATGCTGGTGAGTTTGTTTGCACGATACTCGTACAAACCAGTGTGACCACTCCTCGTTTTCATAAATGCCAAGGTGAGCCAATGAAAAAAGCCAAGAATTCACAACGTTTCGGAAAAGCGATGATAATAGAAATCCTATATGCCAAGAAAACCTATAGAAAATCAAGACGCCAAGGCGAACAACGAATAGCCAAGATCTTGTGAAAAAAGCCAAGGAGTGGTCACACTGGTACAAACCTGCCAAATGTGGCCACAGACCGCTACACCTTGGGTTGTTTTTGTTATATGATATGCAGGTTGGAGATTCATGGAAGGGCGTAACGATGGTGGACGAATTGCCAACGGAAAGTGGGGCCCAAGTGAAAACGGGAGAATGAGAATCGACCAGTTTGGCTAATAAATGATCCGTAGATCAGAAACGAGGTCGTTTGTTGTAATCGGGTTCAATATAACTCATCTCCGATACGTCGTACGTTTGTTTTGGCATTTCTTGCCCCTCGAGCTCGAATCGGTGCTTTGTTTCTTGGAACAATCCATCATCCAGGCAGGCATTGAGCTGCAACGGAGCACATCTACATCTCTCGTCCTCGCCATTTATTTTGACTTTGTCATTATGAATTGCTAACTGATTTCGGTGAGCACAACTTTTGTTCATCGTATTTGTAGTGTTATGATATTTGAGTTATTCGGCTGCTGTACTTGTATTGTCACGTGCTTGAAGTGTGCTGGTGACGTGAGCAAACATTGTCTCGCTGTATAACCATCGGGCTGGCAGGATAGCCGAGAGGTGTGCACACTCGCCTCTGACTTGCAGTACCTATAGAAAGTCTACACCCTCTTTCAAAATCCTCACATTTTGTTGCCTTATAGCCTGGAATTAAATTACATTAGATCAGACTTTTTCCATCTTTGTTTACACATCGTAACCCACAGCTTCCTAGTGAAAAACAAATTGCACAAATTTCAGAAAATTAATTAAAAATACAAAACTAGAATATCTTGGTTGGATAAGTGTCAACCCCCCTTATAATAGCAATTGTAAATTAGCTCAGGTGTAACCAATCGGCTTCAAAATCGCACACCAAGTTAATTGGCCTCCACCTGTGTTAAATTGTAGTGATTCTGATGATTTCAGAATCAAAGTAGAATGGCACTCGGTGGAGCACACACCTCTGCCAGGTGGAACAGTTCACGTTTTGTATCCCACTGATGGGCTGGATCTGAACCAAAATCCAATCCGCTTGTTCTTGTCACCTATTCAACTCATCCTCCTTGTTTTGTCATCACTCGTCCACAACTTTTTGAGATTTAGTGATATATTTAGTTTTTGGCCCTATCTACCAATTTTAGAAATTAGGCCTGTGTTGACCTTTTGACCTTAAAAGTAATTGGTCGTTGAATTCAGCGACCTGACATGAAAAGTCTGTTCAAATTTCAAGTCAATCGGATGAAAATTGAGGATTTGAGAAAATTTGGCCCAAATTGGCCTCTTGGTCTATTTTGTCCGTTTGGCCGATGTTTGCCTCAAAATTAATAGGTGTTTGAATTCAGTGACCTGACATGCAAATCCTGATCTGCATCGGAGTGGTTACCTGTTCAGGATCATAACCCTGGCTCGGCTCGTCAAGAAACTGCTTCAGCGGAACCATCGCTCTGGATAGAGCATGATGGTGATGTATTCGCTGAGGTTGTGTATGCTCGTACGAGTTGGAGAAGATCAATGATCATTATTAACACTTTGTTTGATCGTTGTGCAATTTTAATTTATTTGGAACGATTGAACGATTAATGTCTCGGCCTCATGTCGGTCCAATTCCAGGTAAATGGCATTTTGTCTGGGACTTGAACTCTGAGTTGTCAAGCGGCCAATACATCATCATTGTCCATTTGCGCTCGTGTATTATTCACTTTTCATTTCACTTGCTAAATGAATCCTATTGTGTAAGTGTTTTAAATGTATTGGAACATGGTGTTGAGGAAGCACAGAATGATGTGACGTTCCAAAGTGATTCCAGCACCACGGCAGAAAGAATCACAATCGACCCTTTTTGTTAAACATGGCCAGCTCGCGTCGCATCATGTTGTCGGTCACTAGGATTGCAGCAAATGGTTTGCGTATAATTGCGATCACCTTCCTCCTTATGCGTGCAATTTCCAAAGTGTTTTACCAACCCTTGTATTTCAGGTTGCTGAGACGAATGGGATTTCCTATGTGGGTCAGAACTTTGGCCCCGACGCTCCCAGTGCATCCAGACTGTGCAGGTAGGCTTGCAATGAGGCAAAATGTATCGGTTGTCGAGTTTGTTCTGGGTGCCTGTATTACCTCTGCCACCGAAGGTGGCAGATGTTTTCACCCATCTGTTTGTCTGCTTGTTTGTTTGTTTGTCTCTTTGCATGCAGGATATCTCAAAAAGTTGTGGACTGATTCGGATGCAGTTTGGTGTGTGTGACAAGAACCGATTCACTTTTGGTGAAGATCGGAATCTGGATACGAGAATTATTTAATCTTTTAAGTGATTATTCACCATTGAGAGATCGGGCCAAAAACTATGCACACCCGGACCCCGACATTCGCAGTTCCAGCAACTTGCGGGTTCCACGTATTTGCAGTTGATAACTTGCGACATGCTACTACATTTGCGGGACGTTGCCCTGCGTATTCGCGGTTTTCACGGGGTTTTATAAAATTTCTTTTCCCCCTTCATGAGCCGTGCGCATAACACAGTTCTAAAACGTATCTTCCATGAGCTACGCACAATGGAGCTGGATGTACGTACAGTATAATACTGTACGTACGCAAAAAAACATCTTCCACAAGCCATGAACATGACCTGCTTCCTGTGGGATAAACATAGTTTTGTGGGATCTCACCAGTGTAACATGTCGTTCGCTGCGACACTGTCCCCCATGAGTTGCTTGCAGAATGAAAACACTCACAGCATCTATTGATGTATCCAGTAATTACCAGGTCGCCACATTCGGACATTATACAATGGAAACATTCAGCGCGTCTTAGTGTAAATCACCATCTTGCTACAAACAGCACCATCTGAGCTGTTACATTTGAAAAATGCTCAGCATAATCTACCTGTAGATAGGAAAGGAATAATCAGAAATCGGGAATCTTTTTTTTTCTTTCCCCGCCTTGGGAACAAACTCCCACACTCTCTTCAATTCTCCTCTTCCCTCCAGGTCTTCAAAACGGCTGTTCACCTGTTCAAAACCTCTTATCTTCCCCCATCCAAAACCATGATCTTTTCTACCCCAGTTAATCCACCCCAAACCCACCTTCTTCAAATTCCCTGCTTTTCTTCCTGAAAGTCCCTGTTGTGTAAGGACCTGAAAGTCCCTGTTGTGTAAGGACCTGGAAGTTCCTGTTGTGTAAGGACCTGGAAGTTCCTGTAGTGTCCATCTTGTTTATGGTGTTTACCCCACCCCATCCCTCTCCCTTCCACAGATCTCCTCATGTCTCTGTTCACCACTGTTTTGTCTTTCCCCCTCCTGCTGCTCTTGTTTCCTGCTCCCCTTGTATGTTCTTTGTGTTAGTTCTCATACAAGCCTCGACATTGTATACAAAAAAAGAAAGTTATGTCCTGTGAGTCAATGGAAACGTTCAGCATATTTTTTAGTGTAATTGGCAGCTTGCTACATACAGACTAATTACACAATGACATTGCTCACCACATCTATTATTATCAGCTGCCAAATACAGCATCACCCATAAAAAATCCCCCACAGACAATACGCAGACTACTCACCCTCCTGCAGTGACAAAAAGCAACCCACAATGCATGCATGATTTACAGAATGGGACATAAATCCACCGCGTCCTGGATCACCACCATTCTCGTCCCATTGCTCTGACCTGTGTATTGCCTTTCGCTCCGTTCATTCTTCGAGAATGGCTCCCAAGCACAAGACCTGTGCCGGAGCTGCATCTGCTGCAAAGAGGCAGAAGAAAGTAATGAGCTTGAGCAGCAAGGTTTAGCTGTTGGACCGGTTTGCAAGAGGAGAGACCGCGGCATCTGTCGGCCGACATGATGGTGTGAACGAGTCTACCGTTCGTTACATCAGAAAGAACGAGAAGGCCATACAAAAGAGCGTTGCGGCGAGCGTGCCACCAAGCACAAAGGTGGTCCCTCAGGTCCGTGACTTCCACATTGAGCGGATGGAGAAGGCTCTGAATGAGGATAACACGGACTAACCTCGAAATGGACCACTGATACAGGAGAAGGTGAAGCTCCTGCACGACCATCTCTCTGGCGTGGGTGGTGCAAACATGAGCACGGCGGGTTCAAGCGACATCTCCAGCCCGTTTACAGTGAGCAGTGGGTGGTTCCACCGCTTCAAGGCACGATATAATTTGCGCGACGTCAAGCTTGTAGGGGAGCGTGCCTCCACGGACCACGAAGCGGCCAAGGCATTCCTTGCAGAACTCCTGAGCCTCATCAAGGAGAAGGGGTACCTGCCAGAGCAGGTCACTAATGCTGATGAGACCGGCTTGTTTTGGAAAAAGATGTCGACCAGATCTTTCATCTTGCAGTGCGAAAGCAAAGCAGCCGGCTTCAATCTGCAAAGGACCGGGTATACCTTCTCTGCGCAAACGCCAAAGGGGACTTAATGGTAGAGCCCTTGATGCTCTACCATTCCCTGAACCAGTGTGCGCTGAAAAACACAAACAAGCAGGCGCTGCCCGTGTACTGCAGGATGAACAGGAAGGCGTGGGTGACGTCTGAATTTTTTATGGACTGTTTCCATAACTGTTTCGTTCCTCAGGTCGAGAGGTACCTGGTAGGAGAGAACCTTTCATTCAAGGTACTCCTGCAGCTTGACAACACTCCTGGCCACCCCACGAACCGGAACGGTGATCACATGAACGTTGAGGCCATTTCCTACTGCCGAACACTACCTCCCTCATTCTACCGCTCAACCAGGGGATATCAATTTTCAAGACTTGTAACACCCGGCACACCTTTCGCCATATCCTGGACGCCATATCCTGGACGCCATATCCTGGACGCCATATCCTGGACGCCATATCCTGGCTCACGATCGGATTTGGAACGTTGGAAAGATTTCAACATTGCCCACTGCATCGGCACCATAAAGGAGTCCTTGGATGAGGTGAAAGCAGCAACCATCAATGCGTGCCGGCACAACCCTCGGCCTCAGGTTGTGAAGAATTTCACTGGCTTTTCCGACAATACGGCGGAGAGGCACACGCCATTGTCTGGTTACAACGGCAGGTCGGAGGGGAGGGCTTCGACAATATGCAGCCTGAGGTGTTGGAGGCCCTCATCGAGTCGCATGCCAAGGAGCTCACCGAGGAGGAGTTTGAGGCAATCACAAAGGTTTTCGAGGAAGAGAAAACTGGCAATGGTGAGGAAGAGGTGCCGACCTCGACTCGAGGTGAAGGTCCTCGGTGAGGTACTTCAATGTATGTGTTCCATTGCCGAGAGGGTTCGAGATGCCGACCCGGTGATGGAGCACTACCTGAGGTTCAAGAGGGCTTTGGACGACGCACTGCTCCTGTACAGAGCTGCTCAAGAGCCTGCAGCAAGTCTGAAACAATTCTTGCGGCCTTATCCCTCCACCTCGACACCACGAGCATCCTCACCTGCCTCAGACAACGTCTCATCGGCACTTTAATTTGGGTCGTCTCAAGATGAGCCATTCTAAGGCCTTTAATTTTTCTTCATCCTCATCTTCATTTTCATCATTTTGCCAAGTTACGTGTGCTGTTTGTTTAATAAAAAATGAAATGGGACCTGGTGTTGTTTTTTTATTTGTAAGCATATTTAATGAAACTGCAATCGTGCAGTTGTGGTCAAAAACATTTTAAATTGGTGTTCTCCCGGAACCTCTCCCCCCCATTTCCCATTGAAAAAATGCCCCCACATTCGTGGTTTCAACATTCGTGGGGTTTTCTCAGAACATATCCCCTGCGAATGTCGGCGTCCTGGGTCATAGCATGATATTTCAAACACGTAATGGGCCCAATATGTTCTCTTGGATCAGGCATTACGTGGCGGAGGTGTGCGCTCCACCAAGTGCCCTTCTAGTTATTTCATGTGAGTGATGTTCGATAATTTTGCATCATGCAGGTACTTTGTAGGTGTGTTGAACAAGAAGCGAAGCAAGTTGAAAGTGTGTGATGCACAGTTCTTCCGCATGGTCCCTAAAATCCCGGGTATGTCGGCCTTCATGTTTCCTTAGTTTTTCTCTGAAATTGAATCACTTGAGTGTTGTATCCTCAGCTCTTGGTGTAAAAACATGAAGTGTGTGTTTTTTGCAGGTGAGATTAATTCCACACCTTTGCAAAATCCTTTGAAAACCTCTTATCGAGAAAAAGTAGGTGTACTTTTCTGGGTTTTTTTTGTCCTCAAAATTGTCATTTGACATGTGACCTGTCCTTGAAGTATTTTTGTGAAATGTATGTCATGTTGAGAGGAATGTTGTCGATGAGGTCATGGTTGACTCGCTCACCTCCAATGTTCCCGAAGGGACGGTTGAGTTTATTATAATCCACACGTGGGTCAGGGAGTGTCGGTTCACAGATCTACTTGATATAGATTGTTCATTCTCAGATCGACAGTGATCCATATATGTTGGTGATTCTGAGTATTATCAAATGCTCAGTCTCGTTTGCTTATCTGGAATTGGAATTCCAGATAAGGTATTGTTGTCATGTCACACTGTCTGTCCGTCCTCCGTCCGTCTCCTATTTTGACTTCTCCGGCCAAACCGCCCGGCCGATCCGGCTGAAATTTGGCAGCAATGTTCTGCTCCTGATGGTAACGACGATTGCAAAGCTCATTCCAGTGGAGATGTCAAGTCACCTGAGGCAAGTCTCAAGTCAAGTGTCACATCACAATGCCAATATCATTGACCTTGGTTACATGTAAGCAGTGGTGTCATGCTCAAAAAAAAATTGTGGGCAAACGATACAAATGTCAGTTGAGGTGGGGAAGCAGCTGAACGAAAGGCTGAGCCATTGAGGTGTGTGTGGGCCGCAAGGCCCAAGGTGTGCAGATTATGGGAAAGGTGTGGAAGGTGGTGTATCTCTCACTCTCACTCTCACTCGATAGCTGTGTGGTCTTGGCTCTACACGGGCAGCAGCATGGCATCTCAATTATGGGGGATCTTTGAGCCATTTCTGCAGGATTAGTTGCCTGTCACCATGCTGTGGGACAGTTTGTGCAGTACTGACTTGTGTTATTCTTCAACAACAACAACATTATGGAAGACTGTGCAGTCCAGTGAGTCTGGTAGTTCACTCGGGCAGATTGGCAGGGACTGCAAGCAGCCATCTCTCTTCAGGACTGGTCTCCCATATCGACTGCAGTGTTGTAGTCGAGTCCACCTGTTCCGAGTCCGGTAGTCCTGAGTTTTGTGCTGAAAGTGTCTTTTAAAGTGGCAAAAAATTAGTAAATTTATTTGTTTTCAGACTACAAAGTTTTTGATGGCATGTGAATCTTGTCCAGAAAATAAAGAAGTAAAATTTGCATTTATTTGTGGCTGTCAAAGCCATGAAAGTCCACAACTGCATCAAACAAACGGAGCTCAAATTGTGGATGTAAATCGTTCAAAAACAGTAATTTTCAGTCTGCTAGACTTTCTTGAGTCCTGCAAGTTAGAAACAGCTTGCCAAAAGTTCGTTCCGGTGAGATGTCAAGTCACCTGAGCCAAGTCTCAAGTCCTTGAGGGCAAGTCTCAACTCAAGGGGGGGGGGGGGGAGTAAGAAATAACATAAACCCGCAGATATGCGAAGCATTGTACCCTACGAATGGTGAATAGGTATACAGAGGTAAGCAAATCCACGAATGGTGAAGTTTTACTGCACACTAAATTTTGCTGGAATCAGGCCGAGTCCGAGTCATTTGATTTCAAGTCCTGAAGAGTTGAGTCCGAGTCCGGACTAAAGTCTTGCATCACTGATCTACTGCCCCGATGTTAACTCAGTAATCTGTGGAATTCTTCCACAGAAACCCGCTGTCTCATGCACAGATTCATCCCATCTCGTCTTCAATTATCCTACCCTTCTTCCTGCCCATGGTGCACTGAATCCTATGGTGGGGCCCATCCATCCACTGCGACCATACTCTGTGCAGAGCAGTGGTGCTGCCTATGCAGTTTCCTTCGTTATTGGACACAAACCTGGACGGGTCGCCACTCCGACACAGGATACCAGCAAACTGGCACTCGTTTTGCCGACCTCAGAAGGATGACAGGCAGAGTCAACCCCACCTGGTATTAATTCAACAGCCGAGCGGGATTTGAACTCAGGATTCTCGGATCCTAAGCCCATGGTAGGGCAGTTGCTCTGAAACAACTTGACTTCTATTCCTGGAAAGCAAACCCAACTAAATGCAATCCCAGTGCATTTCAAAAAGTTTACAACAAGTGTATGTCAACACTCAAGGGAGTCAGAAAACAACATCTGTCCAACCTCAAGATTGAACTTTCAAACTTGCCTGCCCCCTCTAAAACCTGGTGGCACCTTGTTAAGTCTGTCTGTTGTATGCTCCTCTTCCTTCCCTTCCATCTCTTCAACCGACACCAAAGCCGACTGGTCGTGAGAAGGCTGAATGCCTCAATTCTGTCTTTGTTTCCAAATCTTGTGTCCCGAACACCTCTCTCTTGGTACCCATCCTTCCCTGTCGTCTCAAACTGCTCCTGGACTGTCTTTTGCACCTGAGAGGGTGGAGAAGGTTATTTCAACCCTTAACTCTGACTCCGCAACTGGACTGGACGGCATCAGCTCACTTGTCCTAAAAACCCGTTCTGCTGCTCTTGCATGTCCTCGATCTGTCCTTGTCACCTTATAATTTGTCCTTGGTCACTTTCCATCTGCTTGGAAATCCACGAAAATCACTGCATCACATAAAAAAGGAAAAAGGTGCAAAAACCGATTGCCTTAACGACAGACCTATCACCTTGCTTCCAATCATCAGCAAGGAGTAAATCATCACATTTGGTATGAAATCATTCCTTTTGTGCAGCAACCTCATCTCAGATCACAAATTTGGTTTCAGACCAGGTTACTTCACCTTGGACATGCTACTTTGACACACACAACAATGGATGGAGGCCCTCGATGTCAGACACGAGATCAGGGCCGTCTCTGTACGTATCTCGTGTGATTGATACAGTCTGGCATCCTGCCTGACTCTCCAAATGCTCTGCCTTTGACATCCATGGCGAACTCAACACATGGCTTCCTGACATCCTCTACTCTTCTAGCCAACATGTGGCACTCGACAGAATCCTTTCATCTGCTCTCCCTGTTAAGGCTGGAGTGTCCAAAAGCAGTGTTCTGGTCTGTCCAATTCCTGATCTTCATAAATTATCTCTCTGACTCTGGAAAATCCCATTTATCGATTTGATGATGATTCTACCCTCTGCCGAGACATCCCTCATTCTTCAGATGGGCAAGCTGCAGCCTCTTCCCTCTCTTCAGACCTTGGAAAAATCACAAGCTGATCAAACACTTGGAATGTGTTTTTCAATCCTGATAAATCTCACACTTGCTATCTCTCTCCAAAAGGACCGTCAGGCAAAAAATGCCCAATCTACTTTCTTAACAATCCTCTTAAGGAAGTTTAGTCATTCAAACTCCTGGGTCTCACTCTAGGCTGTGATCTCTTTTGGGCAAACCATATTTCAAAGTTGACCTTCAAAGCCAGCTGCTGATTGGGCATCCTCTATCGAACAAAGTCTTTCTTTGGCACACCTAAACTCCAATCCACCTACAAGGCCTTCATCCGCAGCTTGATGGAGTATTGCTCTCCTCTCTGGGATGACTCCCCTGTTTCACATATTGCTCATGGAAACCAAGGCCTTCAAGATCATTGGAATTTCTCGTGAGGAAGCTGAGTCTATGGGCCTATCACTTCACAATTACAGACATATCGGTAGTCTGTCTATCTTCTACTGCCTCCTTTCTGGTCTTGTGCTTTGTCCCCCCCAACCCGCAAGACTTTCGCAGGATCACTGCTCACCTCCAGTCATTTGTCCCTCTTCCCCCCCTCCCCTTCTGTGGAATCAACTTCCTCATCTTCAAACTCATTCCTCCCTCCAGGTCTTCAAGACAGCTATGTACCACTCATTCAGATGTTGCCAATCTATATCCATGAGGTTTTATTTTTTTTTATTTTTTTTAAACTTTCGTTAACCTCACTCAAATCCTCCCTCCTTCCAATTTTCTCTCCTTGGAGTTTCCTTCTGTGTCCATCTAATCCACCCCATGCATGCGTGTTTTGCTTCCTGTTTCTGTCTGTTACGTCTGATCCGTTCAGTGTACTTGCTCTTCCACGAGCCTGGGCTATGCAGTTAAAACAAGAAAAAAAATATTGAGCTTACCCTTTAGCCTGGCAGTTCCCAACGGATTGTCGATTGACAAGTATGATGAGACCTGATCGGTCTGCCTGTTGCCATGATGTAAAAGTATAAAAATGTGATTATGTTGAGGAAAAAAAAAAAATTCGGTAAAGGCTGGATGAAACTATCTTTCTTTTCGATTGGTTTTTGTTTTCTTTTTTAATGTCAGCCATGGATTTGGTGATCAGCCGTTGCACAAGGAATGTGTTTGAGGTGTCCTGAGGTTGTGACAACATGGGAATGCTGTACGACAGGTTGACCTTCTGACTGAAGCATTTGGCAGTCATCGGAGTAAACGAGCTCTTTCATTTCGTCGTTTGAATGTCGTGGGCACTGAGAAGCTGGAGCAGACCGTGGCGGCCGTGGCTCATCAAGTAATTGAAGAAAAGGGGGCTGAGGGTGAGTGATGCCGCTGATTCGTTTTGTGCTGTTAACTCACCTTTTGGCTTGCAGCAAAAAAATTTAAATAAATCGCAAATCCACCCCCCAAAAAACGTTGGAAAAGCTTTTTGATTTTCAATGAAACGGAATAGAATTTATTTGTTTCTTAAGTGGAAATTTTGAAACCTTTGAAACGGCGTTCTCGAACCTTGTCCCTCAACATTGTCCAAGCGATCCAGGTGAATTTCCAATTGCTTTGGCACTTAATCCTGAGTATCCCTAGAATGCTGGATTATCCAGACGATGGTTCAGTGACGTGGGGGGTACGGTTGATCACACTTGTAATTCCCACTGTCCTTGATCTCGCTTTGCCACAGACATTCAGTCAAACTCGTCTTTCCCTTTTCCCTGTGACATTTTCAAGCTTTTGAGACGCCACGTGCTCACTGCAGCAATCCAACCACACGTCCACTGCAATATGTTTTCTATTTTACTCATACATACACGAGTATATTCGCCTACTTACCGTAACAAATCCAACAAGGAGAGCTTTCATTTGATGCTGCTCTTGTAACTGATACGATTGCATGATTGCTTGCTCTCTTGATGCGCAACCTCCATCTTGACCGGCATCCAGGTTTTGCTTCGTCAACATAAACGTCTGGATGATGTAGAGATTGGCTTATTTTGTGCTCCCGCTGCTCATCATACGAAAGATTTACTTGAATCGAGGCTCTTCATGCGCTAATTTTGAGGATAAGAAATGTGATTCAGCCATTCCATCTGGATATGACAAGCCTTTCAGCACCACCTCCAGCCTCGTGTCACCAGTTCATGTAAAAGTGTGGCTTGGTACTCATACGGGCATGTGACAGTAGAATACAGGTGAAACTAGATGGGGGGGGGGGCACTCTGTAGAGTGCAAAACCTCCGCCGCCAATACTGCTGGGTCACTTAAGTGAACCTGATATCCTATTCATTGTAGGTCAAAACGGATCAGACTCTACTGCACCACGATTGAATAAACTAAACTAGATCGACGCGCATGTAGAAATGCCCAAAAAAAAATCGAAATTTTTTTGACAAAAAAGGTGCAAAATTTCTGGGTTTTTTTTCTCTAACAATTTTTTTTTGGGGGGGGGGGGTTGGAAATCACTTAAAACATGTAGAAATGCAAAAAAAAATTCAAATATTTTCAAATAAAATTTTTTTGAAAAAAGTTACAAAATTGTTTTTTTTTCTCTAACAAATTTTTTTTTTGGTTGGAAATCACTTAAAACATGTAGAAATGCAAAAACCAAAATTCAATATTTTTTTCAAAATGGCCGCCATAGCGGCCATATTGAACTTTGGACCAAGTCCAAAATCTAATGGCATGATCCTTGGACCATACCTAATCCCCCCACCAAGTTTCGTCGAAATCCGTCCAGGAGTTTTTCCGTAATACTGTTCACAAACAAACAGACAGGGGTGAAAACAGTAACCTCCGTCCATCTTCGATGGCGGAGGTTAATTAACTCGATTGACAAGGTTTAAATATTTCAAGTCATGTCCATTTCATCGAAGCGATCATTTTGAATATCGGTGATCTGATTTAATGACATATATTGTAACGGTCTCGGGGTCTCTTAAGACTGGTGTGCACGCCAGGCAGCGAGGGTGTGAGAGGTCTCACATCAACCCTTAACTTGCGTACTTGCTGGCGATCAAACATTGCCCAGCCGTAACGAATCGGCGAGCAGGGAGAGCTGAGCGGAGCTTGTCGGCGACTCACTTTTATTATGATGGCGCCTTAACGCGCCAATTTCCAATTCACCTGCTTATTGGTTTATTGCCAATTTACGAACTATACATGCTTGGAGTTGTGCGTTCCCCAAATAACCATGACACGGGTTCTCCTCAATTAACAGGAATTTATTAACAATAAATGGGGGCGGAGGAGAAAGGGAAAGAGCATGACCGCAAGCTGCGATAAATCAAACAAACTGATTATCAAAGATAATTCCCGCCATCGGAACCATGACAAACTTGATTATCTACACCTTATTCCACTCGTACGGGACAGACAGACAGACAGACAGAACTAGACAGCAGAACCTGGTGTTTGAGTGGGCTCACTTGCTCATTGCTTTTTGCTCCAAAACAGTCCAACACGCTTGTGCTTGGTGGCTTATCCATCCAGCGATCACCAGGGAGGTAGAGGTAGAGGTGGAGGTAGAGGTGGAGGTCCTTCCGAAGGCGACTCTCTGGGCTCTGACCATGGGCCAGGAAATGTCCGAAGGAAGGAGCAGATCGAACCATGGGAGTAGGGAGGAAGCGTAAGCAAAGAGTGCTTTCATGCCTCAAGCGTTCTCTTTTATTAACTCCCTTCTGGGCGGGGCCTCGGTCTGCAGGCCACGTGCTCATTGGCCGCTCTGCGTGGACAGTCGCCCCCTACTTTTCAGAGCAGTGTGATCCCCCATGTTCAGCCCTCAAGTACGCCATGTGCATGCACGTGGCTCTCGGCGTTGCTGGTGCCATGTGCACATACCTGCCCTGAATGCATCATGCACTGTTCTCCCCTCTGGGTCACGTCGACCCTTGACGCTGTTAATGGAAATGACATGTAAAGACTGATCGTGTCGGGGAAATCCACATAATACACCGTGTGGTGGGAAAGTGGGATCTTAGACACAAATATTGAGGGAGGGAAGGACAAGATCTTTAATAAACACTTCATTTAACGCTGCATCACCAGTACATTAATAACATCCGCTGATGCTAGACATGTACCATGAAATAACTTATAATTTAACCCCTAGCCATATCTGTAACAATATAATCCCTCTTGATATCTGGCAACATCATTTTACCATTGGAACAAACAATTGTAGTGAATATAAAAATCAAAAGTTATTCCCATGTCGTGTGCTGTCAAGCGAGATCATGAAACGCACGTGCTTGGCAGGTTTGAACCAGGGGTGGTTGAAGAGCAGGCTTTTGACATTGTTGCACATTTTAACTCAGATTTGTGAAAACGATGTTGTTGATGACCGGATTCCAAAAGATTGTATTCTAATTCGTTTTGTATTTTCATTAAATACAACACTTGATTTGTTGGTGTTTATATGCACGCAATGAAGAGTCTGGATTGTTTCACATACACCTTGAGTCACTTATCTTTCATTTTCTTGTCTTTGTCTATGTACAAAGTATATTTGAGGTTTTAAAAAGTATTTCACTGTGTTGTTCAGTTATGCACTGTTCCTGAAGTACCTGTCTTGCACCTTCTCACCCGCAGCTTTGTCCGACGCGGTGTCACGTGCCCAGAACACACACAACTTGAGTCACCTTCCTCCTTGCTGTCCAGACGCTGGCTCTGTTGCTGAGATATACAGCCTCTCCAACCGTATCCTTTTAATAACAATTTTGATCACCCTCCCCTCCCTGCCTACCTTCACTTCACTCCCTCCCAGTTTGACAAGAGTATGCATGGGTAACGCACTTACCGTTGAGAGGGCTTTATATTAAGCAATGCCCATAGCCACACTTGGTCCCAAGCGGAAAACCAATGTGGACAGCAAATTCATACTCGCCTTCAACAGTTAATCATACTAGATGACGATAAACAACCCACTTGAATATCACAATACTATGACCAAACTCCAACCTCCCCCGACATACAGTAACCTTCACCTCCCCTGAACTGGCCATAGCCTCCTCCTGGAACGCGTCATCCAAATTAACTTCTGATCACCAGCCCATTATTATTATGCATCAGTCATCCATCAGCCTAACCCTAACCCGTTAAATATAAAAATTTATGAATTACCTGAAGGCCAACTGAACGCTATTTACTTAAGACGTATAAACAATGTAACGACACGGACCGCAAGGTCACATAAAACGATTCAACCCCAACTTTTTCCCAGAAATCGAGTACCTCATCCACACAACACACAAACTTTGTTAAAACACACCCTCGTCATGCTAACAATTCAAAGAAACCTCCATTCTTAATAACATCATCATCAAGTTAATACAATGACAAAGGCAACAATACATCGAATCTTTCAACTTTTAAACGAGATACAATCAACTTTGGCAAACGATTAAAAACCGACATACATGCAGCACTACCTGAACCGTAACCCCAACTCGTGAAGTACGAGCGTAACACCATTCCTAGCAACAAAGAGCAAGCCGACTTCATGAAGTATTGCTCACACGTAATCCATAGACCCACTTGCAGAGACTGTAGATGTGTAATCAAACAAATGCACCAAACTTAACGATGATGAAGTTCCTCCTTTTACTTTCGGACAAATCCAGCTTAGACACCATTAGAAAACTTAACCAGAGTGGTGTCAAAGCCACCCAATGCTCGCCTGTTTATACATTTATCGTTTTTAAAAGACTAGTCCAATAATTAATATTTTTTTATAAGCATTGCAGTGAAGTCTGATCCAAATAATTTTAAAGTAATATGTATTTGTATATTGTATCAGTAACAAGAGCGCAAGTGAGCACAATATATGCCCGAACAAGAAAGTATATACAGATTGTGCTACTACATGGAAAACAGCATCCTGCTTGCCATGGCAACCATTTTAGATGAAGAACGTATGTCGCGACACACACGTCCTCCACAGTCTGTACCTATGTACCAAATATGAAACGTGAAAGTTGAAAACTTTGGGAGTTAGAGTGCGACAGGAATGGACGGACGGACAGAGACAGAACAGACGGACAGACGGACGGACAGACGACTGGTATCACATAATACGCCCCGATATATATATATATATAATTATATATTATATATATATATATATATATATATTATATATATCTGGCGTATAAAAAATAGTGGTAGATAAAAACATTAGAAAGGAAAAAATAACTTGCACCAAAAACTTTAACATTTTCATGCTCACGCCGGGGGTATCGCTATAGCTCTCTGTTCTTCGAACAGGCGACCGAATAAAAATGGGGGCAATGACCCCGGGCTCACCTGGTAGAACCAGGGAACCACTGGTAGTTGTGGATGACCCACAAAATATGTAAATTAACTCGTGGTTTGAACGAACTTGGCTCTTATACGAGCCTCGACCAAGTAAACAAACAAACAAACAAAAAATAACTTGTGAAAGCACCGTGCAAAGATGATTCACACCAAGTTGCATCTAAATGGGGTGAATACTTTATGAGAAGTCAAAAGTCGTGATCCTGGAATTGTAATGACCTTTGACCTTTAAATTGACCGATTTAATATGCAATTTTTATTTATTTATTTTTGACGAAATTTGCAAGGTACCAGGAGGACTTGGTCCTCAGAAGTTTGACAAAGTTTGATGAAAACAGGATTATTAGTTTTAGCATCACGGTTGATGAAGGTTGTGGTCGAGTTTCATCGAAATTGTGTGTAGTTCCAGTGAGGAGCAAATACCCATTTTGGGAGAGTCAAGACCATCTTCGATCCCCATAGACCCTGATCTTGTTTTATTTATTTATTTGTTTTTTTAGCTCGCCTGTTCGAAGAACAGAGAGCTATAGCGATACCCCCGGTGTGAGCGTCAGCGCCAGCGTGAGCGTGAAAATGTTAAAGTTTTTGGTGCA
>CM068963.1:2410247-2426533 GCA_035128595.1 Eptatretus atami
TTATAACTAATTCCAAACGCCACGTTTATAAGCCGTGAAATAAATACTCCCAAGTGTGTGCATTTAATGGCTGTATCCAGGACAGAGTGGACCCCAACTAAAAAGGACCCTCGGCCACTGGGAAGCTCAATCACTCGTGACCTGCACGTGACCAGCCAGCTCGCCGTCGGATGAAATGCCCAACACAATCTTAAAACGTCCGTTTTTCACCGGAATTCTTTCAGATACTTGTAGAGCAACATCCCAACCATCTAAATATAAACATTAATCTCACAGACGCTACGAATAATCAGTCCCTCAGGAGGACAGGTGACGAGGTGAAATAGTGAACGGAAAGCATGTGGTGTCCCTTCCAGAGTGTCACGGTTATTTGAATTGAATATATTTTCCTCATAAAGTGTGTTTCTGAGTGGATTTGCACGAAAATTATCTTCATTAAACGTGTAGCTCCACCAGAAGGTCCCAAAAGTGAAAACAAGAATCAACTAGAGGGGGAGCACTCGGGAGAGTGCAAAACCTCCGCCGCCAATACTGCTGGGTCACTCAAGTGAACCTTATATCTTATTCATTAAATATGGTCAACAGTGCTGACAGAGTTATAGTTCTTTTCTCCAACATTATTTTTGGGGGGGGGGTTGGAAATCACTTAAAACATGTAGAAATGCAAAAAAAGGAAATCGAAATTTTGTTGAAAAGTTGCAAAAAAATTTTTTTCTCTAACAATTTTTTTTTTTGGGGGGGGGGTGGGAAATCACTTAAAACATGTAGAAATGCAAAAAAAAAAAAAAATTCTCAATTTTTTTGGGGGGGGGGGGGTAAATTTTTTTGGGGGGGGTGGAAATCACTTAAACATGTAGAAATGCAAAAAAAAAAAATAAAAATTCTGCTAACTTTTTTTGGGGGGGGGGGGGACCAAGTCCAAAATCTAATGGCATGATCCTTGGACATACCTAACCCCCCACAAGTTGTCGAAATCCGTCGAGAAGTTTTCCGTAATACTGTTCACAAACAAACAAACAAACAAACAAACCAGAAAGGGGTGAAAACAGTAACCTCCGATCTTCGATGGCGGAGGTTAACTAGAACTTAAGACAGACTTGTTACATGGTATGGAAACGATGGAAGGCCATGGAAAGCTACCCCCGCTGCAATCATTTCACACAGACCGAAGATATAAACATTCAATTTTCACAAACTTGATGCAATCGAGTGTTAATCACATTAGCGACTATGAAAGTGAAAACAGAATTAAATGAACTTAAAATAACCGCGCGAAGCCGTGTTGAAGTCAGCGGACCTCGTGTTGCCCCAATAAACGGGGCCAGACAGAGGTAACGAGAAACCAGTTGGTCGAATTAAATCTCTTAATAATCCCGAATAAAACCCCATTATGCATTATAGCCGTCCAATGCTTCCTTATAGGCCATTCGACCAATCGGTCATTTTGCACTTGATGACCCCTGTAACCTTGACCCCGAGGCGAAAAATGTGAAAAAGAGCTCAGACGATCTACAGAGAGCAACTAGTGTTATCATCGTGTCAACTTAGAACTCAATCGGCCAAGACGTCTAGGAGGAGATAGAAAATAAAAATTGACAGACGGACGACATAGACACAGACACAGAGACAGACAGACAGACGGACGGATCTGAGGACATCGAACGGTTATATTAGGTCAGCAAAAGCTGACCTAAAAACTGACAATTTCGATCACAATTTCTTAACTCTTTTCACAAAATGGTACAATGACGGTCCTTGGTCAAGAGGCAGAAGGTGAAAAGGTAGGGAAACCTGTTTATTATGAAGGTTCCATCAGCCATAGCTTGTTGAGCAGTACAAAGGCCATTACTGGAAATTTATGAATGATAAACTCTCTGGCTCCAACAGCAAAATAAATTAAAGCTCAAAACAAAGAAATCCATAATGCTTTTGAAGAATGATGTCAGATTAAGGAATCAGTTTTGCTGGATATTATTTATCCACAGGAAGCAGGTGACACATGCATCCCAAAATAAAATCACCCTTGGCATGTTTGCAGAAGTGCAAGGTCTGCTGTTCATCGTGTCCGTTTCTTCTTCCTGGCGCGCCGGAGGTTCAGGTAAGACGAAAGGTAACTGGAGTGTGGCCTGCCAATGAATGTCTTCCAAACGAAATTCAGGTTTGGTCTTCTGGCTCTTTGAGACCGAAGCACGTTTGATTCTTAGACCATGGCCCTGCCCAGCTCCACAATCTGAAACACAGTCAACATTCCAAAGTCCTTGCACAATGGTCAATTGTGAAACATTTCAGGTCTCGGATTTACTGCAAATGTGAATGCAATAAAAAACAGAAAGGTACTCAGTGGAGACAATAACTCCGACACACAAGCCCGATTCATAACAAACACATCGGCCCAATACATTTTTGAAATATCATGCTGTATATCGTTTTTGGTCCCTGTCAATGGGTGAAGAATCAATTATAAAAATTATCGTATCCAGATCTGGATTCAGATCTTCACCCAAATCTAATCAATTCGTGCTGGTCACACACCCAACCTGTCCACCAAGTTCCATCCGAATCAGTCCACAACGTTTTAAGAACATCGTGCTATATAGGTTTAGTCCAATCTCTCAATGGTGGAAGAATCATTTAAAAATATATTATCGGATCCAGATTCAGATATTCACCAAAATTGGTGAATATCGACACGCTGTTCCGACGTATGCTCCCATAAATGACCTGAGCTGACCAGAACTGAATAAATTCTTCATCCTCACATCGCAATATGCTCCACCAATTTCGTTCGAATCAGTCCACAACTTTTTGAAGTATATCATGCGATGTATAGGTTTTAACCCTCTCTCTCATGGTGAAGAATCACTTAAAAACAAAAAAAACATGCCAGTGTCTGGATCCGGATCCGATCTTCACCAAAATCTAATCAGTTCATCCTTATCAAATACCCAAAGTGCCCTTCAAAATTCATCCGAATCCATCAACAATTTTGAAATATCCTGCACAAAAACAACAAACAAACAAGAAAAGACGTCGTGCAAGCACGACCACTGGCAAAATTCCATAAAACAAATTTGACCCTTGAAGAATAATGGTGGTTGAATTCAATGACCAATATGCAACTCCTCTTCAAATTCAAGTCAATCAGATGAAATGACAAGATGAGAAATTCAGCCGATTTGACCTTTTGGTCATGTTGACCTCCAAATAATTGGTGGTTGAATTCAGTGAGCTCTGAAAACTTCTAAATTTCTAGTTAAACGATAAAAATTGAGGATTTTAGAAATTTGACAAATTTGACCCAAAAAACAATGGGCTTATGACAAACTCTACCATGTGGTAAAGTTTCATGACGACAGTTTAAAATTTGTGACCTGTAGGCGATTGAAAAACAGACAGACAAACAGACAGAAAAACCTAATCAACTGACCAATATACTTGAAAATCTTAGATTTCGTAAGTAACAAACAAACAGACACAGAGAGGGGTAAAAAACATAACCTCCTATCCACCTTCGGTGACTGAGGCAAAAATGTGTTTACTCATGCCTGTACTGTGCAGTGATGTTCTGACCCAAATATTACTTCTAGCTTGTCATACAACCAGAATGAGGTAAAGCAGCTCACTTTTTTGAGAAACCTTCAGGTCTGCTCGCAGGTGAGTGATATCCATTTTGAAAATCAAGGATGTGCAGTGCAATGGCGAGAGCGTAAACAATTCAACTTGTCCTTCAGTGGGCGGGTTATCAACACGCGTCATACTGCCACTACACCACAAAGGCAGCAAACCAATCCAAAGGTCAATTGCACTCGACAAGCAAGCAATTTCAAGGTGCAAGTGCACCATCATTCCACAAACCAAGAGAAGCATACAAGACAAACAACGGAATCGGGAAGAAAGCTGGAGGTAAACAAAGAGAACGAGGCAGGTAAGAAGGAAAACCGAAAAACTTCAAAATAAATTGTTCCATCAATTCCCACCTCTCACTGCTGTAGGACTGTGTAGTAAAAGTATCCATCAATTTGTCAGCAACCACAGGTGGAATTCCAGGTCCAAGGGGGTCTGTCAATGCAAAATTAGGATGCATTTTAGAAGGAGCACAAGAAGGCACAGAAGAGATTGTGGCATTCACTTCATGCTTACACCTCATTTGTGAAAACTTATGTTGACAAAGAAAAGTTTTTTTTTTTTAATTTCAGTGTACAGCAATCGTCCACTTTCTGCGATGCAAGATTCCAACAGTCTGGAATCTTGCATCGAACGGGTCCAGATGTTTTCATTCAAAGATCCATTGCAGGATCTGTGGCAAAGGTTCAGTTCGGTGTACTGCGACACGATTAAAAAGCCACCCAAAATAATTCTTCCCCCCAGTACGTTTCTCCTTCATGGGGAGTACAGCCATCAAGCCTTTCAGGCACTTAGCCTGAAACACAGCTTTGTTCAAAGCACATTCAAATTCCTTTCCTCAGTGCCCAGCCCCACAGCATGTTATTGGGTTGAAGGCTGCATGAATACAGGATACACTTATTTAATTTCAGTTTCAGATATACTAATATGTTTATATTGACCCGTAAGTGCACACCCACGTATACAGTAAACCCTCCAATATCGTGGGGTTAGGTTCTTGGAAAATGCCACGATCGTGGAAACCAAGGCCAATGGCAAAGCGGGGGTTCGGTTCCTGGGTTTTGAGAAAATATCGAGGAAGATCGACGGCAACCAGAAATAAGCACATTACATTTGAAATACACACACACACACACACTATATATTATATTGTTAAGGATCAGCGACAGGGCATCTCACTCTCAATCACCTAATTACCAATCTCAGACGAGGCGACAAATACCTGGACGGTAGATGGCACCGTCGCTCCTCCGCATACGTTAAACACCTCACCACGAAGACTTGCTATCGACAGAAACAAGAATTCCAGTGTCGAACCCACGTTATGGTGGATTACCCCCTTTGCATCACGATAACCTCATGGCTCAAGCAATATCATCAAATGTCGTGACGATACACAACGCGAAATTTGACTACCATTGAAACAACGCACAGATAACCCACTGCAGACGCGAGCCAGTGGCGAACTTGGCCCGACCATATCCGTACAACCAACATCCACCTTCTTATCCTGCGCCAAGTCATCCATGACCTCAGAAGACCCTTCTAACCTCATTGGCACCCACTAGGTAGCAATTTGAACAGGATCTACCCCGCTAGTCGCAGACTCCTATTCGATCAATTACTGATACCAGAGTGGGCGAGCCGAGCATAGCCGTCTCACGCCAGGCCCAAGGCCAGACATATCATACAGCTGTCCCCCCTGGATATCCGAAAAAGACAGTCGCGGGCCAGGAGACCCACGGGACCTATTTCCCAATTTATGTACCAGCGACGGAGCATTGCCAAACCCCACACCGCAATACAGGGCGGACCCCACACATCGTGAATGAAATACGAATAACGCCCCACCCGAAGCTACAGACAACTCTCCAGCCCGCGCCGCGGCCTAACGATCGATACTCAATCCACAGCTAGAGAGACGTAATGAACGGCCCAGATCACCAAGCAGACTACAAACTGAGTAAAACTCCGAACAGAACATACAGATCTCTTGGGCCACCCTCCCACGCCGTCTCGGTTACAACGCCGGCCAGCTCGGCACAGGCCTCGGCGTCACGGCCTCAATTCGCGTACCAACGTAATTACCTTTGTACCTTACCAGTGGTGGAATAGAAACCCCGGTTTACAGACTTGTTTGTGTCAGATGCCGAGCGTTTTTCTGCAGTCTTTGTAACTATTTGTATTATATGCCAGATCCAAACGTATCGCCTCTCATCTCGACAGACACGAATTAATCCGTAAAGCGGCAACTTCATACGAAACCAACAGATTTATTGGGAACATCGGGGGAATCACGACACAAAGCAAAACATTCACGACAATGCTTTTATTAACAATCTTAACCCGTTCTTAACTAGGGAACCACGGACTACAGTTTTGAGGGGGTCGCACCAGAATGCCTTAACAACTGCAAACAAGACAGACAGACAGACAGCATGCATGCAAGACAGAGTATGGTTGAGTCTCATGGACGAGAGGAAAGTGTCCAAAAGCTATTGAAGTGTCGCTTGTAACACAGCGGAGTCCATGTATGTCGAGCCCCAGTTCGAACGCAGCCACAATGGCAACATGGCGCGCCGCACTCTTCCTTTCCGCACCCCGCGCGGTCTCCGCACGCTCTGACCCCAACGTAAGGTCGACGATGGCCTCAGCTATTTCCTGCTCAACGTCCAGCATACAATCAGGCCTGGCCGTTTCACCAGGACAGAGGCCCAAATCACCGTGTCCGGGCTCGGCAAGCGATCGCAAACGTTCGAGGCGTGTGGTGTGAGCAGGAACTGTCAGAGGCTGCCGTCGTTTCCTCTCTTTGCCTTCCTGCCCGTAGCCTGGCTCCCCAACTCTGTCCCTCTCAGTTTCTTTCTCTGTAGAATCACTTTTCTCTTCCTTTCCACGTCGCCTCTCAAAGCCGCTGGCCGTCTCTTCACGGCAGAATCACCTCCTCATAAGAGTCGAATTGCCGATTCGACGTCGGGCGGCCTTCTCCCACTGCCCCAAAAAAGGCAGACTCGACGTGCAGGCGCCTCTCTTACTGCCAAAGTGCAGACCGAAACGTGCAGGTAGGTTCAGCGTTCTCCCGGAAGATCCAACCATTGTTCCTCCTTCATTCGCTCGCAATTCGAAAACACACGAAGCGTTGCCTCGAAGCGGTGACTGTTTCCACACACTGAACCTTTTTACGAAGCCTTCGTACGCTCGGCTTCGAAGCCACCCCGAGCACGCCTCGAAAACCCGACGTTGTTCCGCCAAACTCAACCTTTTTACAGCCTTCGTTTCTCTCTCCTATTCGCTCCTCGACACTACGAGCACGCTCCTCTCCGCGAACCGACAAACTTGCCTCCCCTTAGCTTCACTTCTCTTTTTGGCCACACCTCTCAGCCGCGACGGTGCGGCCTCGTCAGGAATGGGGAGAGAAAGAGGGAGCTCTCGTTCCCCACCACCGCACAAACAATAACACAGCCTCTAACACCTACCGCACACAATGTAACGTCCATTTACACACAACCTTGCTAAAATACATTTAATGGGCGATCTGAAGCTTAATCCTATATTTAGTATCCAATAAGGGGCCATTCCGTAAACAAATATTACACACTCGCGGGTCTCTTACACATGTGTAGCATACTGAAACCGTGTTTCCCCATTGCCTCGGGTCACTCACACTGCAATGATTTTTTCATTGATTTTTTTGTCATGATCCATACTTTTCATTACCGGATGCTTTTGACGTTGTGATTTTCCTGGTGTGTCGACTCGGTGTCTGTCAGCACTGCAAAAAGGTACAAAATCTCACAAACAGCACACAATCCACACACGGACACACACACACACTATATATATATATATATGATATATATAAATATATATATATATATATATATATATATGTATATATGAAAATGAAAGACGCCACCCACATCTCTCACTGTGAATTGGAAGGAATATAATTCAATTAAACTCAGGGGCTAGGATTATATAAATAAATCGACTCCTCCCATGTCTTTCGCTGAAGAGGCTGCATTAAGCAACCAGGAAAGCATCAAGGTAAGCCTTTGCTGGTTTGAAACCCTTTCCCAGAGTTCCTCCATAGGCGTTAAAGAAGTTCACACATTGCACAACACATGAGAATCCCAATTGTTACACACCCCTCATGCTGCTGGGACCGTTTCACCTCGGGGAAATATCAGTGACAGCACAGACAAAAAATGCATAAAACAGGCTCCCAAGCATGTACGACGTGCAAATGTCGAAAGAATAAACATATAAATAATAAAAATAAGACCCACCCACATCTCTCACCTGCGAATGGAGGAAAACCAATTAGCTCTCACCTTGTTCAATTAAATCTTGGTGGCTGGAATATATATCAATAAATCGATACCCTCCATGCTATCTTCTGGAAGAAGAAACTGCATAAAGCAACCATGAAACAGGCTAACTCCATCTCTGGTTTTAGAAAGATGTGGATGTAGAACTTGCCATAGCTGTTGGATTATTGGGAGCATGACGAGGTTGCCTGCGCATTGCCACATGAGAAGATTAATTTGAATTTATTGTATTTTAAATCTTTTGGCATTAAGAAGATTAATTTAATTTATTTATTTTATTTGGGCTTACGATCAATTTTAATGTTTTTTTAAGATTAATTGTCCATAGTTTTACCGTTTGGACACCATATTAACTGTTGTGTGTCCTTAACTAGATCTTGTCGATCTATGATTACAAGATCTACGGTCAGCATCCTGTTCGATGGCCGATTCATTATTATCCCCGCCAACCAACCGAACGTTCGGCGGGGGATATAGAAATGGGTTCCGTCCGTCCGTTCCTGATGGCCGTACCGTCACATTTCGTTTCAACGGGCTTAACACAAATCCCCTCAATATATATTTATGAAGATTTGTACACATATCAAGCAAGTGGTGAACTGTTGCCTTTTGATTATTTAGAGATTTCCCCCAAAAACTTTTCTGTCACTTTCCATGGAAACAGTTGGGGTATTAAGAAAATAATTGAGGTTAACTTTGTTTCAGAGCATAGTGCAAAACATTACTATTTCTTTTTGAAAATTGGTACAATCAAATCAAGAATAAATTGAACTGCGCTGCCTTTGCTACTTGTCCTCATTTACTATGGCGGGGATATCGAAGACTTTGTCTTCAACGGATGCTAGTTAAAACTTTAGTTTCGTCCACAAGTATGCTGGTCTGATTACTACAAATTAACGTTGTGAGGAGCAAGCAAAGTTCGGTAAGGTTGGCATTTACACGCGACACACAAACAATGACTCATCCAGTTCAAAATCACAATGGCATAATGAAATTTGAACACAATAGAGCCCGTGATGGTAGAAACCGGCGATATTTTGTGTTACACGCACATTACCTTCCCCCGTTAAAACATCGTAGGATGCTGGCAATGTTTGAAATTGTCCAAGAGAGATGTGTAACATATATTAGAGGGGAGGTTTGCAACCCTCTGATATTGTATGCTACGGCTCGACTAGCCAGTGTCCCACTTACAGTTCAGCTCGACTGTACATCATTAAATAGATAAAGGTGGGAGTCAATGGAGCGCGGATTCCCCATCTGGATAACCAGGTCACCATGAAGGTAACACGAGATTTGGCCATGGGGACCCCATCCAGATTAGTGCTTCAGACGGTCGGTTCCTCATGGCTGCCTTAGCTTACACTCGCCATACTACGGAATTAATCTGTGGCTGTCGGCTTCAGGGTTCAAACGTCGGGAAGTGGGTTCCAGAAGGCACTCATGGCATGGCCGGCAAAACCCATAAACATATAACAGGAGGACCTTGCCATTCTTGGGGGTTACATTCTTGAAAATTCCCGTGAACCACCAAAGCCACAACTTAGGGGGTAAATTGGGTAAAAACAGGTTAGGGACTTCAACTTAAAATTGTTCAAACTGTACCTGTAACACGTTTGTGCATTATTTTTGTGCTCTAATTTTCATAAATGAAAAGGCGTTGTTAAGAACATAAAATAAAGTTTATTTTCTTGAGACATTTCTTATTTGTTCAGCTTGTGGCTGCTAATGCATCATTCTGGGTGCGTGGCTGGGCCATTGATGCAAGCCCCCCCCCCCGTTTCCATTTCCAAAACTGGTACTCATACTTAGCCGACCTCAGAAGGATGACAGGCCGAATCAAACCCACCTGGTGTTATGTATGGCACCGACAAGGGCTCAAAACTCAAGACCCAAATTTTTAGGAGCCAGCCACCCAAACCGTTAAGAACATCAAAATAAAGTTTATTTTCTTGCATTAATGAGATCATGAAACTTACCTGTTAATAATCATGATGATGAAAACTTTATCCCAACAATGTGATCCATGCTTGATGGTGCGACAATAAAGACGAGGTTAATTCGGAGATTATCAGAACATACCCATAATGGCTACGTCGCTTCACTCGCCAAACATGGCACGCGCCCTCTAATGCTACTATCAATATATGCATGGTTCTTGGAAAGGCATTATGAAGGGCAATTTGTTTTATTACAATCTCAAAGCACATAATTGGACTTTAAATAGAGGTTCAAAAATGGTTAAAGGTGGAAAATAAATAAAAATCAATTCCAGATTTACTGCCGTTTACATCTATACATATAATACATTCATACGGTGATGTGCTACAGCACGTTGTTTGCGTCCACTTTGCACCGGAACGTCGAGGGGCATCAGTCTGGCCATCCCGAGGCAGATGCCTGTTACATTTCCATCTCTTCGGATAGGACTTCCAGGTACCCACCTGAAGGAGACCCGCCTCAGTGACCCCGATGAGGACCGCCGTCTGGTGTGGAACGACACCTCAGCACCACGCCACACAGCCACCGGCAATCTGACCCAGGAAGGTACCCCGTAGTTCCCTCCTATCATCAAAGAACTGGGGTCCTGAAGGCTTTTCCTGTTTGCAATAATTTTCTGTTTTTCCTTTTTGCAAGAAACAGCAAGTTTCCTGTTTGCAATAATTTTCAATTTTGTTTGACTGCCAGGCAGGCAAACAGAGTGAAATATTAGCTCGATCCTCAGCTTGTGCGGATCAAGAACCAACACAGAGCCAAGGTACGTAAAACGAAAACCTCCGTCTCTCGCATTCATGTTCTAAAAATATAACATCAATTGTAAATAAAGCCATTCTCAATCATAAACTGACAAGAGACGGACGGCACAGAGACAGAAGGACATGAACCAATTACTTCACCGCTGGGAATAAATAACAGGGCTGGCCGATAATGCGATCAAATTTGTATACGTGTTGGTAGAACCCAGGGTCAGTCTGCGGCAGGTCATGGGCACAGAGTCTCCCCCCCCCCCCCGAACCCTCTGTTGAGGAGGCGGGGAGAGCGAATGATGACTTGCCAATGTTGAGTGCTGCAAAAACACCATAATAACCGACTAACAGCTTGAACCATCACCGTCCCAATTGAGAAACATTCAAAACTAGACACGACACTTCAGTAGAGCGCATACCTAACACCAAGCGAACAGTTATCTTTTGTATTCCACTGATAGACAGGACTGCATCTGGTCCGAAACCAAATCTAATCTGCTTGTGTCCCGTGCACCGAATTCAACTCGACCCCTGTTTTGTCATAGTCCATACCACAACTGTGTGAAATATCATTGTTTTTATCATTTTTTGCGCCTGCCTTCAAATGGTCGAAAAATCGCTTTTTGTAAATCGAGTTTCCAGCATCCAAGGATCTAATCAAAATCTTAATCAATTCTTTCCTGGTCACACACCCAACCTGTCCACCAAATTTCGTCCGAAATCAGCCCACAACTTTTGAGATATCCTGCTGCACAGAAAGGACAAAACAAAATTAGACCAGCCGTGGGTGAAACAAACCTCCGTCCATATCTCGTGCAGAGGTAATAGCCAACCATGAAAAAGTGTATCCTTAACATGCGGAGGAAATCACGAACAACAACATACTTGGCTTTTAAATATAAAGTGGAGTGCAAGAAAGTCTCGAATCGTAGTCCACATGAAAATGAAAAACAACGAATACAAGATTCATTTCTGAAATCACACCGTCATTCACAACACAGCAGCTGACGTCTTATTAACGAGGAGACATGAAACCAACATGAGCGAGTGTGAGAAAATACAAAGCTTATACGTTTCTCACACTTTGCATGCAAGTTGTTGGAAGTAGGTTTGAAAAGCAAACATGGTTTCCAGGTACCAGAGGCAGGCTGCATGCTGTGCCAGCATCTCTGTTTCTTGGAGGTCTTCACACAAAATATGCTTGTGAATTGGCCCAGTCTGCAAGGACAAGATACCCAATACAATCAATTGATGGACATGCAAGTCCACACATAGAAACAAACCACAACTACCTTTTTCACAGGTCCACTACACTCCCAAACACCAAGCACCACATGTAACACCTACCCTCCATAACACAAGCACACATGTAACCTCCTACCTCCACAACACCAATGCACACATGTACCACCTACCCCCCAACACCAAGAACACATGTACCACCTACCCTCCACAACACCAACACACATGTACCACCTACCCTCCACAACCCAAACACACCATGTACCACCTACCCTCCCCAACACCAAACCACAGTACCACCTACCCTCCCCAACACCAAAGCACACATGTACCACCTACCCTCCCCAACAAACAACACAGTACCACCTACCCTCCCCAACACCAACACACATGTATCAACCTACCCTCCCCAACACCAAGCACACCATGTCCACGTACCCTCCACAACACCAAGCACACATGGTCTCACCTACACTCCACAACACCAAGCAAGTTACCTTTTCTGGGGAGGATTTGGTCACCTCGACTCTTCAGGTCGACAATTAACTCGAGAGGAAACTCACGATGGCTTCAACTCGTGTTGAAAAATAACTCACATCCATTAAGGAAATAAGGAGGATTGGTGAAAGTCCTCCATCGAACTTAGATCAACAGGCTTCTTTTTGGGGGTTTGTTTCTGCAAACATATTAACCGTTAGCTCATAACCAACTCCATCCACGCATCCCACCGAAGCGTATCAAAATAATATCACCTTCTTTGGAGCAATCAAAATCTTTGCAGAGTTAAAGTTAAGCAACAGCAATTTTTGATGGTAGTTAGCTGTAAAAACTAGTTTGCTGGAGATCATTTAAAGATAAATCGGTGCAAATGTGGATCATAATACCGATTGATTAACGCAGGACCAAGAGATGCGCTGACAATAACCAAAAACAGCCCCACCAATTTTGGGGAGGGGGATGAAGGAAGAATTAAAAAATATATTTGGATGAGAAAATAAATTGAAAAATACGCCTGGTTTGGGCTTCCGTGTTCTTTGGAGGAAGCTCGCTTGATATACTAGGTCTTGATTCGAGCCCGCCTGCCCTCTGACATACACCAGGTGGGTTGACTCAGCTTGTCATCCTTCTGGAGTCAGCAACATGTGTACCAGCCCACTGGGCACAGGGCATATGCATCAGCGGAACAGCTGTTGAGCTCAAGAAATGATGCAACCAGCAAGCACACAGGCTGCACAGTGAACGACTTGAAAAAATCCGGAACCCGATTCATATTGTTGCAGCGCGGGGTGGTTGTGAGAAAGACCACCAAGTGGGGGAACTTATCTCTGTGTCCACCAAACTCCCCGGAAATTGTAGGCCCGTCGCACACGATAATTCCATGATGCGGGGGTCGTTTAACACGACCGTGGACGCCAGACTCACAAACTCAACCGCGTACCGTAGGGTCCTCCCGTCTATGGTTTAATCAGGTTACCTAATTAATCAACGTGGTTTAATTACTGGGAACAATCACACCTCGGTACGCCTTGTCCAAACCGGATCAGGATGCAGCCGAGCGACACTGCAAGGACGTACCGGCTATGAGGAACAGATCATGGAAATAAAGTCCCGGCTAAACTAGGATTCGGACATGCCTGGATCAATTTGAAAGAAACCACAAAGACGAGCAGGGAACATTTCATGATTAATTTATTAACAGTGGGGTGAGGAAAGATCATGTGGCACTGAAAGATTTATGGGGTGTGTTGTGCAGAGATAGGGGAGAGAGGTGTGGTGCAGCAAATAAACAGGCACTTACAAAAGGGGACCAGAGCAGACTTAAACGTGAATCATAACAATACAAGCAGGAGGCGACATGGTGGTCGGCTAATATATGCATACTAGTCACTACTAGTTTTGACGAATCGGGCTGAAATATTTTTGGACAAAGAAGGTTGATTATAGCGCGCATAAATGCGCTGAAGCCGATTTTTGAAAAAAAACATTTCGGATATTTTTTTCAAGAAATTTCAAAGTCCCGTGCTAAGCAAACGGTGGCGTCCATAGACAACGGATGCTCAACAAAGCATACAACTAGATCCTGGTAATGAACCGTAACCATTTCAACGTTTTCATCCAAAATTGGTTGACTCCCTGGCCTCCAGAGTGTCCATTACATACAAACAAACAGACAGACGGAAAACCTGAGAAAAACGTAGTCTATGCCGACCACCACATAATACACGATCTTCTGCAGTCTTACTTAGGCAAAGAGGCGTCAGGACACACACATAGACACAGAAAACCAATGAAGAGGGAGTTTAGAACCATGGAAATTGGGCACCGTGAAGGAGGAGCTCGAGTCGAGAAGGGGCAGAGTCAGAGTGCGAGAAAACGGAGTATTGGTGGGACCAAGTTAGGCGGTTGGGTGACGTTGTGTGGGCGGAGAACGAGGAAGGCAGATGTCGCGCGCAGGCAGGAGGCGGTCGTGGCGGTGTCAACGAGCGGAGGCGAGAGAGAGGCGGAGAAAAACTCAAAAGCAAGAGATGAGACTGAGCGACTTCTCCGACACCTTTAATAGGATTTGCAGCTCGGGGGAGGTGGCCACCCCGAATCGTAAACGTCATCACTGAATCGGCGCTCTGATTGGCCAACCCCTTCACGTGGCCCACCAGCTTGGCCGGAAACCGCCTCACCTTCGTTCCTGCAAGGCCATTCCCACACAGCGAACTATATTTTCGGCTCCGACCCACGCATGAACAATCACCCACACCGAATTGGCAAGCGCCTCATCCTGAAAAAACCCCGGGCCCCCGTGCCCGGCGCGACGGTCGAGGGTCCCGCATGCCCGTCGGCGTTTCGACCATGTCTATCAAACCTCCCTCCGCGTGTGCCAACGGGGGCCCCGCACTGTAATTCCTCAGGCTCGATCGGCAGCTTTGCTGGCCGGAGAGACGAGAAGACGTTCAACGTGCATCCCGTGGAGAATCCGCTGCGCCAGAAGAGGATGAACGTACATCATCATGGTAAATCCATGCACCGTTCATCGAGTGGCGTACGTGTCTGCTTTCGAGGCACATTCCCATACAGTGGATGCGGTTCCGCCATTACGCACATGGCCAGCGCTCGAGTTCAACGAACGACTCCGCCACATGTGGCGCGGGGCGAACACCAAATAGTTCGGATTTGAGGTGGAAAAGGAACAAGCTGCTTCTACCCGCACACTCGAATCCCACTCACTGGCATGGAGTCGGCTTTATCGGCCTCCGTAAGCGCGTTTCACTGCAGCGTGGCATGCGTGCTGGCCGTGTTCCCGTGCAGTGAAAAACACCATTCGGCAGCTCTTAAGAGACACTCATTCGTATGCCTTTAATGCAACACCGGCAATCCTCCTCCAGACCTCGGAGCTCAGTCGACACCCCGCACTGCCAAGAGCAACATACTCGCCACCAACACGCCGGTTAGGGCTCGACCGGGAACGAGGACCTGTGCAAGCAGTTTCTCACCGCGGCGCGCACCGGCTGATTTACCTCAGCAATAAATCAGACGAAAAGAGAGCGGGAGAAATGAAGGAGAAAATGAATTTAATCAACCCTAGCTATTAGATCATCGGCAACGGCACTCCCTTGTTTTCCGCTAAACAAAGGCAGGGGCTATCTAACCCGTATAATGGAATTGATGTTGGGAATGATTCCTAGAATATGGAGATTTTTGCTTTGAGCGGCCTCGCGCGGTTATTTTAAATTAAATTTGAATTGTTTTCACTTTCGGGAGTCACGACGGTTGATTAACACTCGGTTACATCAAGTTTTGTATCCGAACTGACCGTCAAACCCGCTCGGGTGTATTTTTATATTGTTTTGTCATTACATTTAAAAAGCCTCATGAGGTCCAGCTTTAAGGTTTTCCCAAGGTTCTGATGGTGTTGTTGGTCTTTATTCCATATAGCCAAGGCCTGTTCCAGTGGATTTGCCCTTTCCAAGTCAAATTTAATCAATCTGCAGTTTGAACAGTCACTTTCTTTTCTTTTCATTTATTTTCTTGTTTAACCCTCTTCCTCCCTGCTGACTCAGTGCTGAGAACAACCTGGTCCATTTAACGTTGGTTCCATGTTGAATGGTTGTTGAAAAAGTCATTTATGAAAGATTTATTATCTCGCACGCATCGCGCAAAGTGAGAGAAAACATTTGCTTCAGTCTGTCTGTCTAGTAATGAAAAAAAAAACAGAAAATCATTCCAAACAGGAAACTTCTTCTTTTTAGAGACGCCAGAAGGGACCCAAACAACGGACGTGTTAAATAAGGTGGTGTAAAAGAGGGTGAATAGACCGTGGTAAACGTCCGAATCAATGGTTGGTTTGTTTTTG